>JAJOZX010000992.1:772500-960000 GCA_023014485.1 Bathynomus jamesi | reverse complement strand
TAACTATTAAAGCTAGAGTTCTGATTCTAGTGTCATTTTGAAGCTCGTAAAATGCTTGTCATATTATCTCTCTTGTCATAAGCCTCTAAAATGAAAATTTAAAAAATATCTTTGACCTTAAATAAAAAAATATACCATCCCCCGATTTTTTTCAATTTTTTTTACAAATGTTCACTTACCAATGTGAAACATGTTCTTAAAAGGTTAGAAGTGGTCAGTGAAAAGTATGAGCAGGAAGTACTTTTAATTAAAAAACCTTTAAATAAATCCAGATTTTTGAGTTTTTTCACTGATACAAATCTTCTTTCGAGCAGATTATCCATTAGTTTTGTGCATGAAAATATATGGTTCCATTATTATATATATATATATATATATATATACACCTGCACACATTTCATTCAACACTGCCTTTGGGATAAACACATCACTTCCACATACATAAACAAACACTTTACACTGTGATTAGGGAACCTCTTGGCGAGGCTTGAGCGGCTGTCAGTTTTTCGGCGCTGAGGGGTTCGATCCTGGAGGTTACTAACAACAACAACATGACCCATCTTTCCTTGGGTTGATACGGGCATGCCCAGTGAAAAAAAAATATATATATATATATTAGGGTGGTCCAAAAGGTTAAAGCATCGACTAAGTTCTCTCCACAAGGTTGGTTTTATGCCTCTTGGTGTGGACAGTATTGTGCAAAGTTTCACGTTATTCGGTTAATATTTAGGGTCGCCCCACTTGCCCCCTTTTTGAAAATTTGGGAAAATATAGACAACTGAATAACTAAATTTTTTTTGGTTCTCAAAGAATATGAAAGAAAAGTAAGACAATAGGACATGATAATGGGTGTATCTTCATTATTTCTTCTGCATCAGAGTCGCCTTGGATGGTATTGGTATCTGTTTTCGGTGGGCGGCTACGAGTTGTAGGAGGTACTGCTTCTGGTCCTCGTTTCGTGTCAAAGTGTCATTGTAGCGTTGTGCGAGAGCAATACCTCGCTCGGCAGCATCATTGACGACTTTCATCTTTAAGGCGCGATCTCTAAGTTCCCTGTAGTTCTTGTCATTTGGCCATTCCCGTGGATCTTTTTGAAGTAACTGGCGCGCTTCCTCCTTACCTCCAACTTTCAAGGCATCAAAGAGGGTCAATGTCCTTTTCGTGATGAAGGATGCCACATCATTTTCAACACCAGCTTCCGCCATGTCGATTCGTCGGGGCAGCCATTCTTTTGGGGATGTTGGAGGTGTTGAACCATTCTCCTTTTGGTATCAGGATCGATCCTATTATCGAAGAAGGCCAGTCCAATCAGATGCTCCACAAGTACCACAGGTGCCGTCTTAGAGCTGTCTTCGCCGCTTGTGCAGCTCCTCCGTGTGGATATTTTTCCAGAAGATGCAGCATTTTGAGATCATTGAGAGGAGCTTGTGTCCCCATTGGCGCTTCATGCCAGTACTTGACGTAAATCAGACTGACAAATAAAGCCAGCTGAGTCACGTTTCGTTCTTCGCGTGCTGTGAGCTTGAATTGATAGTGAAAGAGGTAGATTTTGAGCGCATAAATCGCCTTCGCCATCCATCTCGCGTGGTGCATGGGACCCGGAGCTCAGATAAAGAGTTGACCACCAGTCTTTCCCCCAGGAAGAGCAAAGATAGTTCAAGGAACTCCTTGTAGTCGTCACGAGGTTGGCTTGCCTGAAGAGCGTTAGGTAAGTAAGTGAGCATCTCTTTTCTCATCTCTTGGAGTTGAGGGTTCTCGAACAAGCTGTCCGATGCTGAGACAAATGCTTCGTGGGAGAGAGATGGCCATTCCTTTTGAAATCGCTTAAAAAGGCCTGTTTCAGGACTTCCTGTTGAGCCAAATATTGAGGCAAAAGACATCAGCAAGTACGACTTCAAGTATATGATGTCGACAACCGATCCAAACTAGCTCGTGACCCAATGCTTCTTCAATCCTGACACAGGCTCCGCGATGTAAACCCGTGTTTGACGCAGTGGTATCGAAGACGAGACCTCTCACATGCTGTTCCACGTTCCATAATTTCATAGTTTGAAGGCATGCCTGGGCCTGTGCTTCTCCAGTTCCTCGTTTCATCTTTGGGACACCAAGCAGCTTCTCCTGTCCATTGAATGTTATAAGGATTGCTATCCGATGCACATTCGTCTTCTTCCCTTCAATGCCGGGGAAAGCTTACGGACACAGGAGTCGATCCATTGAGTTGGGATCCGCGCTCGGGTCCAGACTTCAATCACCCTCTGGCATGCCTGGTTCAGACTGTCGGAGGTGGTTTGCTTTGATTGATGTGGTGGTATTGCCCCAAGAGGAGGGCGTCAAGGCATGTAGGGAGCCTTGACGTGGATAAAGTTCCAGTTGCCATCCCTAGAAGCCAAACTTTTGGAATTGATCGAGTTTGAGCCATCGGACCTACGGAAGAAAAAGTACATTATATAATATATATATTCAGAGTGGGGCGACCTCTAAATATTCACCAATCACGCTGCAATTTTGCACAGACCATGTGGACACTAAATGGACAAAAACCACACTTGTGGAGACTATCTAAGACAATTTTGAAATTTCCCCCTATGGATTTGGACCACCCTAATATATATATATATATATATCTACCGTATATAACTTGAATGTGTAACTTTTCTCTGTTGTAATTCTATGAGGGCCTTGGAGGCCTTAGCAGTTTCCTCCTTGGTGAGGTAGTATAGTCTTCCAGTTGCAGTAGATGCCTCTACCTTTGTCAAAACATCAGAGTATGTAATTGTAAGAATATCTGGTTGATGAGGAAAAAAGAATGATGGGTTGGGACCATGAGGATGAAGAAAAGATATTTTTACTTCCCTCTTCTCAGTTGTTTTGTCCAAAATGCATGCTAACCACCAAAGGTTATCGTATACAGCAGTGAGAAAACCATGTAGTTTCTCTTCAGGTATAAGTTCTTCTTCATTGACTTTCTCAGTACGTGAATATCCTGATGCTGAGAAGTGCTTAACCTTTAGTGAAGTTAATGAAACTGGTTTTAAATGGTGTATTTTTTGAGTACCAGCAATTGTTCTTGCTTTTGAATGTCTAGTTTGGAGGAGAAATTCTTCATTGGTTGAAAAATATGGTGTAATATTATTAATATTATCTTTGGTAAATATATACAGCTGTTGTGCAGTAAGGATTTGTTTATCATAAGGCCGTTGCAGACTAGCTTTAGCAGCTAACCTCTTAACAGTACCTCCTACACCATCACATGGTCCCTTCCCATGGCTTGTTGTAAAAAATTTCCACCCTGCTTCAATTTCAAAGTCATCTTTGTGGTGGTAAGGATTCAGAAAGTTTTTGTAGTTTTTATATTGTCCAGCACAGCCATCTGAAAAGTATATGATTTTGTTGATGGATGGGATGTTCTCTTTTATGAGGTTTATGAGATGCTTTTGAAACAAATGTACTGCAACTGTGTTATGAATATTGCACTCAGATATGACAACAAAGCTTAGGTGAGCAATCTCATTTTGCTTGTTTTAATACAAAACAAATGGATGTAGAGTTGCCATCTGATTGTTCCAGTGAAAACTCTGCACCTCATCTTGGAGAACAAAAGAATAATTTTCGGCGAAATCGCACACTACTAGGACTTCACTTGGTTTCAGCGACATTTTAGTTTCGTTTTAATAATTAGCTTGCATCTTGGTCAGGAAATCATGGATTTGGTATTCTTGAAGTTTGGTACAGAAATGTTCAATATATTCATCTGAACTCATGTGAATTGATTCAAGATTGGACCTGTCTGTATTGGTCCACTTCTTAAACTGTACTGAATCAATGCAGTTATCATCAAAAATATTTTGGAGTTTCTCTTTCAATGCTTTTGTGTCTCCACATTGTTTACATTCCCTAAGGCAACATTGCAATGGGGATGGATTGCACTCAATCAAAGTAAGACAGTGTCGTATATGGTTGATAGGATTTTCATTATCTTCAGTTAACTTATCAAATTTAGTTCCTACAAACAAGTTTAACATTCTAATGAATGGTACATATACACACTGAGTGAGTTCCTGATGCTCTGGCAATAATACATTGCTTTGGACGCACCTCTGCAAATTTGCTGAAACCCACTTTTACCAAAGGATTTCTTTCTTTAAAAAGCTGATAAGCTTCTTTTAAATTGCATAGCAGTAGATGCTTCTGAAAATGTTTCCTCTCCCCTGAGCTGTCCATAATGCTGACACAATCCTTTTTACCAGGCATTATTCTACTGATATCTTCTCAAAGATAAAATGCTTTGATTTTTTCTATAATGTTTTGTTCAATTTTCTTTCCAGGCCGAGGATTTGGAATTGAAAAGATACCCATTTCATTAGTAAGCTTTTTGGCAACTGATGCTTTGTGCCTTGTTGTGTTGAATTCTGTAGCTATTTTTCTCACTCCAACTTTTTGGTAATACAGTCAGGATTTATATTCTTTCACTCCTCTTGGTCTGCAAGTTGCTGAATTTCTCCTTCAGTTGATTTAATATTTCATCATAATCTTTTTCTATCTTAGTTTTTTTCTTTTTCCTGTATTAATATATCTCTTCCAGCAATTTCTTCTAATTTTCTCTTGACTGTTCCTGTAACTTTTGTTATTTTGTGAGATGCATAAGCCTCTGTCTCTCTTAGCTTTCTTGTCTTTATGGGAGTTTCTCCAAATGATTTTAATGAAGTATTTAAAGTTGATAATTGAAATTCAAGTGCTGTGCTTGTTGATGCCTCACTGATTTCAAGTTCATTTTCAGATGAAGATATTTCAGGAATATTACTAGTTTCTTCACAGCAAGAGCTTTTTTTCATCTTCATCTAAAGTTTTTTTTCAGGCAATGATTCCAGCATTTCCCTACACTGCTTACAAAGCCTGTGATCAACTGTTAATTTGATTTCAGGCCTTTTATCAATTAAATATTGAGGTACAATTCGTAGACTTTTGGTTCGACGCTGTCCTTTGTGTGATTGAAAGGGATCAGCACATTTCTGTTTAAGTTCAAGTTTATCCATTTTATAAAAATTAGTGTATTAAAACTAGTAAGTTATATTTAAATGGCATTCCTTAATAGAAATTAATTTAAAATATTAAAACTAGTAAGTTATATTTAAATGGCATTCCATAATTTAGAAATTCACTTCGAATATTAAACAAATATTTTCTGAAAAGATGAAAAAAACGAATTATTTAAAGGTTAATTTTAATTAAAAATACTTCCTGATCATATTTATCACTGGCCACTTATAACCTTTTAGGAACATGTTCCACATTGGCAAGTGAACATTTGTAAAAAAAACTTGAAAAAATTGGGGATGGTATATTTTTTTTATTTAAGGTCAAAGGTCAAGGTCAAGGATATTTTTTTAAATTTTCATTTTAGAGGCATATTACAATAGAGATATGACAGGCTGTTTAAGAGCTTCAAAATGACACTAGAATCAGAACTCTAGCTTTATTAGTTATGTGACTACAACAATTTGAAATTTGACAGTAAGTAAAAAATCAGGTCAAAGGTCCAAATTTTGTGACCCCGTATCTCAGCAACCAAAGGTCAGCCAGCTCTAAAATTTGGGGAATTTAAGTTTCTCACACATACCTACTAATGTACCAAATATCATGAAAATCTGAGATGGTCATGTTCAAATTCACCTTTTTTTGGCTGAATGTAAAGTTAGTTTATGTATTTTATTTTACTGTAAAATTTCCTTCGCTACTTTTCCAGGGTCAAGGTATTTTCTTCAACCTTTTTCCGTACCACCCTCTGTCGGGGAGGTAGTGGAGGGTGGGGAGAGAGCCTTATGCTTTTTTATCCAGTTTCCTACCACTGCTAGAATAGTTAAAAAATTAAGTAATTTAATAATGGGAACCTCCCCGAGCAGAGCGAAAGATCTTTGAGGTTCTCTCTCTCTCTCTCTCTCTCTCTCTCTCTCTCTCTCTCTCTCTCTCTCTCTCTCTCTCTCTCTCTCTCTCTCTCTAATTCTGTTTATGAAAATTTAAAATAAAAAATGGCGATGATGAATCGACATAATTTTGTATACGTTTTTGACGAAAATATTCGACGATATTTTCATTTAATTCAGAAGTGGTTCAAGTTTATGCCCTTTGACCTTATGTCACTGACCAATAAATCCAATGTTCTTTTTTTCACATCGTTGTCATATACGGTATTGACACCAAATCCGATTAGCGTGGTTCCTCTTTGCCTAGGGGAATCTGCAATTACCTTTTGGCTGCCATGCAGAAAATCTCTCTTATCTTTCTGTTTCACAATTGAATTTTCGAGATTATATATATATATCTATATATATATATATATATATATATATATTATATATATATATATATGAAAATTATTTCACGAAAGTAACACGTGAAAAAATATTTATGATGAATAAAACCACGAAGGAAAGGAAACACAAAATGGTGCTCAAGCGCTTTCGTCTAATGACATCCTCAGGAACACTGAAGTACATAAAAAGGTTACAGCCTATATATAGGTTACAGAAAGAAAAAAAAGAAAAATAAATAACATACACACACACACACATATATATATATATACATACATATCTATATATACAAATACATACATACATACATACATACATATATATATGCAATAAACAGAGAAGTAAAAATAAAAAATAAAAATTAAAACCTTAAAGGATTACCAGTGAGGCGTACAGATTTGTAAGGAAAAATATCGATTTTAGCACAAGATCAAATGGATTATAAAATACAAATTTATACTGGAACTCTGCCCGGGTTTTAACACACTGCTGCCTATGGTCAGGTTTCGATATATATAAAAAAAATAAAATGCAAATTAAAAGTTAATAAAGTAGCAGACAAGTTTACCAAAGATTTAATGTTTTACCCTTCTTATCTAAATCTGTTTTAAAGGAATTCAAAATAACAGGATCGAGTTGAAAAAGACCTTTGCTTATGTTGAAGTTATTTGAAAGTTGGATAATGGCAGACTCAAGAATATTTCTATTAACAATGTTGCTTGAATGGAATAAAACTGAAGCATTATTCCAATCAATACAGTGGGCTAACTCTGACAAATGGACAAAAAGGGCACTGGACAACTGTCCTGTTCTAACGGAATATTGATGCTGTTTTATACGTGTGTGCAAATCCTTTCCCGTCTGACCTATGTAAAAGGAATCACATTGTTTACAGCCAATTTTATAGATAATGCCTGAATTATTGGTAGGGCTATTTTTTATTATGATATTTTTCACAATATTGTTATATGAAAATACTACATTAATATCCAAAAGTTTAAGTACATTAGCAATGCCTAAAATGCCCGGGAAAAATGGAAGTACTAAAATATTTTTTGACAAAGTACGAGTGTTAATATTGACACGATAGAAAGTTCGTTTTGCCTTGTTGAGACAGGATTCCATAAACGCAGATGGATAACACAAATCACTTCCAATACCGTTGATTTTTTCCAATTCGGCATCGATGTATTCCGGACTGGCGATCCTAAGGGCGCGGAGAAACATTGATGAAAATATGGCCTTCTTAGTGGGGGTATCATGTCCCGAGTAAAAGTGTACGTAGGACAAATTGTTTGTCGTTTTCCGATAGATACTAAAGTTAAAACCTGGGCTTTCCCTATGTACACGCACATCCAAAAATGGGATTGAATTGTCTTGCTCCACTTCTAAAGTAAACTTAATGGAGGGGACTTGATCATTTAACTGAAGGAGGAAGCTATCCAGGTCACGATTCATGGGCCAGATACACAAAATATCGTCGACGTACCGCAACCAAGGGATGCCAACCCCCAGGATTCTCGGAATATAGGTAATTTCGAAAAACTCCATATAAATATTGGAGAGGAGGGGCGATAAGGGGTTGCCCATAGCCATCCCAAAAACTTGTTGATAATACTCGTTATTGAAAGTGAATTTACAGTCTTTGATGCAAAGCTTAATGAGTTCCAAAACAATGTGTGAAGGTAGTGGCAGGTCATACTTATGTAATTCTTGGGAGAGAAAGTCAAGCATATCGTCAATCGGCACTTTTGTAAACAATGAACAAACATTAAAACCAGGGTTGTGGAGTCGGAGTCGTGGAGTCGCACGTTTCAGGGCGGAGTCGGAGTCGGAGTCGGAGTCGAATTTTTACAATGTGTGGAGTCGGAGTCGGAAAATTTTGGACCGACTCCACAACCCTGGTTATAGCCACTAGGTTAAGGGTTATTCAATTTTAAGTAGGACTACTAATGGTTAGACCTTAATTATGTTTAAGAGAATCTTTTTCATTTATATATATATATATATATTATTGGAAAAAAATAAAAATCCCTTAATATGATAATATCTACAAGTCAACATCCTTCTTAATATTTGAATGTTCCCTTATCCTAGAAAGTAACCTGACGATTCATGTGGTGGTGATGAAATGTCTTATTATTATGATAATTATAGAGTGAAACACTAGAGGAGTCAAATGTGAGGAGTCGGAGTCGGATTTTTAGATTTTTTACAGTGTGTGGAGTCGGAGTCGGAGTCGAATTTTTACAATGTGTGGAGTCGGAGTCGGAAAATTTTGGACCGACTCCACAACCCTGATTAAAACTGATCAATTTATCGTTAGTTTCAGTACGTGCATTATTCAATTTTTCCGTAAGATCCATGGAATTTTTTACATGTGAATCAGAGATAGTTCCGAGAATGGGGGACAAGACTTTGACAAGCCATTTGGAGAGTTTATAAGTAATAGAGCCCACCGAGCTAATAATAGGGCGCATAGGGTTACCAGGTTTGTGGGTTTTAATAAGACCGTAAAGGTAGGGCAGAGCAGGTGAAGTGGACATGAAAAGCGGAATTAAGTCCTTATGATCTTTGAGAAGGCGTTTCAAGCCACTATTAAATGATTTGATGACGTCATCCTGCGGGTTCTTCCTAAGTTTGGTGTATGTGGCGGGGTCCTGGAGAAGCTCGTTCATCTTTCCGATGTAGTCCACTTTGTCCATAATAACTATGGTGTTAGCCTTGTCTGCTTTAGTAATATGGAGCTCCCCATCTTTTTTTAATTGTGAGAGGCTATTGCGAAAACGTTTAGGAAAGTTATCTTCGTAATTACCATTCGCCGCACTATAAACGAGGCCTTTAACTATGTTAAACAAATACTGAGGGAGATTACACTGTTTTTCAAAACACGCGAGACTGTAACAAATTTGTAAAGCCGAAGGTTTTTTAACAATAAAAAAGGACATACCATATCCAAGGGCACTTTTTGCATCGTCACTAATGTTTTTCGAAGAAAGGTTCAAAACACACTTTGAGCTTGCTTTTTTACTCCACTGACTATCTCGAATGAGACTTTTAATTTTTCGATCCAAAATGTTACGAAGTGAAGTAGTTCTCCGACGCAACTCGTTGTAAATTTCATCAAACAAAGGTTGGATCCACGGTTGGGGAATAAGGTTACAAAATTATGTTTGGCGATGTTTAAATTTTTGAAGGCGGACCACTCATTTTGTCTGGTGACTTCAATATGTTTCTTTAAAATTAATCTGCTGAAGTTGTTGAACGGATGGTCGTCAATTTGTCTGAGGCGAATCGGAAGCAGGGATTTGGTAAGAACTTGCTCCTCCAGACACTTAGTAAGAAACTTCCGTCGGATACGAATTGCATGCCCCTTCATTAATGTAGAAGAAAACACGGACACAAACGGAGACAAGAGAGGGAACAGCAAGCCGAAGGAACGCGTGGTGTTCATTATATGAAAATTATTTCACGAAAGTAACACGTGAAAAATATTTATGATGAATAAAACCACGAAGGAAAGGAAACACAAAATGGTGCTCAAGCGCTTTCGTCTAATGACATCCTCAGGAACACTGAAGTACATAAAAAGGTTACAGCCTATATATAGGTTACAGAAAGAAAAAAAGAAAAATAAATAACATACATACACACACACATATATATATATATATATATATACATACATATCTATATATACAAATACATACATACATACATACATACATACATACATATATATATATGCAATAAACAGAGAAGTAAAAATTAAAAATTAAAAATTAAAACCTTAAAGGATTACCAGTGAGGCGTACAGATTTGTAAGGAAAAATATCGATTTTTAGCACAAGATCAAATGGATTATAAAAATACAAATTTATACTGGAACTATGCCCGGGTTTTAACACACTGCTGTCTATGGTCAGGTTTCGATATATATAAAAAAAATAAAATGCAAATTAAAAGTTAATAAAGTAGCAGACAAGTTTACCAAAGATTTAATGTTTACCCTTCTTATCTAAATCTGTTTTAAAGGAATTCAAAATAACAGGATCGAGTTGAAAAAGACCTTTGCTTATGTTGAAGTTATTTGAAAGTTGGATAATGGCAGACTCAAGAATATTTCTATTAACAATGTTGCTTGAATGGAATAAAACTGAAGCATTATTCCAATCAATACAGTGGGCTAACTCTGACAAATGGACAAAAAGGGCACTGGACAACTGTCCTGTTCTAACGGAATATTGATGCTGTTTTATACGTGTGTGCAAATCCTTTCCCGTCTGACCTATGTAAAAGGAATCACATTGTTTACAGCCAATTTATAGATAATGCCTGAATTATTGGTAGGGCTATTTTTTATTATGATATTTTTCACAATATTGTTATATGAAAACTACATTAATATCCAAAAGTTTAAGTACATTAGCAATGCCTAAAAAGCCCGGGAAAAATGGAAGTACTAAAATATTTTTTGACAAAGTACGAGTGTTAATATTGACACGATAGAAAGTTCGTTTTGTCCATTTGTCAGAGTTAGCCCACTGTATTGATTGGAATAATGCTTCAGTTTTATTCCATTCAAGCAACATTGTTAATAGAAATATTCTTGAGTCTGCCATTATCCAACTTTCAAATAACTTCAACATAAGCAAAGGTCTTTTTCAACTCGATCCTGTTATTTTGAATTCCTTTAAAACAGATTTAGATAAGAAGGGTAAAACATTAAATCTTTGGTAAACTTGTCTGCTACTTTATTAATTTTTAATTTGCATTTTATTTTTTTTATATATATCGAAACCTGACCATAGGCAGCAGTGTGTTAAAACCCGGGCAGAGTTCCAGTATAAATTTGTATTTTTATAATCCATTTGATCTTGTGCTAAAAATCGATATTTTTCCTTACAAATCTGTACGCCTCACTGGTAATCCTTTAAGGTTTTAATTTTTAATTTTTTATTTTTTACTTCTCTGTTTATTGCATATATACTGTATATGTATGTATGTATGTATGTATGTATGTATTTGTATATATAGATATGTATGTATATATAATATATATAATATATATATAATATATATATATATGTGTGTGTGTGTATGTATGTTATTTATTTTTTTTTTTTTTCTGTAACCTATATATAGGCTGTAACCTTTTTATGTACTTCAGTGTTCCTGAGGATGTCATTAGACGAAAGCGCTTGAGCACCATTTTGTGTTTCCTTTCCTTCGTGGTTTTATTCATCATATATATATATATATATATATATATATATGCGCCTCGGTGGTGTAGTGGTTAGCGTCGCTGACTACGAATCCATCGGCTCCGGGTTCGAGACCCGACGGCAGCCGGCGCGCAGCAAAACCCAGCTGTTCATCCTTCCAACAATAAAGAAAGTGGTTGGTAGGTAAATGGTTACCCTGGGTGGCCTAGTGGTTAAGACGCTGGGCTGCTGGTGGGCGTGGTTCGGATTCCACGTTAAACTGTAGGTCTAAGGTGGAGTGAAAGCTTGACCTTCGTCAGAATGAACAATTCTGGCGGAAGCTAACCAAAGGTTATATATTATATATATATATATATATATATATATATATATATATAATATATATAGAGAGAGAGAGAGAGAGAGATAATATATCGATTAATTGATGGAATTAATGAACATATGGAATAAAAAATTATAGATGAAAGTATATATATAACGGGTGTGCCATTAAAAAAGGTTACATTTTAAAAAGGGTATAAAATCAACATTTGTCATTTAATTTTATAAAACTTCTACACAATAAAACATACGTATTTATCTATATGCAAACAAGTTTTCAGACTAAAATATCAATAATTCAAATTCTATCAACATTTAACGAAAGAGTATGATTTTTCTACTTAACACGCAAAAATTATTAAACTTTTTTAATATTTTTTTATAAAAATAATTTTTAACGTAAAATTTACCTGAAATTATTGAAAAAAATTGTTCGAAATGCTTTCCTTCCATTTCAATAACTTTTTTATTCTTGGCCGGAATTCATCTATGGCTCGATTTACTTGTTCCTGTGGAAGCTCTTCCCATTTTTGAATGATCTCGCGTAAATGAGCCACATCTTTTATCCTAGTCCTATAGACTCGCTCTGCTAACTTCTCCCATATTCCGACCAGGAATAAAAAGTTAGTCTGAAAACTTATTTGCCTATAGATAAATACATATGTTTTATTGTGTAGAAGTTTTATTAAAATTAAATGACAAATGTTGATTTTATAGCCTTTTTAAAAGTACCCTTTTTTTATGGCACACCCATTATATATATATATATATGTTACAGTCAATCTGTAAAACCAGTTATTTCACGTAATGCCTAAAAATTTCAGGTATTTCGCCTAATTCGATTAAGTGATTAATGACTTCGTGAAGGTTAGGTTAGGTTAGGTTAGTAATGCGTATTACGTACGTTTAAGGGTCACAGGTATTACGCGAAATGTTTGAAATTTTAGGCATTACGTGAAATGACTGGTCTCACAGATTGACTGTAACATATATATATATATATATATATATATATATATATATACACACCCGATCTAATATATATATATATATATATATATATATATATATATATATATATATACATACACCCGATCTAAGTTGAGATGTTTTTCTCTGAGTCCTACGTAGTTCTAGAAACTGTTTGAAATTGCTATGAAAGAAATGTTCGTCATCAGGAAATGAATGTACCAAACTTAAGTTTGCTACGAAAAACCATGAGAAATAGCGCCTAATCCAGTAACTGCTACTCGTACAAAACTGCGACTGAAAACACCAGGTTGGTTATTTTACAAAACTGTGGTGGTTCACAGATCGAGGGATCAGTTCTTACAGCCCAGATTAGGGGTCGTATAGACCAGTCCGTAGACTTTTTCAGTCGTGCCCCTCATTACAGTATATATTAAATAAAAAAAAATACGTCCCCTTCCCCGTTGTTATAAGAACAGCCGTGCACGGATTGGTAGTTAGTGATGAACACAATAAATGGTGGTCACCAGAACCTTCTTTTGCTTTTGAAATTCGAAGTATAATTTCTCTCTGCGTATCAATAATCGTTCCTTCGCGCACTCCTCTTAGCGTGCATCGCGCACCCTATACAATTTACGGAGTACCGAATTTAGGCAATGATAATCTCTGATTTTTTCGTCCTCGTTTCTGATTACAGTACTCTATCCCTGTAGGTTGTCGAACGGTGTCGAGATGAAACTCATGAAAAGTTGTTGTTTGGTTTAATTTTGACGCTTTAATTTTATGTTATTCTTTCCTCGATCTGATTGCTTTCCCTCACGTCTTTCTTCCTCATCCGTCAATAAGGTCACAGATGTCATTAGAATCGAAATGAGACTGCATTCCCCAAGGCGCTTATAATGAGAAGATGGACAGTCCAGAATATTTCAGTGCTACGTACAAAGGTTATTGAGGCCTTCAAAAGGAGGACGTGCGGTAATTAAAAAGAAATAACGAAACGCATGAAAATTAAGTTCAGTATGAAAACTACTGTACAGTATTAATTTATGAAAATTAAGTCCAATATGAAAACTACTATACAGTGTTAATTTATGAAAATTAAGTCCAATATGAAAACTACTATACAGTGTTAATTTATGAAAATTAAGTCCAATATGAAAACTACTGTACAGTATTAATTTATGAAAATTAAGTCCAATATGAAAACTACTGTACAGTATTAATTTATGAAAATTAAGTCCAATATGAAAACTACTGTACAGTATTAATTTATGAAAATTAAGTCCAATATGAAAACTGCTGTACAGTATTAATTTATGAAAATTAAGTCCAATATGAAAACTACTGTACAGTATTAATTTATGAAAATTAAGTCCAATATGAAAACTACTCTACAGTATTAATTTATGAAAATTAAATCCAATATGAAAACTACTTTACAGTATTAATTTATGAAAATTAAGTCCAATATGAAAACTACTCTACAGTATTAATTTATGAAAATTAAATCCAATATGAAAACTACTGTACAGTATTAATTTATGAAAATTAAGTCCAATATGAAAACTACTCTACAGTATTAATTTATGAAAATTAAGTCCAATATGAAAACTACTTTACAGTATTAATTTATGAAAATTAAGTCCAATATGAAAACTACTCTACAGTATTAATTTATGAAAATTAAATCGAATATGAAAACTACTTTACAGTATTAATTTATGAAAATTAAGTCCAATATGAAAACTACTCTACAGTATTAATTTATTTTGGAATTAATAATAAATTTTTCATCTAGCCATATTTGTAATCATCCTCACTAATTACGACTAATAACAACTAATTGCAACTTTTCAATAAATAACCTAAAAAACTACCGTTAACCGTAATAATAACAAAATTGTCTCGTAAACCGTTTTAACAATACTGTACCTTGGTTTCTTGCTTCACCAATTTTAGTTGTTGTGTGGTTAGTCTCTTTGTCAATGTGTTGATTCAACCTTCCAGTGTTGAGTTCTTCTCAAATAATTCTGCAGTTTGGAGCTGTCTCTCCCTTATTTGTCTAATCTATTATGCTTTCATTACTCCGGCAGAGCTGGGCACTTGCGGTTTTTTTTGCGGTACTGCGGTACTACCGTGTTGGTCGGTACCGCGGAAAGTACCGCGGGAAATTTGAATGCGGTAGCGGTACTGCTGTACTTTCAGCGATCCTTTGCGGTACTGCGTTATGCGGTACCGGTTTGGTAGTGCGGTAGTAGTACCGCAGTACCGCAAAAAAACGCGCAAAAAAACGCAAGTGCCCAGCTCTGTAATCATTAGCCCGAAAGAAAGTCGCCCAACTTTCTGGGTTTTTTTCCCCTGCATATGGAAGTAGGAAACTTTTCCCCATTTTCCAAAACCGTAATCATGCCAGCGCCCGTAGCAAAGTGCAGAAATTAAGGTCGGCGATTCGAATTGCGAGGTAGTGCTACTAAATAATAATAATTAAGGAGTTAGCCCTGCGTTCGTCTGGCCTGAGCGCAGTGCCAACTTCTGGTCCCCATCACTGATTAAAGCCGTGAACATTGCGACGTTTATGGTTACACATCCATGCCACTCTCCTCTACAACTGTAACGGTTTGTCTTTAAAATATCATCACTAATTTTGTAATCAGTTAATGAATATATAAGAAAATATAACGTATTATCCACCACGTTTTATTGATTTCACTGCCACTGACGCGTGATGGCTTCTGAGCCCGAATTATTTTACTGAGTATTGCAGTGCAGTAATCCGTCTGGCTCTGATTAATACTTATCAAGCTGTCTACTTCGTCTCTCTCTGCAGCATCTCGTTTCGTGGCTCCGTCACTTCTTTTCTGGCGCAGAATTAAGGTAATGATAAACTGCACTCCTTCAGTAAATGCGAGAGTTCTTACGAGTTTCTTGTCCCAACGTTACGGGTATATCTTATCTATATAAGGTATTTGCTGTTAAATACGTTGAACACTCTTATGCTATTGATTTGCTCCCATAAGATCTATTCTGATGATCCGTTACATCAAAAAATTAACAACAATTCACCATCATTAATTCACTGGCATCAGTTTCGATGTTGGTCAGAATGAGGAACAGCGTAGTCTCAATATGAATATTTTCATGGTTAATAAAACCCACTTCTTCATTATTAGTAACAAATACACATTCCTCCCATCAAATTTCTCATTTGATGAAGCAAACATGGACTATTTCGGACAGCATGAATATTATAAGGGATGCTGAATGATCTTGAATATCTCCTGTTAATGTTAGAGGATAGGAGAGCCGTCGCAAAGAGAGATGTGCTTTATGGAATTAAGAGCTATTTGCTTAACAAACAATTTGGAATATTACACAAAACTTTATATATGGCCCCAGAAAGAGTCGTTTTTACCTTTTAGCTGGATGCAAAGATGATTTATATAAGTCTGATAACCTTTCGTCGAATTCCATCCAGAGAAGGGCTTCTAAACTTATAAATGATATTTGCATCATCGGCCGACTCTCCTCTCCATCATCCGTTCCAGAGATGCTGCATCTCTCTCCCTTTTCTATATAGATATTTTGGCGTTTTCCGAAGAGCTTAATTCTATTGTTCTCCCGACAAAACACAATTCTTACACCTCATTCATTCCTATAACGGTTCAGTCATGGAATTCTTCATCTCTCGCTTCTAGAATGAAAGGATATAAGATTTACAGACCACTGTAAGTCCCTTCTCTGCTCATAGTCAGGAATTCCCAAAGGAATGAAAGGAGTTGGTATGACATTCCATTACTGGTGTCTGCATCAAAATCAAAATATTTGGGTCTCTTTTATCGTTCAGTGCCGTGAGGAAAGATATAATCATTTTGGCCAAATTTCTGCAGCCTTAAAATCATCCATTTATCCATCCAAAGAGTGGTCTCATACTCGTAGGAGTGGAACATCTTCAACAACATTCAGTTGACACTTTAAAATCGAACGCGTTTGTGTAACTATTCAAAATGAGGTAATTATATATATATATATATATATATATATATATATATATACAGGGTGGGCCGTAAGTTTCCATACATAGGAAAATTTAAACGTTTGTTTTTATGTTTCAGATACCCTAAGAATATGCGTTTGTAAGATCTTGTTTACTGATGAAGCAAATTTTTACGTCAATGGAGAGGTTAATCGGCAAAACATACGTTATTGGAGTAATGCTAACCCTAACTGGCTGAGTCCGACGAAGATGCAAGGTGCCGGTAAAGTGATGGTGTGGGCCGGGATATGGGGTGACAGAATTATTGGACCAATTTTTGTCAGTGGAAATCTTAATGCCGAAAGGTATCTTAACATGTTGCAAGAAGAGATTTTCCCATCCCTGCTAAACGAGGAAGGTAACTTCCCAGTTTACTTCTAGCAAGATGGAGCTCCACCTCATTATGGTCTTCACGTGCGTCGGTATTTGGATCAGCAGCAGCAGTTTCCGGATGCTTGGATTGGTCGGCGTGGTTCTGTGGAGTGGCCTCCCAGATCCCCAGATCTCACCCCCCTTGATTTCTATCTTTGGGGGCACTTGAAGGCCATGGTGTATCAGGAAAAGATACGAGACATAAATCATCTAAAGGAACGTATCACCAACGCCATTACAAGCATAACGTCAACTGTGCTAATGCGTGTTCATCAACAGTGGGGAACACGTATTGAAATGTGTTTTCAAAACAATGGCAACCATGTAGAGCATATTATATAAATAAAAATGGTTGTCCATAAAATTTTTTTATTTTTCCTATGTATGGAAACTTACGGCCCCTGACTCGTTGCGTAGCGGTGTTGTATATTTATTTACCTGCCCCAGGTGTCTCCTTGGGAATTACATCGGCAGCACTGTTCGCTCTCTCAGGGCTAGATTTTATTCGCATATGGGAATAAGTGGCCGAACAGGTAAAATTTTAAAAACTAAGGAAGCCTCCAGCATTCGTGAACATAGCATCAAATGCAAAATTGATGTCACTTTAGACAATTTTAAAATTCTTGGTTGTAATACTTGTCCCAACTCACTAAGAATTTTAGAATCCCTTTTCATTAAAGCATTGTCCCCTAGTCTGAATGTTGACTCATCGTCCGTCCCTCTCAATTTGCTATGATCCCTCCTCCTTCCCCAATTCCTTATAATCCCTCCTTCCCCTATCTCCCTCGCCATCCTTCGTTCCCGTTTCCTCTGCTCAAATTAGTCGGCCTCGGATACTGCTGTGTAAGGTAGATAGCTCCATTGTTCCAGTGTACTATTGGTAATTTTTCCAGTGTATTAATTTCACATTTACTACATGTATTTAAAAATAACTTCTTAATTTTGATATGTAAATCTGTATAACTTAGAACTTAACCCTCTTTTCTCAGTCTTTTAAAATTTGTCTTTACGAATAGGTTATAGAAATTTCTGTTTGTTTTTCATTCAATATTGATTTTAATTTCACATTGTTATTAAACAGCCTGAAGATGAGCGTATTGCTCGAAACGTTGCGCAATAAAGAAGACTTTTCATGGCATTTACATTTCTCCTTGTCATTGGATTTCTACTAAATATTAAATTGAAGCTCTGTAGAAGCAACCCGCATAATTATATATATATATATATATATATATATATATATATATATATATTATATATATATAATTATATATATATATGTGAGAGAGAGAGAGAAATTCATGGTCAAAATTATTATTGCAATCTAGGCATTTTGTTGTACAAACATCGCTTTTATTATTGTACTTGTCTTATCTCGGGATCTTGGGATCAGAATCATCAAAATACTGCGCCCTTTTTTAACATTCTGAATAAAGATCGGTTGGAAAAATGTTTAAATGATAAAGTGAATTCGTTGAATTACGTACTTGCATGTAATTGCGCTCTGTTAGTGGAACTGAACTGAAGTGGAATGTAACTGAAGTTTCCTCCAAATTTTGGCGCCCCTCATTCAATAATATAAACTGTATTTTTAATAAACCTCGTTTTGTTAATGAGGTAAACAATGAATTTTAACAATACAGACCTTGTAAACTTTGTTCGTAGGAAATGTCAACCTAACAAAACCTTGAGTCTTACATTAACAGAGTTATATTTGTAAAAGAATTAACAAAGATGTCTTTGTCAGCTGGGTACTTGTAGGCAAAGCTGGGCACTTGCGGTTTTTTTGCGGTACTGCGGTACTGCGGTACTACCGCACTACCAAACTGGTACCGCATAACGCAGTACCGCAAAGGATCGCTGAAAGTACAGGCTGTACTTTCAGCGATCCTTTGCGGTACTGCGTTATGCGGTACCGGTTTGGTAGTGCGGTAGTACCGCAGTACCGCAAAAAAAACCGCAAGTGCCCAGCTTTGCTTGTAGGTTATCTCCCCCCACCAATTTTGACAGAATATTTTCGTTAAAACTAACGAAAATATCACGACTTAACCTAACCAATTATCAAGGGCGTACAGTTGATCTATTATTAATTATAACATTGTTTGTTTCTGGAAAGTATTTACTAATAGATCAACTGTACGCCCTTGATAATTGGTTAGGTTAAGTCGAAAGTCGTGATATTTTCGTTAGTTTTAACGAAAATATTCTGTCAAAATTGGTGGTGGGGCCGCGGGAGATAACCTACAAGTACCGTCAGCTGATATATAACCATGCCACGCTTGTTATAGATAGTAATTTCTTTGTGAAATTAACAATATTGTTACTACACAGCTTTACCTACTGAGGAAGCACCGGAAAACCACCCAAGTTATTTCTTTCCACGTATTTACCAGACTTGCCAGAAATTAGATTAATGTTTACTTATTACGTACGAAGTTATAACGCAAAGTTCACAAGTTCACACATAATAAATTTCCCATAAACACTCGTGATAAAATAAAATAATGGACCTTTTCCAGTTTGTGTACCGTTTTTCATATGATTTATTTTTGCTTCTTTTCAGATCAAAAATGAGTGATCAAAAATGAGTTCTTGATAACCTAACCTAACCTAACCTAACCCACATTATAACTTTCGTCACTTGGGCACAGGATGTTTACTATGCTGTATGTAATGTACTGTAGAAAACGGTACATAAACTGGAAAACATCCAAAATAATTATTATGAGAAAACTACCATTTATATATTTATTATTTCGTATGTAATACGTAAAAATAAAGGGCGGGGTTTATTGAAAAAAGCGTATTATTTTCACTCAATTTCGACATATACATACATATCAGAGATAATTATATAAGGACGTCGACGAACCTTTCTCCGGTACTGTACAGTTCCATTCTACATGGTACTTAAAACCAATTTCTTTTCCTTAAGAACACCTCTTAATCTATTTATCATACATAATCTTTGTAGAATAGTGAAGACATTACAGTTGAATTTTTCTTAAAATTGCGAACAAAATTAAATGATTTGTCGTATTTTTGGGGTAAAATTTAAGTTATACCGCAGAAGCTACTGCGGTATAACGGTATAGCTTGTCGATGAAAGCTGAACTTAATAATACTCATTTTTATACGTATCAAGAAAACGAGCATTTCCCACTTGGTGCCATTTTCATTCCAGTCACACTCAGAAAGTGGGACTCCTCGAAGTAAGAATCCCAAATGTAGGAAAAAAGTTTCCTTATTTTGGGAAAGGGTAAAAGAGGGCTATAACGCAGTTGCAATCCTGATGGGTATTTCCTATAAAAAATTAACTTAAATTGGGAATGGTATCATCCCACTCAATGTCATTCCCATTTCATTCCGCGCCCAAGAATGGGAAAACGAGGATGAGAATTTCAAAGGAGGCATTTTCAAATAGATCTATTCTCAGTTTATGTCACTCTCATCCACGGCTTTCCCATTTCGGGCCACGTTAGGTTAACTTAGATTACGATAGGTTAGGTTAGGTAAGCTTAGGCCAATGTTAGGTTATGCTAGGCTAGTTTAAATTAAGTTAGTAAGTATTAGCCCTTCCCATTTGGCACCATTACCGCGAATGGGAATGTAGTGACATTGTTTCTCAAATCGAGAAATACTTTTTTTAAATGTGGATTTTTCACTTTGCTCATTTACATTTGCGGATCACCGATGGGAATGGAAATGAGTGGATTTGAAAATGGCTTCCTTTGGGATTTCTCATTCTTGAACAAATGACCAAGATTGGGAATAGACCTAGCTAAGAAAACTTTTATCTCTTCTCTCTTCTGAATTATACTGAATGTATTTCTTTCTGGTTTCGCTAATTCTATGTTTATACACAGTTGATAGATGATACCCATTTGGACTCAAAAGAAGAACATAATGAAAATGAGAGGACCCATAAAAGTAAAACACAATTTACTCTCCTTTAATAAACCTCGTAATAAGCCAAATTTTGGTGTTAATTTATCTTCATGCGTGGATAATTTAAACTTCTATGAGAATCGCCTGTTTGGTTTATTGTCTTTTTCTACTTTTACATTTTCTCTGAGCTTAAGATTGTGAAAGTAAGTTTCCTTTTAAATTAAATGCGTTGCGTGAATGATCCCAAGTGACCAGATAAGATTCGAAAATTTTTTTTTGGGTTCCCGAAACGTCCCAAATTTCATTTTATTGACTATAATCGTCCCAAAAAACCAACAATTGTTGTTTGTTAAATGATCACTTCCCGTTCAGCGCCATCTACAATCATGGATGAATGTGGAATTACAAAGATAGAGCAAATGGGTACCATTATAATTATACTTATTATTATAATTATATTATACTTATTATACTAATTTTACTTATAATTATGATCATTTTCATTTACATTATACGGAACGAAGTAACAAACGTGTTAAAACTAAAAACAAATTTATTCAGTGAAAACCATTCCAAACGCAGAGATTTCAAAATTATTTCTGGTTTATAGTTAACCGACTGTCGTGTAATTATAGGTTTCTCAGATAACAGGACGCACACGCACACACATGTGCGCATCTCCGCATAAACGAGGTACCGACTTCTTTGAATCCATATATCTTAAAAACTAATTAACCAAAGTTAATTTAACCTAACCTTCAGTGGCATCGAGCCGAGAAGGACGTGAAAAGTGTTTTGGGCACAATTGAGGGCTCAAAGGGTGGTTCCTGTTAAGTCATTAAACAGCGAGGTACTCGCTAGTCTAACCTAACCTAACTCGACCAAACCTTAACTAATTTAACCTAGCGTAACCTAACTTAATCACGATCAGCATATCTTGTTTCTGATAATAAAAATGTTTCTAGATTTTTTATGTAATTTTTTTTTTTAATGTTCCGAGGTACCAAAAGTGTTACCTTACAAAAAAAAAGATTACTTCACTTCATTGGCGAATTATTACACATTCTACTTCATTTACGCCCAATTGCCTACGCATGCAAACACACAACACGCACACACACGCATATACCTTACAACCTTACAAAGGTTTCGCGCGATGATCTCTCATTTCGCGAAGGTCAAGCTTGTCGCCCCTCCTCTCGAGTTGGCCTCGTGAAGTAGTGAGTTTGATTCTTGCGCTCTCCACCTCACATAGCCAGGTACGCCCGGCTCATCGGGAATTGTTCTGAGCCAGGCGTCTAGTCTTCTTTTGAAGATTTCCACTGCAACTCCCTTCGTGTTTCTTAGGTTTTTGGGCAACTGATTAAACAGTTTTGGTCCTCTCACTACAAAACTATTTTCTTTCAGGGTTAAGGATGTTTCTTGTCTCGCCTTCAATTTGGGAATACGACACAGTCTACCGTTTCTACTTTCCACCGTTGTTTGGGGAGTTATAGGGTTCAGAGTAAGATTAGGGACTAGTTTCTCCATTATTTTCCAAGTGTAAATAATGGTGTATCTCTCTCTTCTCCTTTCCAGTGAATATAGGCAATGTTCCCTCTAAGGTGTGCGCGTGTGCGCGCGCACACGCGTTGTGAAACCCGCGCACACAGCAAAATAAAATGCGCACAGGCTCAAGCGTATCATGAGTCACGACAGTAAATGAAGTAATTCCAAAAATTTCAGTTTAATGAATTTTATAAAGAACAAATTAAGAGACCGTTTGAAAGAAAATCATTTGGACATGCTCATGCGAATTAAAAGTTACCTGAATGATGACGGATGTATTAATCTTCATAGAGTTTATTTGGAATGGGCAAATGCTAAAGATCGTAGGAAGAAATCATAATCATACTTAAATGAAAGGCACTTTCATTTAATGTTATTTTGATTATATTTTATTTTATTGAATTTTATTATTTTTTATTTTATTCCTATTTTGTGAATGGATAAAATCATGTATTAATCTTGATAGTCTATTTTAAATTGCTAAATGCTAAAAATACTAGTCATTTTCAATTAATGGGTGCTCTTCCAATACGTGCTCTACCGTAAAATTTACATTCCAATATGTGCTAACTAACGAAAATATCACGACCTAACCTAACCAATCGTTAGGTCAATTGTACGCCCTTGACGATTGGTTAGGTTAGGTCGTGATATTTTCGTTAGTTAGCACATATTGGAATGTAAATTTTACGGTAGAGCACGTATTGGAAGAGCACCAATTAATGTTATTTTTATTTTATTTCTTTATTTTGTTGAATTTTATTTTACTATTTTTTATTTTATTCATATTTTTAGAATGGATAAAATGTTTTCTTTTTAAAGAATATATAATATTGTACACAGTTTTTTAATATCCATTTAATAGTACCGTAATGATCAAGCTATCACCTTATGGAAATAATATTTATTAAGTATTTAATATTTATATATATTTAATTTTGAAGATAATAGCGCTCAGAAATGTTTGCACAATTTTTCACCATGAATCTAAATGTTATGCACAACGAAAATTTCTTGCGCACACGGACTAAAAAAAATTAGAGGGAACATTGAATATAGGTCTAGCTCGCGTAACCTTTCCCAGTAATTTAGTTCTTTGCACCCATTGATCTTGGCTGTGACGCTTCTCTGGATTCCTTCCAGCTGTCTAATGTCTTATTTTTTATATGGGGATGTTAGGACCGAGCAGTATTCCAATTCGGGTATTATCAGGGTAGGAATCAGTAGAGGAATCATTACATTCCTATCCCTTCGTTTAAAGGTTCTCAATACCTGTCCCGTTATTCTCTTTGCTCTGTTTACTGCTATCTTATTTTGTGTTTCAAATTTGGCATCATCTGTCATTACAACCCCTAAATCTTTTGCTCTAGAATTTCTCTGAATTTTCTGTCCATTTGGGGTATAATATTCCATGGATTTTAGGTCTTCTCTTTTTCCGTACCGTAATAGCTGAAATTTCTCGGTGTTAAACTTCATATTGTTGTCTTCCGTCCACTTGTAGATTCTGTTTATGTCGGTTTGTAGAGATCCTATGTCTTCTGTGTTTCTTATTTTTCTACTGATCTTTGTGTCATCAGCAAAGGATGTTACTGTGCTGTCTCTGGTAACGTCCTCATCTATGTCAGTTAGCATGATTATGAAGAGTAGTGGAGCTAATACTGTTCCTTGTGGTACCGAGCTGAGGACCTCTGATTCTGATGAAGATACTCCTTGTACTGTAACGACTTGCCACCGCTCACTAAGGAAGTTATATATCCATTTCCCTACTTTTCCTGTTATTCCCATATATTTCAGTTTATGTATTATGATTCCATGGTCACACTTGTCGAACGCTTTAGCAAAGTCTGTGTATAGTACATCATAGTTTTCATTACTTTCCAGTGAATCAATAATGTTGCTGTAGTGTTCCATTAGTTGTGATAGGCATGATCTGCCTTACCGAAACCCGTGTTGGTTATCATTGAATTTTTTCTGAGTTTCCAAAAAGTCATAGATTTTTTGTCTAACTATTCTTTCAAATATTTAGTGAGATGGGATGTAAGCGATACTGGCCTATAGTTTTTGTCCTCGGATCGATCTCCTCCTTTATATATTGGGACTATGTTCGCGCTCTTCAGGATGCCCGGTATTTCTCCCGTGTCTAGTGATCGTCTCCATATCCAGTATAGGGGCTCAGCGATTGCATTCTTGCAGTTTTTGATCAGTGTGGCTTTCCATTTATCCGGTCCTGCCGCTGAGTGTGTTTTAGTTTCCCTATGGCTTGTGTAATATCATCCGTCGTAAAGTCGAAATCCGTTATACTTTCCCCTTGTGGTTCTTCTTCAAAGAACGCGTTTCTATCGCATATCAATTTGTCAGTTTTTGGGATACTGAAAGATGATTCGTACTGAGCTCTTAATATTTCAGATACTTCTGTCAGATCATCAGAGCACTGTTCTCATTTTCTAAAGGTCCGATAGTCGCATGGTTTTTCGACTTTCTTTTTGCGAAATTATAGAAGTACTTTGAGTTAGCCTTTATCGCTTCTATAGCGTCGTCTTCTTTTTTCTGTATGCTTCTCGATTAGTTCCTGTATGACGACATCGATACTTTGCAGTTTATCATTTAATATTTTTCTGATGTTGTTAGCTTTACAATTACTTAATTTTGCAGTCACTCTTTTTCTTTTTCGAAACAATGCCCTCTTTTGTCTTTCGAACCTGCTTCTCTTTCCTCTTTGTTTTATCTTTGGGACATGTTTTTCCACAATATATATATATATATATATATATATATATATATATAATTGGTCCGTTATGTATTCATTACATGAATGATTATCAGTGAAGAGGCATTTCCTTGGCGTAAAGACGTAATAAATATATGATAATGCATTCCTGCCTAGAGTATTACAGAATACCGAAAAGAGTATCCGCTGAAGAATGTCCCATTTTCTTTGCGTTCCTGACTTAAAGACTTATCATCTATTATCATAAATGAACAAATACTGCACATTTTATCGCTGATAAAGACTGTCTAAGAAACGAATGGTCCTAATTGGGGGCGAAATGTGAGGCCTCCAGAGCCAGTAAAAGACATTCTAACTTTTTGGTTTTGAATGAACTAAAGAAATTCGATGCCCAAACTTTATGTATTAACAGGGAGAACAAAACGTTGCGCTCACTTTCAAAATAAATAAATAAAAGATTTACTCCCATTTTGTAGATTCCGCCATCGTTATTTTGGCTGAGGAAAGAATGGAAACAGGAGGACACAATTTAGAGGACGAGAAAAGAGGCTTATATAGAAAGGAATGTTTACTTTTTGCGCCATATAAATGGGTTTTATATATATATATATATATATACCTTTCAATAGGCTTTACTACGGAATCTAAACATTTGAATCAATACTGATGTTTAGAGACATTACAAAACATCTTCGCGAAAGGATAGGAAGATGTTTATTTAGTTACTTTGCTCCTGATCGTTTTGATGTTACTTGGGAATATTTACTGATTTTTAATAAAATTGAAATGGATCTTGTATATTATATGATATTGGACACTTAATTATAATTTTTCTCTTTTTGAAAAGTGTACAATATATATATATATATTATATATATATATATATATATATATATTATATATATATACACATACTGTGTATATATATATGAATAATAATAAGTAAAAGCTATATAAAAATTGGTGAAAGACTAGTTAGACAGGTACATAATTGTTAATGATGTACCTGTCTAACTAGTCTTTCACCAGTTTCTATAATGTTTTTACTTTGTCTTGTTTTTAGCCACTGATGATGGGAGTTTGACTTCTGAAACGTTTGATATTAAATCTTCATAATGTTGACGTGAGCGCTGATCATCCTTCTTATTCTTAAATGCCGGTTCCCTAAGAACACCCTTTTACCCACAAATTTATATATATATATATATATATATATATATATATATATATATATATATACACAGTGGCGGCTCGTGCCTAGGAGCTGCAGAGCTGCAGTCCCCCAGACACTCACTGCCAGGCGTATGATTCCTTCAGACACACAACAGAATAATACACCACTAACAACTATATCGTAATAAAAAGTCATTATATGTTATTTTCAATACGTTACTAAGTGAATTTTCATTAAAACCAGACCAAAATTTAAGTTACTTTCATAGTTGCTGTACGATTCATGTCTGTTATTAATTGGCGCCACATCTGAAAACAATGAGCTGCAGTCGGTGCAGCTCAGTCTCGTGTTTACATTGCGTGCGGACCGTGCAGTTAAATCGTGCTTTCTTTAATTACCCTTTGACGAAGGAAAATCGAGTGAAGTATTTGCAAAGCATCAACTTTTCCCAGCTAACATTAAATGAAAAGACTGAAATCAAAGCAAGAGGAAGACCTACACCAGTTTTATCCATTCAACAGAATAGTACGAGCAGGAACAAAGAATATACACGCCAGTTTGACATCAGTGTTTATCAGAAATGTGAATGGCTCTGTGGTTGTGACGAGGCAAATGCTTTATTCTGCTTTCCATGCTTATTGTTTGGTGGGGACTCGTCATGGACGAAAAGTGGTGTGACTGACATGAGGCATTTGCCACAGAAAATAATGAAACATGAGCAGTCAGCCAAACACATGAATAACATGATTGATTTATCGTTGCTGGGTAAAGTGAACATTGCAGCTCAAATTGACACAGCATACAAGCTCTCAGTTGCAAAACACAATGAACAGGTGAGAAAAAACAGAGATGTGTTATCCAAAATCATAAACTGTGGAAAATTTTGTGGAAAATTTGAACTCCCTCTTAGAGGACATGATGAAACTACGAGCTCCAAGAATCCGGGAGTATTTCGTGGATTAGTTGATTTTGCCTGTAAACTGGATTCTAGCTTAGATGCTCATTTAAAGACCGATACAGTTTTTAAAGGAACATCTAAATCAATACAGAATGAACTTTTAGAATCTATATTGGAAATCTGCAAGAATAAGATCAAGGAAGAAGTAAAGAATGCAGAATATTTGGCAGTTATGTGTGATGAGGCAACGGATATTTACGATAAAACACAGATGGTAATTGTTCTAAGGTATAAGCTACAAGGGAAGCCTGTTGAGAGATTCTGGGGATTTTTAACCCTATCAACCAGACAGCAGAAGCCTTATCAAGTGTGTTACTTAAAGAGCTCCAGACTTTAATTGGTGATTGTCCACACAAGCTTATTGCCCAAACTTACGATGGTGCAGCTGCTCTAAGTGGAATCAATAAAGGTGTGCAAACCAGAATAAAAGAAGTGTATAGCAATGCCCACTTTATCCACTGTTATGCACACCAACTGAACTTGATTTTGGAAAAGGCAACATCACAGAATACTAATGTTTACGTATTTTTCAATAGCTTGTCAGGAATACCAGCATTTTTTTCTAAGTCTGCACAAAGAATGGCTGCATTGGAGAATGTTGCTGGCCATCGAATTCCAAGGCCATCTGCAACACGTTGGAATTTCAAGAGCAGAGCAGTCAATGCTGTGCATGAAATGAAAGATGCACTAATTGAATGTTGCAGCACAGTGGAAGCATCTAACTCAAGAGACACTGGATCTGCTGCAGCTGGTATCAAAAGAATTGTGAATGATCCTGAATTCGAATTTTGGTTGGAATTTTTCTCCAAAGTAATGCCTCATGTTGACATTATGTTTTCTCAGCTTCAGTCTAGAAATATTGATGCAGCTAAGGCTAACGCCTCTTTAAAAGTTTTTAATTCCGCAGTTCAGAAGTTAAGAGATGAATGTGATGCCATAGTGTCGCCTCCTGAGCAGAAGAGAAGAAAATTTAATACAGATAGATCAGCTGCTGCAAAGGAGGTCTGTGACGTAATTTTGCGGCAGTGCAGAGAGAGATTCAGCTTTACTAATCATTTGGATGCAAACAAGTTACTTTTAGTGAATAATTTTCCAGTGTATGCCAAAAATTTCCGTAGTAATGAACTTGCACAAGCAGTTGCAGCCTATCCCTTGCTTGAAAAAGACAAATTGAGAACTGAACTTACTGTACTGTACACAAGAGAAGATTTGTGTAAATCAGAAAGTCTCATAGACTCGTTGGAGATGATGAACGACAATCATCTACAGTCAACATTTTCAGACACTGTCAAGTTGCTGAAAATTTTAATAACAACTCCAATGACAACGGCGGAAGCAGAAAGGTGCTTTTCAACTTTGAAGAGAATTAAAACTTTTTTGCGCAGTACCATGGTGAATGACAGACTGTCTGCTTTAGCAGTGATATCCACTGAAAATAAAATGATAACAGAAATGAAGGATTTTAATAAAAAAGTAATAAACCATTTTGCTACATCGAAGAGCCGACGCACCGATTTTATTTTCAAGTAATACTACCATCACCACCTCAGTCATCCCTACCGCCACCACTACCACCCCCACCATCCCTTCTACCACCACCGCTACTACCATGCCCTGGAAATCCGTGGACATCAACTCATCATACCTGAGGTAGGTCAAATTTGTGTATCCTACTATTG
This sequence comes from Bathynomus jamesi, assembly GCA_023014485.1. NCBI lineage: Eukaryota > Metazoa > Arthropoda > Malacostraca > Isopoda > Cirolanidae > Bathynomus > Bathynomus jamesi. The sequence continues at coordinate 930,794 of JAJOZX010000992.1, read as the reverse complement.
TGTGAAGCTTGCAGTCCCTCCATTTTATTTTATCACGAGCCGCCACTGTATATATATATATATATATATATATATATATATATATATATATATATATATATATATATATATATGAAGGGTCGCGCGTCTTAAGATACCTAAGTGCCACCACAGGCGAAAACGTGTTTTTGATGGATATCACTATTTTCACCCTTCCTCTATCGCGTGGTTTGGGTTATAATGACCTTCGGCACTAGAAGTATGGTTGAAAACCTTATGAAGCGAACTACTTTTTTCACCTCTATCGCCAGCCAAAGTTCACCCAAAGTTCGGCATAATAAGAAAATCAAAAAATTTAAAAATATATAAAATATAAAATCTATTCCAAAAACTCATCTTCATTAGCATATATATATAATATATATATATATATATATATAATATATATATATATATATATATATATATATATATATATATATATATATATATATATATTACTGACTGAGAAATAAACAGTCGTTATGCTAATTAACATAAATAAGTTCCTAGAATAATATGTATTTTTTTTTAAAACAGTGAAGTGCGCTCCCTCCTTATCGTAAAAGGTAAAGGTCGTTGAGTATCCGTTCCATCCGTTTTGAGTACGGCTCTGCCGAGCATGGCAGGACCCATTGCCCTACTCCACTTCACCCGTCCCACACGCCAAAACGAGAGGAGTCTTTTAATTGAAGAGAGAAAGCCGGAAACGAACCACGAACACTCGCGCTTCCCCGAGACGGAACCTATTCGGACGGATCGTAAAGCAATGATGCGTCTTAAACATACAATTTGGTAAAAGGTTCGCGTATAACACTTAAATTTCTTTAAAAAAAAAAAAATTGGTAACATTTGGTAATATTGTGTGTTTCTTTGAATATTTTATTAATTTTGGTGACTAATAAAATTTCAGAAACAGATCTCATGTTCCTAGGCGAACTTTTTTCTGAGATTGTACATTATATAAACGAACAAGATGAAAAATTATAACAACAGGGATATACCGAATGGACGAAAAAAACCTGGACACTTTTGTTTTCCCTACAATTTCAAACTAGTCAAGCTAATACACCCAAATTAGTACAAGATGTAGCCAATAGTATATTTCATGTGCTAAAAATTTCAATAGAACTCGTATAAAACTTACCCAATTGACATCGATGTTGTATTGGCCCCCAATTTTCTTGAATTACGGCCAGTACTCTCCTTTTCCACTGATCTATGGATGCTTGATTTTGTCTTGGAACACCATAGGCCAAACAACCTCAATTCTTGTCTAGTGCTTCCAGGTTTGAAAATGGTTCCCTGCGACCATGGTACACCAATGACTTCAGCTCATCCCACACGAAGTAATCCAGAGGATTTAAGTCAGGGAATTTGGTGGCCATTCTTCACTTTTTATGAATTCAGGAATGTTCGCCATCAAAAATTCTTGGGTTGCCTTAGCTGAATGAGATGGTGGCATTGTCTTGAACAAAAATAAAATCTTCGTTCGGGTACAAGTCTTGGTATTCCGGTAAAAGTTCTCCGAAGTGTTCAATGTAATTTTGCGAGTTCATTTTGTTTTCTGTGGATCAGTAAAGAATAATTTGGTTTTTCCATTGTCAGAAACCCACAAGATACCATTAATTTTCTTGGAAAATCGTGAAATTGGATGATAAAACGGTTTGGCGGGTTTTCCGATTTTGAAGTTAATGCATTGACTCGTTGTTTTGTCGATTTGTTGATACAGTTATGTAAAGTCGGACTCATCTTGAAAAACATGCGTTTAATGTCTGCAAATTAAATTTTCTGTGCAAGAATTACACCTTTCTAACCGTTTTCCCATGGCTTCTTTTGTTATTCTGAGGGCACTCAATCTTTTAAAAGATCTGATTCCTTTACTTTTCTTTATGTTTGGACACTGTTGCGCGGAATATTTAAATTATTCGCCATTTTTCTCTGCGAAGATGAGTACCCCAGGATTATTTTCCTGCAACAACGCATGCTCTTCAACGTAGGCCTACCTTTCATTTTCTCGAGTCCGAGCAGTACGCGGACGACCGCTGCTACGTTTTCTGTCAGTTGACACTGATTGTCTAATTTTATTTATTACGAATTGTACTGTACTTCTTTTCCAATTTTTTTCCGGAAATTCCTTATTATTTTTCTAGCACTCCATCCCTTCACGGCAAAACACGCCTTTATAACAGCTAAGTCTTCTTTACTTAAAACCATTACGATAGAATTTTAATTAACCACCACAAGAAAAAAAATAAGAAAAAACATTCCATCAGCCAACACTTCTTAAAGAAATCTGACACTGCTAGCCTACCAATTCGCCATGTGGCCGCTTATCATTGTCTTAGGTGCGCATGCGCAAACTGCTTATTTTGTAGCGAACTTCGGACACATCCAAGGCGTAGTCAGCTTCACAAAACCTCGCTGTTTGTTTCGTCAAGTTAAATTTTTTTAATATAAGAAACGGCCAAAGATAATTAACTGAAGTTTTCAGCACATGATAACCATAATATTGGCTACATCTTGTACTAATTTGAGTGTATTAGCTTGATTAGTTTGAAATTTGTAGGAAAAACAAAAGTGTCCATGTTTTTTCGTCCACTCGGTATATATATATATATATATATATATATATCCTTGGTTAACCTTGGTTTTGCATCCGCCCGAAATGTTCATTCTGACGAAGGTCAAGCTTGTCACTTCCCCTTAGACCTACAGTTTAACGTGGAATCCAAACCACGCCCCGCCAGTAGCCCAGCGTCTTAACCACTAGACTACTCAGGGTATCCATTTATCTACCAACGAATTTCTTTATTGTGTGAAAGGATAAACAGCTAGGTTTTGTTGCGTGCTGCCTGCCGTCACCGGGTCTCGATCCCGGGGCCGATGGATTCATAGTCAGCGACGCTAACCACTACACCACCAAGGCGCATATATATATGTATATAAAGGTATATCATCATCAGAATCGGAAGTACGCAGCTCAGTACCACAAGGTACAGTACTGGCCCCACTCTTGTTCATTATCATGCTAACAGACATAGACAGGGAGTAAACAGCAACAGTATAGTAACATCCTTTGCAGACGATACAAAGATCAGCAGAAAAATCAGCGATATAAATGAAGTGGAGGCCTTGCAGAGAGACACGAACAAAATATACATATGGTCAGAAGACAACAACATGACATTTAACACCGACAGGAAATTCAGAGAAGCACGGAAGCGATCGATCTGGGGGTAATAATGACCGATGATGCGAAATTCGAAACACAAAATCAGATAACGATAAATAAAACAAAAAGAGTTGCGGGACAGGTACTAAGAACGTTCATAAGAAGGGACAGGACAATAATAACTCTCCTGTTGAGAACACTGAATACTGCTCAGTCTTGAAGTCCCGATATAAAAAGGAAGAAACTAATATTAGAAACTAATACTAGAAGAAACTCAGAGACATTTCACAGCAAAGATTGATGGCTGCAAAGAGCTCAACTACTGGGAAAGACGACGTAAACTAAATCTGTACTCCCTGGAAAGAAGAAGAGAGAGGTACACCATAATCTACATATGGAAAATGATCGAAAAACTGGTACCAAACCTCAAACTAAACCCAATTACCATTCAAACACTGGAAAATAGGAAAGGCAGGATGTGTAGTGTTCCCATATTAAAGGCCCGACAAGGACCTCTTGAACACTGAAGGAAAATAGCTTGGTTGTCAGGGGACTAAGACTTTTTAACCAGCTTCCAAAGGACCTCATAAACGTTACATGGGTCAAAGTTGAAGTCTTCAAGAGAAGACGATGCCTGGCTGAGGACGGTACCAGATGAACCGGGTGTACGTGGCTATGTACGGTTGAGCGCAAGAAAGCAACGCGCTCCTCTCTCAAGCCAGACCTAGAGGCGGGGCCACCAGCTTCACCTTCGTGTGAAGAGAGACCAACACACGGAACATCAACGAGGTTAACGAGATGTGTGTATATATTAGGGTGTTTCATACCTATAGGGTAAAATAAAAATGAGCTTGGAGTTTTAATCCACACGTTTCTCCGTATTCTAAAGAACAAGAAAACACGTTTGTGCAAGTTTGAACCAGATCGCGCTGCATTTAGGTCCCCAACTTTGACGACTTTTTGTCAGTTCATTTCTCGCCTGCCTGCAGTGAAGACGGTTTTCTTCGTCACTTGAGCGGTTCGTGTTGTATAGCCTATTGGACAACTATGGAGGTAATTATATATGCTACTAATTATCTCATTTTACTGTGGTATTGAAATTTATTGTTATTTAATTTCTGTCATTTTACTGTGGTAGTGATATTTATTATTAATATTACATGAAATTAATTAGTCTGTTGCATATTGGACAACTAAGCTGGTAATTATTTATGATACTAATTAATGTAATTTTACTGCGGTATTGAAATTTATTTAATTAATGAATTGTCAAAGAGAACGTAGTGTACACGTATCAGTTTTATAAATAAAGAAAAGCAGTAACTGGGACTCGAACCAGTGTCATAGCCGTTTGGCGGCATCGCTCAAGTCGGCGTACACAGCACGCTATCCACTCCCTAGATGGTGTAGTGGATAGCGTGCTGTGTACGCCGACTTGAGCGATGCCGCCAAACGGCTATGACACTGGTTCGAGTCCCAGTTACTGCTTTTCTTTATTTAATTAATGAAATTAATTACGATGTGAAATTATTTCTGTGGAATTATTTAGTTTGTTTTCTTTTCCAGGTGTCTACCAGAGCGAAAACAGAAGTGTTTCTTATTGGCCAGACGGATGCGAACATCACATCAAGTGGCCTTCCAACTCAGTTGCAAGTACTCAAAAAGTACTTTTACCACCAAAAGGAGCAAAAATTTGGACGTACTAAATGCCTGAACCTGTGCCTGGATGCCTGTCTCATATTTTGGGAGAGAGCGAGAATCCCCATGATGCGTCGAGATTCGGCCTTGAGGAAGATGGAATCCCTTCTCAAGGAATACGACCGGCTTGTGAAGCACAAGTCACATAAAGCAGAGTCCTTCCGAGTGAAGGAGGCGATGTTCAAGGAGGCAATAGCGAAGGAGATCATGGACATTGCTCATTCACAGGCTAAGGAAATGATGAAGAATCAGGAGGACATCCACTTTCTCGACATGCAGCGTGAAGATCCAAATTCCTGCAGCATGGGCCCTGTTGACATGAAGCTTCACTATAAGGAGATTAGGAAAAGGAAGAGGCTGGACAAGATTAAGGAACAACAGGAGAAGGCCAGGAAGGAACAAGGAGCTGCAGAAGATACGGGGGCTTTAGTGATTTCAACTTCGTCAGAGACTGACTCAGATGTCGTTGACCCAACCGTGGAAGTTTTTCCATCCTCCTCCAAGGGAAATACCAAGAAGCGACGCAGGAATCTGATCTCACGGGATGTGATGACTACCTACGATCGGCTGAATATTTCGTACCGCGATTCAGCTATGTCGTACGCTGCAGCGGCTAAATCACTAGGTTTTGACTTGGATGAACTGTCCATTTCTGCCAGTACCATGTACCGCACACGCAAGGCTCTCAGGAAGGTGGCTGCTGAAAGTTATCAATCCGATGAAGTTTGTCCTGGTCAGCCTCTTGTCTTGCATTGGGACGGTAAGCTCCTACCTGACAATGAGCAATGGAAGGAGAGCGTTGACCGGATCGCCGTCCTCGTCTCTGGCGACGGCAAGGAGAAGTTGCTCGGCGTTCCTAAGGTGACGTCCGGAACCGGCGAGAAGATAGCGCGAGTTTGCTTGGATTTGGTCAAGGAACACAGGATGGAAGAGCGCGTGCGGGGACTGTCTTTCACACGACAGCGTCGAACACCGGGATTCATATCGGGGCCTGCGTCCTGATTGAGAAAGGTCTTGGCAGAGAACTCATGTACTTCCCCTGTCGGCATCACATCTATGAAGTCATCCTCAGCTCCGTCTTCAAGCGTGCATACGGCCCTTCAAGTGGCCCCGATATACCCGTTTTCAAGAGGTTTCAGGCACAATGGAAGTTCATCGACCGGTTGGACGTGCGGCCGTACGATTTTGCTCAAGTCAATGACTCTATGAGGGAACTGAGGGAGAAGTCAGTCCTGCTGGTGAGAGGGATGGTGAGCACGTCGCATCAGCGCGATGACTACAAGGAACTGCTACAGTTGGTTCTCATCTTCCTGGGAGAAGCAAAAGTGGTGGATTTCCCTCTCAGAGCCCCTGGCGCTTACCATCACGCTCGATGGATGGCGATAGCCATCTACTCCTTGAAAGTAATTCTACTGAAGAAGCAGTTCAAGATGTCGAGTCACGAGTTGGAAGCTCTGACAGCCGTAGGTCTCTTCGTGTCCCTCGTCTACATCCGGGATGGACTCGTGCTGCAACCTCAAGCAAGGCTGCCGCAGTTGATCTGGAATTTCTGCGTGACGCGGAAGCCTTTGCCATGTCGGGATATTCGTGTGTTAACGCTGCGCAAGAAGCCATGTCTCGACACCTATGGTACATCTCTGAGACTCTTATTGCCATGGCGTTCTTCGACGCAGATGTGGCAGATGAAGAAAAGGCTCAGATGGTCGTCAGTTTGGGTAAGCCCGCATCGAAAAAGGAACTCAAGCGACCCCAAGGGAAGAACGTCAGGAATCTTGCCTCGAAACACCTGGCGGAGTTCGTGACAGGAAAGACGATGGCTTTCTTCCATGCATTCGACTTGGACACAGAATTCTTGAAAAAGCCAGTTGCCGAGTGGACTGAAGTAGAGGGCTTCAAGCAAGCAGCGGCAACTGTTAACAAAATCTCTGTCGTCAACGATCGGGCCGAAAGAGCCATCGCGCTCACCAAAGAGTTCAACTGTTCTCTGACGAAGAACGAAGAGCAGAAGCAGTATTTGCTCAAAACTGTGATGCAGCATAGGGCGAAATACCCGAATAAAACCAAGAAGGATTTCATGGACAAATGATTCGCAAGAAGTGGTTATGTTTTTTGTATCTTTGTGAAAATGTGTAGTGAAATGGTACTCGTTTGTTGAATAAAAATTCATTGACAGATTTTTTTTAATTTTTTCCGTTTATGATCTGCCAGAGCAACAAACTGGGGACCCGTAAACTTTAAACTATTGAATTAATACTTCGGTTTATCAGTCTCCTCAGCAAATGGAACAAAGGGATCTATGTGGATTAAAAATTTTCCAAACTTTTAATTTATGAAACACCCTAGTATATAATATATATATATATATATATATATATATATATATATATATAGATAGAGAGAGGAGAGAGAGAGAGAGAGAGAGAGAGAGAGCGCCTCGGTGGTGTAATGGTTAGCGTCGCTGACTACGAATCCATCGGCCCCGGGTTCGAGACCTGATGACGGCGGCCGGCGCGCAGCAAAACCCAGCTGTTCATCCTTCCACACAATAAATAAAGTGGTTGGTAGATAAATGGGTACCCTGGGTGGCCTAGTGGTTAAGACGCTGGGCTGCTGGTGGGGCGTGGTTCGGATTCCACGTTAAACTGTAGGTCTAAGGTGGAGTGAAAAGCTTGACTGTCGTCAAAATGAACAATTCTGGCGGAAGCTAACCAAAGGTTATATATATATATATATATATATATGAGACCATAATAATGTATTCCTCAATAGTAATCCCTTCTCTGAGACCTAAAGTATAGCCAGCCCGAAATATGGCATACTGTCATGCGTTATTATAGTGTGGAATGGGTTAAAGGAAGATATCGTACATAGCTGAAAATGTGTTAATGATACGTACACGGTCGTCCATAAATGATCTTTACAAATTCAATTCAGTTTCAATTGAATTTGCAACGATAATTTATGGAGACACCCTGTATATTTTTTCAGTTCTTATACCTAGAGAGGTGTTTCGTAAGTTTGATCTAATTCTGTAAATTCTGACAATAAATTCTGTAAATTCTGACCATACGAAATAAAAGAACTTAGAAATACAAATATTTGATATTGACAGCATATGTTTGCATTATAAATAAATAAAGAGTTGGTGAAGTTTTGTCATGCGTGAAGTTGGCGACAGGAAGGTCGCTGTAACACGGGAACTTTTGAGGTTGGTTTAGATTACTGGGAATTGCATAGATTAGCGCAGCCAAAAATTATTATTTTTATTATTATTATTATTATTATTATTATTAATTATTATTATTATTATTATTATTACTACTACTAGCAAAAATACCGCCCTACGGGCGGTTTTTGCTATTTCCTGCGGAAGGCTTGGAGCCCTCGGCCAATTACTTCATCTGGGAAATGAATTTTCTTACCTCAAGGTATTATTTCCCGTTATAAAATATAAAAAAGAATACTTCATCATAAACTTATCTTTATTTCATTACTGAAGAATCTCCTTGTAGACATAATTGTCAACAAATACTCCCTTTTCATTTCTTTCTGTCAGGACTTTCAGCAAAAGGTCGGCGCTACGCCCCGATTTCGCTAGATCTGCGGTACTTGGGCATTCGGCCCCAACCGAATCGAATTGTGGGCCTACGGCGTATTTTATTTTGAACATCATTCCTATCCCTCTCACCTTGGGCCTCAGTAATTGGGGTGCCTGCGGCGCCCCAATTACTGTCGGTTCAATTATTTGGTCAATAAAACTATAGAAAAGAGCGCAGCCATGAAAATCTAGAGCTTCACAAATCTTGATACAATGAGCTCAAATGTGAAGCTTAAGATTTTCATGATTGCGTTCTTTTCTATAGTTTTATTAACCAAATAATTGAACTGACAGTAACTGGGGAGCCTGCGGCCCCCCAATTACTGGGGGTTCAATTATTTTGTCAATAAAACTATAGTCATGAAAATCTTAAACTTCACAAATCTTCTTGACACAATGTGAAGCTCAAGATTTCCATGGCTGCCTTCCCAATTAATGTCGGTTCAATTATTTGGTCAATAAAACTATAGAAAAGAACGCAGCCATGAAAATCTAGAGCTTCACAAATCTTGATACAATGAGCTCAAATGTGAAGCTTAAGATTTTCATGATTGCGTTCTTTTCTATAGTTTTTTTTTTGGTTACATATATATATATATCGCATTTACCTCCATTATAATATAGATTACTTGAACTGGTTGAAACCTCGCTTGAAAACCATCGCACTGAGCCAAGTCCACTTTCGAGGTTTCGATCCAACTGTGAAAGTCGGTCTCTATGAAAACTGGTTCAGATGATGTAGTGACCCGTAGATGGTTTGAATCCCACATACAGTTATAGGACCCCTCCGTCATATGACCTTTACCATTACGAAGGAGGTTAAACCACCGCAAACATTACTATATTTATTATTCCGAAAACTGAAGCGAATCAAGCGAGTGTCAACTTGAAACACATCATTATCTTGTACGGATAAAACGTCCCCAAATGGTTGTTGTTGTTTTGGGTTAACCTCCTTACTAACGTTAAAAGTCACGTGACGAAGAGGACCTACACCTTTACGTGCGATCTAAAATATCTTTATAAAGGTCGCTGCATGATATAAACGCAGAAGATGGTCACCCATTCAACTAGTGAACAGACCCAAGGTCACATCTTAAACGATCTAATGGGAAGCGGTGGTGCCACATGCCCAAGACGTGGTACTCAGACGCACCTAAGGGGTCATATCACTGTAATTTTTCTCAAGCGAACGAAATGCCGGAAATGAATTGTTTATTTTATTGAAAGACTTTAATTTATACTAGACACATTTCCCCTGTGAGGGGTCTTTGTCAGTTCCCCCATCGGGCGTGTCCCCAGGTGGCGAATAGGGGAGTGGCGTTACGCCCGTGGACCAAAAACTGACAGGGTATGTCCGGAGACCTTAAGGTGGCAACACCACTACCGGACTCGGCTGCTGTCTGAGTGCTGTGGGTTAATCCTTGCACAGCCTAAACTCTACCCTTACAGAAACTGAAACTGTGCAAAACCGGACGGATCTAACGTTGACGAACTTTGACATGAAATATCGGAAGCGAATTGGGAACCCGGCCAGAAGTTAAAGCCCAAGCAGTTGACGCCCACTCCACGTAGAAGTGAAGAGGACATAAGTAAGTAAGTAAATGCATTTCCTGTTTTTGAAGTCGTAAAAAGTGTCTTTTGAGAGTAATTAAAAACATTAAAATTTTAGTTTTCTCAGACTAAAAAACATTTGTACAACTTTTTCTCAAATTTCGTATGAAGGACTTTACAACAGCGGTCCTTCGGACGCGCATAAAAAGATCATAAAAGACATAGACGCAGTATTTCAAAGATTTAATTTCATTGAAACGACGCACAGTTACCGTGGCAACCAGTATATGCGCTTTGAAAGAAATCATTTATTGGGAAAAAGTATTTGAAGAAACATTGTAACAGTTATTGTTCTTAAGTTAAAAGTGTTATTTTTAATAATAAAATGCAACGCTTCCAAATAAATGGTTTCCTTTAAAACGCATACATTCGTTGTCATAGTAATTGCGCGTCTTTATTATATATATTTATATATATATATATATATATATATATATATATATATATATATATATATATATATATATATATTCAATTTATTATTTATTTCTGCTTTGTAATCCTTTTATCTCAGTATCCTTTCAACTTTCAAACATTCTCAAACTTTTCACTGGAGGTTTTTGTGACTTCTTATTCTTTTCACGCGCGCGTGCTTGCGCGCGCACACACACACACACACACACACACACACACACACACAGTGTATATAGTGTGTAAACTTGATATTTTAGGCTTAGTTTTAATGTGTATGTTTAAATGAAAGATAAAATAATTAATAGGTGCTCATTTAACGATTTAAAAAGAGACCCGATGCAATATAAACCTGTAAAAAAGGTTTAATTGGTTTGTGCATAAATATAAACCTGTAGAAAAAAAGTTTAATTGGTTTGTGTATAAATATAAACCTATAAAAAAGGTTTAATTGATTTGTGTATAAATATAAACCTGTAATAAAGTTTAATTGGTTTGTGTATAAATATAAATCTGTAAGAAAGGTTTAATTGGTTTGTGTATAAATATAAACCTGTAAAAAAGGTTTAATTGGTTTGTGTATAAATATAAACCTGTAAAAAGGTTTAATTGGTTTGTGTATAAATATAAACCTGTAAAAAGGTTTAATTGGTTTGTGTATAAATATAAACCTGTAGAAAAAAGTTTAATTGGTTTGTGTATAAATATAAACCTGTAAAAAAAGGTTTAATTGGTTTGTGTATAAATATAAACCTGTAAAAAGGTTTAATTGGTTTGTGTATAAATATAAACCTGTAGAAAAAAGTTTAATTGGTTTGTGTATAAATATAAACCTGTAAAAAAAGGTTTAATTGGTTTGTGTATAAATATAAACCTGTAAAAAGGTTTAATTGGTTTGTGTATAAATATAAACCTGTAGAAAAAAGTTTAATTGGTTTGTGTATAAATATAAACCTGTAAAAAAAGGTTTAATTGGTTTGTGTATAAATATAAACCTGTAAAAATGTTTAATTGGTTTGTGTATAAATATAAACCTGTAAAAATGTTTAATTGGTTTGTGTATAAATATAAACCTGTAGAAAAAAGTTTAATTGGTTTGTGTATAAATATAAACCTGTAAAAAAAGGTTTAATTGGTTTGTGTATAAATATAAACCTGTAAAAAAAGGTTGGATCAATCCCAGAATAGGCACCTGAAATCATTTTTAGGTGCTTAATCTGGGATTGAGGCAAAACACAGGTGCTTAATCTGGGATTGAGGAGAAAAAATATAAACAGTTTTTAGAGATATAATTTCATTGTTTTTATCAATATTTGAAAAAATCAACTCTAACCTAACCTAACCTAACCAATTTATGTGGCAAGATAGATTTGCTTCAGATGGATTCAGAAACATTCGGGTTCATATTGCAGGAATTTATAATATCTAAAATTTTTCTTTATTCATTAAACCAATTTAAACCTTTTATAACTTTGCCTTTATTACATTTGTAATAAACTTTGTATAAACAATAAATTTTGTAATCATCAGGTTTTTTTTATTTAATTCCTTGCAAGGTGCCTATTCTGGGATTGAGGTTGAACGCAGGTGCTTCATCTGGGATTGAGGTACATCAGGTGCCTATTCTGGGATTGACCCAAAAGGTTTAATTGGTTTGTGTATAAATATAAACCTGTAAAAAGGTTTAATTGGTTTGTGTATAAATATAAACCTGTAGAAAATTTAATTGGTTTGTGTATAAATATAAACCTGTAAAAAAAGGTTTAATCGGTTTAATTCGGTTATAAGGATAATGTAATAAACTTCTAAATCATCATGGTAATGTGGATAATAAAATTTATTAAATATTAATTATGAGTATAAGTTACGTGAATTTTTAAAATTTATTCACTTTTACTTTGGCGAATGTAAAATAAATTAATTTGCCTTTTAAAACTCACATTTAATGAGAGAAATAAGAATAATAAGTCTTAAACTGAATTGACCGAAAGGCTTTGTAAACATAATCGGATATTTAGTTCATACGCGCTTCTATTTGCATCCAGATTAAAAATCGGTGTCATGATACAAGTTGTAATCTAAAATTAGATACAAAAACAGACATTTTTTAGAACCAAAAATTATGTATTTTAAGTGTATAAAAACGTAGCATTTATTTACTGATATTGAAGCGTACGGATATATATATATATATATATATATATATATTATATATATATATATATATATATATAATATATATGCATTAAATAAACCAAAATTAAATTGATTTTTAATGTTGTTGAATATCGTGTTTATTTTACTTCGACAGGGAGTTCACAATGTTTTGTCACCCCTAGTAAAATACTAACTGATTTTCGTTTTTCTTTCAGAGCTATTTGAAATGTGTAATAACAGCAACTGTACGATCTAACATATTGGCTAGTACCTGGTCCATGAGTGATCACGTAATGGAAAAATCACTGAAAATATTTGTGCAGATTTCCTGGACCGATTCAGTCGTGCAGCTCCTTTTTGTAACTCCTTTTTGGAGGAGCTGCATGATTGAATCTGTCCCGGAAGTCTGCACGAATAGTTTCAATGATTTTGCCATTGCGTGGTCCCTCATGGAGCCAGGTACTAGCCAATAAGCATTGTTCAATCGTATAGTCGCTACTATGACACATTTCAAGTGGGTCGGAAAGAAAAACGAAAATCAGTTAGTATTTTACTGAGATGACAAGACATTGTGGACACCCTGTATAATAATTCGAAACTGAATGTTAAAAGTTTTGAGACGATTTTATGACTTGAAGAGAAACTATGTTTCAGAATAACCTACAACCACTGGATTTCTTAATCCAGACACAGCTTTTTGAAATTAGGCCTTCGTTGTAGACATTCCAGCTGCGAAGCCTCAGTTTTCTAAAGCAACTTTTAGTGGTCTTTAATAGATACTACGATCGCGACGTTGTAGACCTTCCAGCTGCGAAGCCTCAGTTTTCTAAAGTAACTTTTAGTGGTCTTTAATAGATACTACGATCGCGACGTTGTAGACATTCCAGCTGCGAAGCCTCAGTTTTCTAAAGCAACTTTTAGTGGTCTTTAATAGATACTACGATCGCGAGATTAGTGGTTTGAAATGAGTAGGGTATTGGGCCTTCTTCGTCAAAGCAGCTGGTTGGCTGAACCGAGATAGTTAGAACTACTCAAGGTGGCCTTTACCTAGTTTGCTTATGTATTGGACTAGGCTGACTACGATAGTTACAACAACTCCTTCAATCCTTTCGTCAGTAGCTGAGAAAGCCCCGAGCTAGGCTTTAATAGTTGAGATAACGTTATTTGTTTATAAGATTGACTTTATTGTCAAAGAGGTTTTTATATATTATTGTTGAAGTATCATTTGAATCAATGACTTATCATTTACCTGAATTCAAGTGACTTAAAGAAGAATCTGGTTAAATTTTTGGTGCTACTGTAGTATGCGGTCTACCTACGATTGGTTAGGTTTAATCACGATATTTTCGTTAAAACTAACGAAAATATCATGACTAAACCTAACCAATCGTCAAGGGCGATTGACAATGGGATGTAAACAAACAATTAGTAAACAAGATAAGAAGCTATAATTAAAAGGTAGACCGCCGAATCTTAGGTAGACCGCATACTACAGTAGCACCAAATTTTTTATAAACAACTTAATATTATTTTAGTATTCGGACCTTTTCGGTTTGACGGCCTGTAATATTTCTTAACATTACTTATTTTTTTATTGTCCAGTTTTAATGGAGGATTTCAAAAATAACATTCATGTTTTAGAGAAACAAATAGTGAGACAGTTATATGCAATTTAACAAATTTAAGATATATATTTTTAAACCGTATTGGGATCTTTTTGGTTTGACGGCCGGCGAAAAAAAACGAGTCATGGCTACGGGACCGTCAAATTCTAGACTCTACCAACTGGTTAGGTTAACAATGCCCGGTTAGGTCAACTGTACGCCCTTGACGATTGGTTAGTCATATTTTCGTTAGTTTACTGTCAAAACAAACGAAAATATCACGACTTAACCTAACCAATCGTCATGAGCGGACAGTTGACTCTAAAACTTTCAAGGATTTTGGAATCTTAAAGCGTATATGATATTCTCTAAATTAAAATGTATAACTGCCTCACTATTTGTTTCTCTAAAACATGAATGTTATTTTTGAAATCCTCGATTAAAACTGGACAATAAAAAACAAGTCATGTTAAAAAATATTACAGGCCGTCAAACCGAAAAGATCCAAGTATTCATTTCGTTTATCTTATTAACCTTTGGGCTTTACCTTCCCTTCAATTTCTTTACTCTCTCTTAATTATCTCATTCTAAGTGTTCACTTGAACGTTAAAAATATGGACCTTTTCCAGTTTGTGTACCGTTTTTCATATAATTTATTTTTGAGAATATTTTTGTTAAAACTAACGAAAATATCACGACTTAACCTAACCAATTATATAATTATCAAGGGCGTACAGTTGATCTATTATTAATTATAACATTGTTTGTTTCTGGAATAGTATTTACTATTTACTAATAGATCAACTGTACGCTCTTGATAATTGGTTAGGTTAAGTCGTGATATTTTCGTTAGTTTTAACAAAAATATTCTCAAAAATAAATTATATGAAAAACGGTACACAAACTGCAAAAGGTCCAAAAATATTTCAGCATTCAAATATTGTCATTAATTTTATTCTGAATTTCTTACGTAATCATTTTACAATATATATATATATACACACACACACACAGGAGGGTAATTCAATAAGTATCTGCACTTTTTATTTTCACAATTTTATTTTCACATCTGATAGATTATAAACACATCACGTCTCAACATAGTCTCCCTGTTTCTCAATACATTTAGTCCAGCGATCTACAAGCTTCCTAATGCCATCACAAAAGAATGTGTTTGGCTGTGTGCGTAGACAGTCATGCACCGCCTCCTTCAGGTCATCATCGCCTTGGAATCGATGACCTCTCAAAGCGTCTTTTAGTGGTCTAAAGAGGTAAAAATCCGAAGGTGCAGGTCTACACTGTAGGCTGGATGGTCGAGAACTTCAAATTTAAGTTCTTGAAGGCATTTTCTAGTCTGTGCAGCGGTATGAGGGCGCGCATTGTCGTGTAACAGAATAACACCTTCCCGTTGCAAGGAAGTTCAAAGCGCAGCCGTGAGCAGGTAAAGTTATGCTAACACTGTTTTGGGATACACGAGGCCCTATCCTTGAACATTATCAAGAGCGTGGAACTACGTAACAAGTGCATCGTATTCTGACATACTTTACTTATTTATTTATTTATTATTATTAATTAATAACAACTAGCTGCTTATTTTTAATAAGAGCCTAGTAAAGCCTAAAGCTTAAGTGTCAAATTAAACAAAATAAATAGTCGAGCTTCACAATTATTCATGTCATTGTAAATTGAAAAAAAAATTATTTATTTTATTATTATTAATAAAGGTTATTCTATTCTATTTTATTCTATTCTAAAGCAAGCAATTCGCACAAAACGGAGAGGGAGATTGTCGGAAGGTGTTACTCTGTTACACGACAATGCGCGCCCTCATACCACTGCACAGACTAGAAAATGCCTTCAAGAACTTAAATTTGAAGTTCTCGACCATCCAGCCTACAGTCCAGACCTGGCATCTTCGGATTTTTACCCGTTTGGACCACTAAAAGACGCTTTGAGAGGTCAGCGATTCCAAGGCGATGGTGACCTGAAGGAGGCGGTGCATGACTGGCTACGCACACAGCCAAAAACATTCTTTTGTGATGGCATTAGGAAGCTTGTAGATCGCTGGACTAAGTGTATTGAGAAACAGGGAGACTATGTTGAGAAGTGATGTGTTTATAATCTATCAGATGTGAAAATAAAATTGTGAACATAAAAAGTGCGGATACTTATTGAATTACTCTTGTGTGTGTGTGTGTGTGTGTGTGTGTATATATATATATATATATATATATATATATAGTATTTGAGCATAATTTGCAACTAAATGGAACAATTCTGCGAATGAAGAGGTTACTTTGAAATGGGTGCAAAACAGTTTCGGAACAATAATTACGGATGGTGGCCCTGGCACAAGTATACTCAGTGCCAACCATTTTAATAAAATAATGGCACTCTCGACCTTTCCCTCGCTTTTGTACCAATTTATGAAATGAGTTTGCTGGTTCGAGCAAATTGCTTTTTCCTCCACAGTTATTCAGCAAACGAAGGATTGGTCCGACAAAAGTTTTCCAATACGTGATTATAATACTTCAAACAAGATTTAATAGTTTATATTTTCAACCACAGGCTTACATTTGTGTGTATATATATATATATATATATATATACACACAGTATATATATATATATTTTTTTTTTTTTTTTAGTTCAGGAAGAACCGATTCGCCTCTATTTAAAGGGCATATCTCAGCGGAAAAACAAAGAAAAAGTGAGAGGAAAGACAGAGGAAAAAGAAAGGGTGGAGGGGACAGTCGAAGTGGAAAAAGACCAAGGACTACAGGGTCGAGCCCCATCATCCTTGGGTGCTAGGGCCGGGAGGGCGCACGTGAAACCTCCAGGAACAAGCACGTACAAACGAGCACAAAGAGCACTCAAGAGCACGAGCTTAGAACCCCTTGCGGGGATATATATATATATATATATATAATATATATATATATATATATATATAAAATGGGAAATTTGAAAAGCACTTTACTGAAAAAGTGTGAACAATGGCATTAGAATCCACGTTATGAGGTATCAGAAACCACGGTGTTCATTCAATGAGCCACCCCGGTGTAATAAATGGAATTAATGTGATTGTTCATTAATGCAATTTGATCGTTAGTTTAAAATATATAAAAAAAATTGTATAACGAACAAAAAATGAGAGAGAGAGGAGAGAGAGAGAGAGAGAGAGAGGAGAGAGAGAGAGAGAGAGAGAGAGAGAGAGAGAGAGAGAGAGAGAGAGAGAGAGAGAGAGTTACAAGGAAAAGAAGTACCTCAAAAGGCCTTGCGGCCCATACCGAGGAGGTACCAATGGCAACGGGTGCCACGGAAAATTTTCTACACACTCAAAGAGTGTGCAAAATTTGGTCTAACCTTTTCTTGAACTGATCCACAGAGGAACTGTTCACAACTTCCGAAGGTAACCTGTTCCATGTGTCACAGATCTTATACGTAACGTAATTCCCACACACACTAGTCCTAAACCGTTTCAAATCCAACTTCCAACCATTGTTGCGAGTTGGGTTATCATTTAAACTAAACATACTTCTAAAATCGACATCGTTGAACCCTCGTAAGAGCTTGAAAACCTCGATCAGTTGACCGCGCAGCCTCCGAGTTTCAAGCGAAAACAAGTTCAGGGCGCGTAACCGTCGATTGTAGCCCATATGCCTAACGGAAGGGATCAACTTTGTGGCCCTCGCCTGCACTCGCTCCAGCCTCTCAATATCTTTCCTGAGGGTGGGCGACCAGAACTGCACAGCATACTCCAGGTACGGCCGAACAAGGGAATTGTACAGTGAGAGCACAATCTCCTTGTTCCGAAACTGAAATTGCCTCCTGATATAACCCAATAGTTTCTGGGCTTTCTTTTCCACCTCTACACACTGTTTCGTAAACTTAAGGTCGCTGCTAATTAGCACACCCAAGTCCTTTTCTAAATCAGTCACCTCGATATTACTGCCCAACATCGAGTAGTCCGACTTGGGATTGGCGTAGCCAATGTGCATCACTTTGCATTTACCCAAGTTAAACGGCATTTGCCATTTTTCGGACCACTCTCCTATCCTACCTAGGTCCGCACGCAGTTCCTCGATCGCTTCGGGCGTCCCAACATTGGCCCCAAGCTTGGTGTCATCAGCGAATTTGGCGATCCGACTGACGATGCCACCGTCGATATCATTTATGTAAATGGTAAACAACAGTGGCCCCAAAACGGAACCCTGAGGAACCCCACTAGTGACCGAGGCCCAACCCGAACTAGCCCCTTTAATTACCACCCTCTGCCGCCTATTCCTCAGCCAGTTTTCAATCCACCTACCTATTTCCCCACCGATACCCAGCGCGCGCACTTTCGCCATTAGCCGGCGGTGAGGTACCTTATCAAAGGCTTTCTGAAAGTCGAGATAAAGTATATCAATCGCCCTACTCTTATCGTACTCACTCAACATGACGTGGAAAAACTCGAGCAAGTTGGTGAGACACGACCTATGCCGTCTAAACCCATGTTGGGAGTCCCCAAGCAGCTTGTAGGAATCCAAATGGTCAACGATTCTATCAGCTATTATCCTTTCTAATAATTTACCTACAACTGAAGTGAGACTAATAGGACGATAGTTCCCTGGACTTTCGTGATCCCCTTTCTTAAAGATAGGGGTCACGTTGGCCTCCCTCCAGTCGCCAGGCACCTGGCCCATCTCCAACGATTTGTTGAAGACTGTAGCCAGGTGGGGAGCCACCTGGTCGCGGACTTCTCGCAAAACACTGGGGAGAAACTGGTCTGGCCCAGGAGCCTTAAACGCGCTCAGTTTGTCTATTCTATGAGCAACGACTGTCGCGGTACATCTAACACTATCCAGGCCAGCACCTTCGTGCCTCACAGCTGGCTCGGGGATGACGCGGGTATCCTCCCTGGTGAACACTCCCGCAAAGTACTCATTAAGCACATTAGCGATGTCCGCGTCGGAGGTCCGCAGAACGCCGCTTCCGTCCTTTAAAGGACCTATCATGCTTCTAATGGGCTTTCTACTATTAACATAACTGAAGAACTCCTTAGGGTTCCTCTTGCAGAGGCTTGCCACCCGTAGTTCTTCGTTACGTTTCGCTAGCCTAACCTTCGCCTTCACTTCCCTACACAGGCGGACATACGCTTCAGTGTTCTCGTGGGAAAGATTGGCCTTCGCCCTCCTATACGCTACTTTCCTATTTCGGATAGCCGAAGCGATGCCACAATTGAACCACTTAGGCTGCGTTGAAGCAGGGGTGACCGGTTTTGAGGGTATGGCAGCAGACTGCAGCACCATAAACTCATCCCGGAATGCACTCCACACTCCCTCAACATCGCCGCCAACCTCTAACCCCATCTCTCCTACGCTATCCCTGAGGCTAACAAAGTTCGCCCGCCGGAGATCGAGCTTACTGCCTCTCGAGTTACTACGCTTCACCCGAGGGACGCACACACGGAACCTAATAAGACTGTGATCACTCCCGCCCAACGATTCGTCAACGGTGAGGCCAGTGACGAGGTTGTCTTCGGTCGTGAACACTAAGTCCAGAACGCTTTCGCCTCGTGTAGGCTCGTTGACCCACTGAGTGAGGAAGTTCTCATCAGCAAAGTCAACTAGCCTCCTCCCTTCAGCATCGGCAGTCCTGTTTTCCCACTTTATGCCGCGACAGTTGAAGTCTCCTAAAACTACACACACCCTATCCCCTAGCAGGCTACTGAGTTCGGTGTACAGGGCTGTATCGTCCTCGAGGAGGAGATGCGGAGGTCTGTACACCAAGATTAACCTATAGTTCGTCCCTCCCACGTTCAGATCGACGCCAAGCAGCTCCCGTTCCGACCGGAACTGGCAGTCAACCGGACTCAACTTGTCCCTCACGTATATTAGTACCCCACCCCCCTCCCCACGGGTGCGGTCTTTGCGAAACATTCTATACCCGGGAATTTCGAACTCCCCAACGTAGTCCCTACGATCAATATGAATCCAGGACTCGGTGATAGCAACGATATCCTGGTATTCTGATGCTAAGAGCGCCCGTAGCTCGCGAAACTTGTTCCTAATTGACCTAGCATTAAAAAGCATTGCACGGAGGGAGCCTTCCCTATTCTGACCGCCCCCTAGCACGACCCGTTTCCCGAACAGCCAGGGCTGTCGGGAGTCGAAGAGCCCCTCACTATTGCTGTTGGAGGGGACTACCTGCTGGGGGAGGGGGACTAAATGCTGGGGGAGGGGGACTAGCTGCTGGGGGAGGGGACTAACTGCCGAGGGAGGGGGACTAACTGCTGGGGGAGGGGGGACTATCTGCTGGGGAGGGGGACTATCTGCTGGGGGAGGGGACTATCTGCTGGGGAGGGGGACTATCTGCTGGGGGGGGGGCTAACTGCTGGGGAGGGGGCTAACTGCTGGGGGAGTAGGTTTAACCGTTTGGGGAGCAGGATCAATTGCTGGTTTGGGGGGTCTTAGTTTAAAAAGATTATACAAATTAATGTTCAGTAAATCACCATACTTCTTTTTCCCCTTCTGGTTAAAATGTATCCCGTCCGAACCATAGTATTCCCCATTTCCGTGGAATGTAGGCCAAAAATCGACAAACTTTAGGCCTTTTTCATCACACATGCGTTTAACTCTTTTATTTATGCTAATGGCTTTACTTAGAGTATAGTCACTAGCACGCATTCGAGGGAGAATTCCTACGACCATACCCATGTCTGTCCTATCCCTAACCTTGTCAGTTAGGTTCTTAAATTCTTTAATAATGGGCTCTGTCTGCCCTCCTGTCCCTCCCATAAAAACGTCATTGCCACCAACATGGACAATGATAGGGCAACTCTTATTTTTGATATTAATTTTGCCTAATTCCCTATTAATTAGCTGGCTTGTGGCACCCGGAAAACATCGGAGCTTTCTCTTGGTCGCCCGTCTTGCTCCGAAAAAGTCCCCTTGATTCCTTACCATAGAATCCCCAATTAAAAAGGATTCATCCTCCTCATCAGCAAGTAAGTGAAACTTATTTTTGATGGTAACGGGTTCCAAATCCTTATGTTTTGGTTTTGGTTTGGAGGGTCTTTTATTTTTGACCAATTTGAATTCTTGGTCCTCCGTTCCATTTTCCGGAATAATCACCGTGTTTTCCAAGCGTGCCACGCTTTGCTCTAGATGCTTAATTTTACAATTTAAATCTGCTTGTTTGTTTTTAGTTTGATCTTGTCTACTGGGATGGATTTCCAGTGCTACGAGCCTAGCTTCAAGCTTTTTTACTAATTCCTTTAGCTCTTTCACTTCCTTTTCGTGGTTGTCTCTAAGTTTACAAAACAAACATATACTAAGGGATGTGATATCGCTGATACTACCTTCGGGGAAGTCAACGCACCAATGATTAACTTTACATTTAAAGCATTCTGCTTTCAATTTAGCTGGCCCTGTCATATTTTTTTTTTATTTTATTTTTATTTATTTATTTTTTTTTTATTACGATACGTTAATTTAAATAATACAATATGTTCCTTTTAATTAATACGATACGTTACTTTTAAATAATACAATATGCTACTTTAATTAATATAACGAATGGTGAGAGGGGTAATGGTGAGTTCTGAAGTAAACACGTGTTACAGACCGGAAACTGAGTTGAATACAGAATTGAATGGAACCTGTGGGTTGCCGTTAGTAACAATGCAGTCTGATATTAATTTAAATAATAATAAATGCTATTTTAATTAGTATATCGGTTAGTGAGGGAGGATTGGTGAATGCCGAAATACGAAATAATTAGTATATTGGTTAGTGAGGGAGGATTGGTGAATGCCGAAATACGAAATAAACACGCGCAGACGAGTGGCACGTGTTTCAGACCGGAAATGGAATTGAATACGGAACTGAATGGGATCTGTAGGGAGCCGTTTATAACAATGCAGAATGATGTTACTTTAAATAATATAATATGTTATTTTAATTTATACAACGGATCGTGGGAGAGAAGTAGTGAATGCGGGAGATGGACCTGCGAGAGCACGTGTTACAGACCGGAAATGGACCTGCGAGAGCACGTGTAAGACCGGAAACGGAAATAGACTCGAACATACAAATCTTACTATGTAACTCGTCTGAAAATGCAATCTGTAACTACCATCTAAAACAATGCAAACTTATTTAATTTTAACTTTCCCAGAGAAATTCAGCCGAAAAAAACAAAACAGAATTTAAACAATATGGAATTATGTTCGTTAACCGGAAAAGGAGTAATTTAATTATAATTACTAATAAATTGTCTAATTATTAAGCAATAGTGCTTGCCCTAATCTCAATAATAAAGTAAATAAATATTATACTTATCTAACAAATATACAATCAAACTTAGTCACTATTAAAAAAGATACTGGAGAGACCACACAGCACGTCCGCCTCCGATGAAGTCTAGAGAGAGCGCAGGACCTTTTCTAGTCACTGATTATTAAATGTGATTTCAATAACTTGTTGGTCAGCTCAAGCTGACTAAACCGCTCTCTCTCTTTAACATTAAGCGTTTAACTTAATTTGATCCGCCTTTAATTACTGTGTTTCAAATGTTCAATTGAATAGAATTATAAAATATTATTCGTGTTTCGGTCTCCTATCCATTCGGCCTAACCAGACGGATGCTACCCGACTCAATGCAGTTACACGAAACTCATTATAGGAAAACCGTTAAAGTTTGTTGTGCAGTTAAATGAAAATAATAAGATACTTTTTAACATCCCAGGGTACACAAGTTTACACACACACATATATATATATATATATATATATATATATATATATTATATATATATATCTATATATATATATATATGGCTAACAATAGGGGAGGAGGGGTAAGTATATTTATAGAATCACACTATATCCGTAAAAGTATCGAAGATCTGACAAAGATAAACAATACCTCAGAAACACTCGCAATTGAAATCTTTATTCATAACACCCAGTATTCAGTTTTAGACAATTACCGACCACCAACTGGTAACGTACCAACTTTTATTACAAATATCGATAGAATTCTAACCTTTAATTATATTGGTAACAATTGCGTTACGTTATTGCGAAAGATTTAAATATAATTTAATCTCACAAAAAACATTGGAATAATAACGCAAGATTCTTTCACAACATCACGACTGCACGTAGTTTTAAATTAGTTATTATGAAGCCAACTAAACTTCGTAATGACATTAGAAATTCGACTCTGCTAGAACAGATCTGGGTGCGATCCCAGCTTGACTGCGTTTCAGGTATGATTATTATATTAAATATCACAGATCACTCGCCTACACGCACCATGCTAATCACCCATTTCTAAGCAAAGGAAACTATAAAAGTTAATTATACTGTAGATCTTACGACTATAATAACAAATTAAAGTTCCTGTGAGAAATAACAGCTTTTGACTGGACTGAAATAACCGAAAGTGACCATGATAGTGGAACAAAATTTCAAGCGTTCTCAAACACACTAATAGATACAATAGATACACTCCACACAAATTTTTCTCTCAAATCAAAAGTAATATCTAAAACTAAATACAACAACCATTGATCACCCCAGCACTCATTGTGAGTATTAAACGCTCACCCCAGCACTCATTGTGAGTATTAAACGCTCACCCCAGCACTCATTGTGAGTATTAAACGCGAGCATACGCTCCTTAAATTATAGAAAACTAATATTATTACCGAACAAACATACAAAAATTACTTTAATAGACTTAATGCAGTCATTAAAAAAAATAATAATTATTATTGTTCAAAAATTGATGAACAAAATTTCAATGCAAAAAGGCTATGGAACACTCTGAATGAGTTAATTAACACAAAGAGAGTTAAAACAAATCCCTTGTCTTCCTTCACGCAAAGTGGAAATCTTTACAGTGACCCCGAAGACATAGCCAATTTATTAAACAACTTCTTTGCAAATATTGGCTCCAATACTGCTGCCTCAATTCCAATTACAGACACTCACTACCGACAATACGTGCCACAACCAAATTCAAACTCATTTTTCTTTGATTCAATCTTACCATACGATATCTCTTTGGCAATAAAAAATCTAAAAAATAAAGATTCTGACATCATTACGATCCCAGTAAACATATACAAATTAGTATCTGATGAAATTGCAATACTACTCAGTAAGCTAATGAATGAATTAGTAACATTTGGTATATTCCCTGACATTCCCTGTATTTAAGTCGGGAAACCCAAACACTCCATCTTATTATCGCCCCATTTCCGTATTGCCAACCTTAAGTAAAATATTTTGAAAAAATGCTTAATCAAATACGACATTTTAACTAAAACACAATTTGGGTTTAGAGGTGGACATACAACGGAAGATGTCATAAACACGCTATTAGAAAATGTGTCTCAGAACTTAAACAACAAAAAACACACTGCCTTGATCTTCCTCGACTTGCCAAAAGCATTTGATACACTTTCGCATAAAATCTTATTGAATAAACTTCACATATACGGAATGAGAGGAAATATCCTCGATTGGTTCAAATCGTATCTGTCAAATCGTCATTAGTACGAGGCGATGCTAACTAGTGGCGTTCCACAAGGATTTATTCTTGGTCCATTACTATTTCTAATTCACGTCGACGATTTTCATCTTTCAATCACATTAAATTGCGGGCAATACGCGGATGATACCACACTTACTTCTTCCCATCATAACTTAGACTCTCTGATAATATAACGAATAGGCAATTAGAAAATGTGTATAAATGCTGTGTGCAAATAAACTTTTACTGAATCTGACAAAATCATCTTATATAATTATTACTAAAAAAACATATTAATCCAAACTGTCAAATAAAAATTGGGAATACTACTGTTGCAATGGTAAATGAAGTTAAAGTACTTGGCATTAATTTAGATAAAAAACTAAATTTAAAAAAATTATGTACAACTTATCAAATACAAAATATCAAGATTTTTCTTCATATTATTTAAACTAAAAAAGACTCTTTATCAAAATTCCTCACAATCCATCTACATTTATTATATTATGCTACAACATGGGGTAGCTCAAAGAAATATATAAAACATCCTTTGGAAGTAATTCATAAAAAATGTCTGCGGACTCTCTCGAATAATGACAACAGACAAAGTCAAACTTCCCCAATGTTTAAAGAGATAAATATTTAAAACTAAATGACTTTTACAAATTCAATGTTGCTGTCAATATGTTCAAAGTTATCGATAAAAGTCAACATATATATCGCTTATTCAAAGAGCAATCACCAGCCCCCATCAAATACACCATCGTTATAACACCAGACTGTCCAGTGATTTATACACAGATCTAACTATACAATAAAAACTGCAGGAAATGCTCTTTTGCTCTTTCAAAGGAGCGAAAGTATGGAATGCAATTCCTATGCATATCAGGCAGGCTTCATCACTAAATGTATTTTACAAATCAATAAAAAAGCACCTCATTAACTCCTACTGATGTATAAGTTCACTACTACCATTTTTATCATAGTAATGAAGTTCCCATTTTATAATCAACTATTTAAAATATGCAATTTTATTAAACACTTTTAATTTCGTAATTTATTCTTTTTATATTTTTTTTAATTAAGTTTCATTTATTTTCGAGTAAATAAACAGTAAATCATTTAAGTTAAAATTTTGCAACATTTTGTAAAATTTATATTGTATTTATTATTATTATTATTATTATTATTGTTATTATTATTTTTTGTTATCACTATTACTATCACTTGCCATTTTCACTTTTTTTATGTAATAATAAGCTAATGCCATTAATTTTGCCTAAAAAGCCTCCATGCTTTCAACGGCATATTCAGATATGAGTACTGTGAATATCATATTAATGTCATATCAAATATCTAAAAATAAAGATTTTGAATTTGATTTTGAATTTGAATTTGAAGTTTTATATAATAAATACCATTATCAGTAAACAAATATATTATCCTATACCAATAACAAAAATACTTGAAAAAGTAGAAAAAAAAAAATGAAAAAGTGAAATTTAAAAAAAAAATAATAAATAAAAAGTTGCACATTGTCCGGAAGTTTCATGGTTGCGTTCTTTTCTATAGTTTTATTGATCGAATAATTGACTCGGCAATAATTGGGGCGGCGCAGGCACCCCGCAATGTTGATCAGTTGTTGCAAGGTGCCAGCCCCTTCCACCCTGGGGGTAATGGGGGGATGGGTGGGTGATGGGGAGGGATGGGGGGATGGAGTGAAGCAATGGGGGAGGGGGTTAAACCCCCAAGTTGCATAAAAGGGGGTGAGGGAGTTTTGGGGGAGAGGGAGAATGACCTCCCCCCAAAGGAGTAACCCAGGCGCCCTCGCCGTAGGCGAGTTTGCGAAGCACAAGCAGTGCCCGTAGGGCAGTGAGCCGAAGGCTCTGCTTGTATACATAAAAAACATTATATTAAAACATAATATGCTTTATTTACATGCTATCTACTTACATATATGCTTCATGAAGGGGAGGGAATAGAGTAAACTATCCAATTAGACGGCCTCTTACCCCGGAGATGATTTTTGCAATACACTCAAAACTTTCAAGACAAAGTCTAGAATTCATTACCTATTTTGTACAGAGTATATACGAGTGTGACAAGTACTATTAGGCTTAAGTAAAAATATGTTCGTGATATTTGGTTATCTTTACTTACAGTATGTCGCTATATCGCATTGAATATCTCACTTCTTGCGAGGAAGGCACGAAGGCTCACCTTTCTCCTTAACGAATAGAAAGCATTTTTCTTCTACTCTAGTTAGCTAATTTTGTGTATATCTTTATATAGACTTAGATAGCGCACTTATATCAATATAATGATGAACAAATAGCAATGAATCAACCTTTAATGAAACAGTAGTGATTTGGCAATTCCGAAATATCAGCCTAAATGACAAATTTTGGTATCGATATCGAAATGGGGTTGAAAATGAGTACTGATGTAAATTCATTATTCAACAAATACAGAAACAACATTATATACTTACCTTTTAGGAAAATATATTTTGGAAGATGACTAAACTTTATTTTATCAACATATTGTTGCATCAACAGTACACAAATATTAATTTGTGAACTGTCGGTTTTGGTGACCATAATGTCCAATGTCTTTTGAAACGTCTGTATACTTCAAACTCACATTTACTGGCCTTACCATCAATTTTTTTTTTTTTTTTATTCCTTTGAATTTTAAACGAAATTTTATTTCCATTTTGACGTACTTTAAGCGTTTAATATTTGTTCCGATTATTTTAATACAAAGAATTAAATTTTCTAAAATTCCTTCTTATAAAGAATAATTTTCCCTCTAGATCACTGTTTCTCGGCCGGATTCCCCACCCCACCCCCCACGCCCATTGTCGGGTCTTAGGTCGACGCGACCCCTTGTCATCCTACAGGGGTAAACAAATTCACGAAGCGGGTTTTTTTTTTTTTTTGCGCCCAAATCACTACTACAGGGGTAAACAAACTACGACCCGGGGGGGCTGCGACCCACCGTTTGAGAAACACTATAACTATAAGGACTAAACTCTTTAAACTGCTTAACCCGCAGTTAAGTATCAGAGTAAGTTTTACTCCTCCCACACCCTTTTTTCATTTGTTTAAATACAAGGGTATACTATAGACTATACCCACGCTGCTTTAATCCTCTATAGTTTACTAATACGAACGTGACCACTCTATAGGGTCATATATATGTAAACCCAAAGACATTTAAAATCTCGCATTTATGAAAATCTGAGAAAATCAGTCCGTACGAAACAATTATATCGAATCATCTAATTCTAATATATGGAATGATGCTCACAAACACCAACCATCTGATTTCCCAGTCAAATTTTAATATAGTCGTTTGCGGTAGTTCTCATCTCAAACTCAAAATCATAGAACCTCTTTTTACTTACAAACTGAAACCCGATCTTAAGTCTGACGAATGAGTGATAGATTTAGTGTGTTTTACTTAAGGTATTTTATACTTGTGATTTTCTGGTTTTTATTTTCTTAGGGTTTTTTCTTGTCATTTTACATTGGTCATTATATAGGATGATTCACTCGCTGGTTGCCCCAGCGGATGTATTAGCGATACTCTGGGGCAACCAGCGAGTGAATCACCCTGTATAAAAATTTGTCTATATTTTTTTATTTATTTTATATTGGTTATTTTATGTTTTCTTTAACCCTGATGATGGAAACAGTGTGTTCCGAAACGTTGGTACAATAAAAGAATGTAAGATGTTTATTGCGTCACTGGTGCTCCTTTTCACTATTAAACTACGTTTTCCCTGCAGTCAACCAGTCGCCGATACACACACACACACACACACACACACACACACACAATAATTTTTTAATTATATTTTTAGGATGTAAAAAATAAAAAGTTAATTTTCTTTGGAAGGATTCTCGTGTCGTCATGAGTGTTCGCTTTTTAATTATAAAAAGAGGGCTGTTTCTCTTTGGATTCTGTGATGAATAAGGAAATGCTCTGTTGTTGTTTCATCTAATTACTAAATCCATACATTAACATCTAAATGCAAGAGAGGTCACGAGAGAAAGTGTAAGCATAATTATCGTTGAGAGAGAGGGAGAGAGAGAGTTACAAGGAAATGAGGGAGCCACAACAGTTTTACACCCGACTCTAGGTGACACTCACTCACAGAGAGAAGAGTTAGCACAGAAAGCAAGAAAGCTCTCCCCTCCTCCTCACCTCCCTGTCCACGGTAGGGTGGGGACAGAGAGACAGAGAGAGAAGTATAAAAATCTGTTAAAGTATTTAAAAATTAATGAAGTATCCTTTTGAAAATGTAATTTTGCATTTGAAAGTTTTGAGTCCAAGAAGTAAATAGGAAATTTATTTAAGTATTTCAGGAAGACCCCACCCTTGGTTTTTGGACAAGGAGGGAGAGCGAAGAATATTATGCGCCACACACAAATATATATATATATATGCGTGTGTCGTGAGTTAAATATTTAAACGTGTGTGTGTGTGTGTGTGTGAGGGTTTCAAGGGCCCGTCTGCCCCTTCATTTCAGTCCTAAATTGAAAACTGTAACTGATTTACCATCCCAAATATCCGCAGTTCCATTTATTTAATACCGGAAATAGTAATGGCCTCTCACGGGGTGTTCCAACTAAACTCCGTTTCAAAAATAAATTTAAATCCCTCGATAAAAGGTTGAGAAAATAGCGAACCCAATCGTATAAATATCGACTAAGAATAATTCCAAAGGGATAAAGGTATGCTATTTTGAGGTTTATTATTGTTTTTTTTTCGTTTTTTATGTAGGTATACCATTTGTTTCCATCGGTTCATGGGATACACCGGGGGATCGCAAGAGGTATACGCAGATGTGCCCCCCCCCTTCCCCGAGTGTATCCCGATTTTGCTAACGGTTTCTGTGTCTTGTGACAATGTTATTCAACTTGCGGGTAAGGAAGGGCTAGGTTGCAAAACAAATTTCAGTTGGAAAGTCAGTTACTACTTTATTATTTTGAACTATAACTCTTCCGCAACGGGATTTCCAGAGGAATATATACCCAAACTCTTGGAATAAAAATCACAGCTCGCAGTTTGAACGAAAAACTTTGATAGCCATTCCATATTTGCGCAGTGAAAGAGTGAAATACAAATCAGTGGGAGCATTCAGGATGGACATGGTTTTTTTAGAGATGCGGCTTTAATAATGCTATAACTTTATTGACGAAACTAGAAATATTCAAAATAGGCCTATATTTGCTTTTGCATATTGTGATTACCTCCGCCCTAGCGAGGAGCGGGACGGAGTTTTTTTTCGGTCATGTATGTGTGTTCGTCTGTCCGCAATATAACTGAAACGGTTCAGCCGTTTGAGAGTTCTGCGGGCGGAGGTTTGCAACGCTTTTGATGTCATTCAAGTTATTAATTTACTTATTCGTATACATCCAATTTAAAATATTCTAGCAATTTATTTTAGTTTTTCTACTCAGCTCCGCGGGACAGATAAAAGTGGTCCGCGGGCCGTCAGTTGGGTATCATTACCTCAAGATAATGCCATATTTCTCACTACAGGTTTGATAATCTTTTTCGAAAGTCATTTGAATGGTCTCTTCCACCGCATTGTCAATTTCATTTCATTCTTTTTCTAATGAAAATTTTGAAAGTGGGAATCTTAAAGGATGCAATTCTCAACTTGATCCATTCTCATTCCCACTCTGGGATTATCCACTTTCACTTATATTTTTCACAAAAAAAAAAAAATTACCCCTCGAATCCGCAACTGCGTTACATCACCTCTTTGTTCCCTTTCCCAAATCAGGAAACTGTTTTCCCCCGAGTTCGGAATTCCCATTTGAAGCATTACTACTCACGAACCACGGATAAGAATGAGAATACCACTGAGCACAAACATATTACCAGAAATTTGTTACTAAAAACGTAAATTTTTACCGAAAATAATATCAATTATAATAATTTAAATGACGAAGACTCAAAATAACCACTTTATTTTTTTGATTACGAGTCTATTGTCATTAGAAGAGAGAGAAAAAGTATCCCTCATTATTTTAATTCCAAAATAAAATTTCGCACTTGAAATTTTATGAAAATAGTTCGTAAACTTTTCAAAGAGGAAACAATTTTTTATTTATAAAGAAAATAATAAAAGAAAATCTTGAATACAAACTTTACATAATTTGATGTTTTATGCTAAATTATATAAAAAAAAAAAAATCCAACTATTTCTTAATTTAACAGCTTTAGGATTCACAAAGGGTTGCCAAAAGTAAATAGACATCTCCGGTTTTTCAATAGTTTTTGATTTGAGAAGAGGCAATAAATAATAAATAATAAACATTTATAGGATACTAGCGGAGCAACCCGGTGTTGCCCGGGTGGAAATTGAACGATATATATATATAAATATATGATAGAGCTCCGCCCATCTTATGACGTGTCTGTGATAGAGCTCCGCTCATTTTATGTCACTATCTTTCATGGCGTGTCTATGATGTCACTATCTTTCAACCAGTCCGGAATACAGAGGCCTCCAACGGCTTCAGATGACCTCGGAGGCCGACGCCACATAACCTATGTTCTTCCCCAGCCTCAGTTACCCCTACACCCCCAAGTCTCATCCAAATCTGGCCAGTGGTTTGGCCGGCCACAAGAAACAAAGAAAGAAAGTTCACAGACAGTTCGACCGTCACTAATATTAGTATAGATTGAATCAATTTTAATTTCTAAACTACCCTCTTCGGTTTCTATCTTTCTATCTCTGCCTTTCTCTCTAATTAACTTTCTGGCCGAGATATAGCTGCGTTTGTAGATGGCCCCTGTTCTTCTCCTAAAGCTATTAACAGTGGTGTTCCTTAGGGTTTTATCCTGTCACCCATTCTTTTGCTTTTATTTATCAATGATCTTTTGAGTTGCAGAACCTGTCCTATTCACTCCTATGCCGATGATTCCACTCCACTTCTCCACCCGCTTCCCAAAGCCTCCCTCTAAACAGTCACTCTATGATTCGGCGTAGAATGGCTATGGTACACCCGACCTCAGATCTTTCTTTCATCTATGAGTGGGGCAGAGAAAACCTTGTGGCCTTCAGTATCTCAAAAACTCAGTTCCTCCACCTGTCTACTCGTCACAATCTTTCACACGACTATACCCTTACCTTCAACAACACAACTCAATCCTTCCTCTTCTCTTAACCCTTTCTGTCCCAAATTATTGTTTTGAGCTAAAAAAAAATTTAGCACTTAAAAATGTTAAAAATAGGTATGGAAACATAAACGAAACTTTGTTTAGAAATGTATTTAATTAATTACACTAGAAATTATATGATTCCATTGACGTTATCAAGTAATAAGAGAAACTAACATAACTTTGGTACTTTGAATGAAACAAATAAAAGCAATATTTGTCCTTTGCTAAACACAACGGTAAACCATACTACTTCGAATGGAATGCATTAAAACAGTTTTTGTCCTTTGTTAAACATAATGGTACATCACACTTTCTGCATTTTAGACGAGAGTAGCCTTTCATACAGTTTCTGCAACTCTTTTTGGGTTCCAAATGTTCAGGCCAATGTCCAAAAAACTGCCAGATATTGCTATACAGTTAATTGTTATATTCAAATGCCATAAGGCATCATTAAAGCTAATCTGAGGAAATTACACGTACTTTTTGTTGATGATGCCATATGGAATCGCTGGACAGAAAGGGTTAACATTCTTGGTGTTTCTTTTTCTCGTGATCTTTCCTGGAAAGATCACATATATATTCTCTTTTCAAAACAGCTTCGCAGTTTCTTCACCCCAACTCATTTGCTGTCTCTATACAGGGGTCTTGTCCGCTCCTGTATAGAGTATGCTTTTCATGTATGGAGTGGCTCAACCCACACAGCCGTACTTGACCGGGTGGAATCAAAAGCTTTTCGTCTCATCCTTTCCCCGCCTCTTACTGACTGTCTTCAATCCCTCTCTCTTCGCCGCAATGTTACTTCACTCTCTCTTTACTATCGCTATTATAACGGACACTGCTCTTCTGAACTCTCTAACTGTATGCCTCCTCCTTTAAGGAGAACACGCAGCACCAGACTTTCTACACTTTCTCATTCCTTTTTTGCCCGACTCTCTAACGCAAGGGTTAATCGGTATTTTCAATCTTTCATCTACTCAACCGGTCAACTCTGGAACAATCTTCCTCAATCCATCTTTCCCCCTGTCTATGACCTCCAATCTTTCAAACGCAGAGTGTCCAAGCATCTCTAAAACCGTGGCCCTTGATTTTGGCTCTCTTCTTCTTCTATGGGGGGGGTGGGGTGTTTTTGCGGGCATTCGCCCTTGGCCCCTCCTTCCTGCGTAAAAAAAATGTAAAAGTGACACACATTTTGACATTCCATTGATAAGGTTTGCCATTTGTACTGGAGTACAATCACTTTTGTCAACCCTCTGTACCATACAGTCTGCAGTTCTTTTTGTTCCTTTATGGTGTATGCTATTTTTCATTCAACAAACGTGTGTCCGGGGTTTGTCTTAGAAATAATAATTGAATAAGGAGGGCCACAAGCTGACACAACGCTCAGGTCAACTAATACCGCCCATTGCCCTAACTCCTTAACTACTACTCCACTGAACTACTGGGACTGGAGGAGTTTTTATTTGGTATATCATTGTACGAGTAAATGCAGATCCTACTGTCCACAGTAGGTATCACCCACCATCAGTTTCAATAGCTGAGATACAATGAAGGTTCAATATATCGCGAATATCCGAAACGATGGTACGTCACACGTTAGTTACGAGTCAGACGTTACTTAACCTACTCTGAAATTGTTATACAAATGCTAAAAAAAGTTAATAATTAACAATTTTTATTATATTTGAGAAAAATTATAAAAATTCTAAAAACCAAAATTATTTGTCGTGAATTAATGAGCTTGCGTTGAGTGCATCCTGCAAAAGAGATACGAAAATCTACACGTGACAACTGATCAAAATTATCGTAAGATAAATAGGTCACACTGAGGAATGACGCTCATGGATCAATACTGAAGGACATCCGAGCTATTTAAGAGAGAAAAAAAACGTTGTCGAACAATTTTCGGAACTAAAAAATAATTAAAATCCACAATTTATGGAAAATAGAAAAAAGCCGATAAATAATCAGATGCTTTTACTTACAAATAACTATTTAATACGCAATATTTAGGAAACGCTTAAGCCCTTATAATTCAGAGTGATCCAAAAAGGTGTTGCCAGATGCAATAAATTATTTATTTTTTTAGGGGGAAACACCTTTTATTTTGGATCACCCTGTAGTATCAGCAAAGTCTAAAAATTGACTTAGTTCCTTCTTCACGCTTATATTAAAAACAAAATCATACATTTTTTGTCAAATCGAGCAAATCTAGGGTCTAGGCGGTTAATAAATTTACAAAAGAACATATCCATCAAAATTTTGAGCTGCACATCCACAGTCATTGGATAAAAATTTGTGAAGCTGCATTTTAAAAGTCTCGTGAGCTTAAAGTAAATGATAATCACTCACTAGCTTCACAATTTCTTGTTCAGAAGCTTTTGTATGCGATTATTTCCATGCCATAATGCGAGCGTGGACTGATCATGGCTATGCAGAGGGTGTCCCAAGAAATATCAATTTAGTTCTCGTTCAATCTTTACAAGAAAAAGGTTGGGACTTTTGGTACACCCTGTACTGTGGCTTTACGCGTCAGTACCGGTCTAAATACCTTCTTTAAGTGTTTACGTAAATAAATGCGATGATTTTTTTTCGTATAGGAATAAATGGAAAAGAATGACATCACAATTAGCGAAGGAAATATACACTCTCCTAATGTTAAAGGTCAACAGGTCGAATTTTTCAAAATGGCGGGAATGACAGAGACACTTTTCTCTCTTTAACACTTCCCTAAAATAGTCATAAAGATGTTATGTTCAGTGTATATATAGTATATATATATATATATATATACTAGCTATCGCCAGCTTGGCTTCGCCAAGAATCCCCCACCACCCCTCTCCCCCATCACCCCCACCCCCTTCTCCCCCATTTACCCCCCACCCCTCTCCTCATTTACCACGCCCTCAAGTTGTAGAGTTTTCTAGCTGTTATTTTGCCCAGCACTTGCTTGGGGTGGGCTGATTGTATTAAATTTTAATTATTCAAATCGTTTTTTATTTTTTTATTTTTTTTTGTTTTCGCCTACGGCGAGGGCACCTTTGGTGCCTGGGTTACCCCTTTGGGGGAGGTCATTCTCCCTCTCCACCAAAACCCCCTCACTTCCCTTTATACCACTTGGGGATAACCCCCTCTCCCATTACCCCCACCCTCTCCCCCATTACTCCCCACCCCTCTCCCCCATGTACCTGGTATTCCATACATTAAAACCAAGCTTACCCTCTCGTCTATTGTTAATTTCGCAGCCATCCCCTACCTAAAAGAAAAAAATAATATACTATAATCAACACTGAAAATTCCTATGATGCGCGACTTTTGCGCCACCCTGTATATTTGTCTTATTTCCTGTGACTTTTCTTCAAATTTTACATTTTGGTTTTTGTGAATACAGAAAACGGGAATTTTTTTTTTATTGAAATTATTGATCCTTTGTTAGATTTTTCACAATGATTTCACTTTATGCGCCATTACCTTTCTTATTAAGGGAAAAATAGCTTTTTATGAGATTGGAGAGTATCTTGGTATTGCCAACGTCGCAATAATATCCCTACAATAAAAGTCTTTATTTCGTTTTACCCAAAAGAATTTGAATTTATCGCGTTTTTTTAAAATGCATGGACTGCTTTTGCGACAATTTACCCTTCATTCTGGTGCAAATCTTTAGGATAGTAAACAGCGTGTATATAATATACTCGTATTTTTTTTTTGTATCACTCACTAAGATTATCACATTGGCCATGTTGTAATAGCGTAAAAGGGGTGTTGTTGTAATAACGTAAAAGGGGTGTTGTTGTAATAGCGTAAAAGGGGTGTATGCGTATTTTAAGATTATTATAGGTTTAATTTCGGTCTTTTCAAAACGTCATTATTCCAAATTTTGTTTTTATTTCGTAATAAAACTTGGTAATACTCCGAGTTACTCTTTTTTTTTTGCTTAGTCTTTATACAGTGTCCGATTGAGTGTTAAAAACTATAAAAGGATATTTATTGCTATTTTTAAGGGTATTGCTAGGAACATTTCATAAATAAAGAGAATACATAAGAAAAATTATGATAGGAAATGAGCTTTCAAAGGACTACTTTCTTCTTACTGTCACATTTGCAGAAATGGCGCTGAAAACGAGAGGCAAATTGCTTTGAATTTAGGTAATTTTTGCCCTGTATAATATATATATATGTTACCTCCGGGAAGCTCGGGACATTGCGGGTAGCAAACATTTGCGAAGCTGAGCATCTCGGGGGTAATTTATGTAGGAGTCTGAAATACCTGCTGTACAGCAAATTTAGAGTTCTGCCAGAACCTTTGCTATAATTCACCCAGAGTTGCTGTCTGTACATATTACTGCAGAAAGTACGAAAGAGTGTCTTTAGCTTCACTTGTACAAAACCGAAAGTTCCTTCTAATCATATTCGCATTCGCTTTAGCACAAAGGCTTCGAGTTTGTTTTCTCATATCCGAGTCATCACTCAAGGAGCTGGTAATAATTTGACCCAAATACTTAAACTCTTGTAAGGGGTTCCAAAAAACCTTAGCCCCCCCATTTGCAGCTTACATGTTTACTTATATCGAAATAGTTTTTAGTGATTATAAAAATATATAAAATTCTTTATTTATTGCAGGTATTAAAATTACTCTAGCTGATAAAGTGATAATATAATGGCTTCTCAATTAATTGGTGATTCGGAGAGGCAACGTGTGATAGATCGCATACGAGCAATAACATTACGGGAAGCTCGTGATGCTGGAGCCACCTTTATAACACGTTCATGGGTTGCCAAAAAGTTGCGAAGAAGTGAGGACTTCGTCAAAAGAAATTGGAATAAAACTTTGGATGAATGTGAAATGGATACAACCAAATCTGGGCGCCCAAATTTGCCACTCTCTCAGGAAACAAATGACATCATTGAAAGCGGTACGCGTAAGCGGAAAAACAGCTGTGCTAAACTTTCTAGAGAGATCGAAGTGTTGAGAGGAAAGATCGTTAGTGGTGAGATCATTCGACTGTACCGTCATAGGCAAGGTTTAAAGCCTTGGCATGAACTTCCAAAGCCAAGAAAAACTCAACTTAACATCGATGACAGAATGTGGTTTACCCATTATTTGAAGATTGGGATGTGGATGATTTCATGCATTTAGCTGTCTCCGATGAATTTTTTGTTTACGTAACACGTCGGCCTAACTACCAAAATGATCGAGTGTGGGCCACAACACCAGATGAAATCGATGACAATGAACATTATCGCGAATTATTAAAAAGTCCAGACTATGTTGGTGAGTTTGTTTTGTTCACTGCAAAGAAGCTCATGTGGGTGCTGAAGCCAAATGGTCAGAGTTGGGATGGACAGTATTTTCGTGATATTATTCTATCCCAGCATGTCATTCCTTTTCTAAGAAACCCAAACAATGTTATGGATGTCGATCAGGTCACACTTCTGCACGATAAGGCTCCCTGCTTTAAGGCATTAGCCACTCAACAGTTGTTGCGGAACCATGAGATCGATATCTTTGGAAATGAAGAATGGCCAGGAAATTCTCCTGACCTGTACGTATGTGAACACATTGGATCATTTATAAAGGACAAGGTTGAATGTCTCTTGTTTCAAGAACCTGCAGCAAATCGATTTTCGAAGGATACAATGACGCAACACATTGAAACTGTTTTAGCAAATTTGCGTAACGATCAAGATCTATTCACGTCACTTTGGCAAACTACCCAAAGCGAATTCAGGCTGTCTTGGAAGCCAATGGCGGGAACACCAAGTTTTAATTGTTTCTCATTAAATGCAGGATTAAATTCTCTTTTGTAAGGTATGTTTAGTTTTACTGTACCTCTAATGGTTTAGGCCATGGGCGGGGGGTCTAAGGTTTATTGGAGCCCCGAACTTCCTCAATTACTTCACCATTCATTTTAAACCTAATGTCAGCTGGCTGATTACAGCTTTTAGGATGAAATTGCATAACTTTAGCTTTTGTAACATTAAAAAGAATATCATGTTTCTGCGAATACACTTCGCAGACTTTTAGTAGCCGATCCAGACCTTTAACAGAGGGACTTATTAACACCATATCATCGGCATAAACAAAGTTATTTATCCTTGTGTTATCTATACAACATCCTACTGTTGCCTCATTAAGTGAAGCAATTAATCCGTCAGTATACACATTAAACAGCGTAGGGGAGAGCAAGGAGCTATATATATATATAGTGGTGGGCACCGTTAACCAAAAAGTTAACTTCGATAACGATAATCCGTTAACCCCAATTTTTAACTCCGATAACGATAATCAGATAATTTTACTACAAAGTTAACGGAAGTTAACGATAATCCGTTAACGATAACTATTTCTTTACTAACATTTAAAAAAATCAAGGAAAAAAGCTTTAAAACCCATAGAAAATGTTTTTTATGCAAAATCCAACAATAAATAGGTATTTAACTGTATTTTTATCAAGTTTTGCAACTTTTTTGCTTAATAACTTTTTTTTTATTTTTAATAAAAAATGTACTGATTACATGTTTTGAAACCCTTGTAACCACTAACCATTAACTAAATTTTAATTTACCAGAGAATTATTATGGCGGGAACTGAAAGGTAAAATTAAATTTTAGGCACATTTATTAAAGACTGACACAATGTGCTGGTTGCCCTTCAGAAAGACCAACTTCTCAAAGTTAGGCCCAACTGCCAGTCTTGACCGCTTGGGCCTCAGGATGTCCTTGCCGAGAGAGAAGAGCCGTTCCACTGCGGCAGAGGACGGAATTGGCAGACTGAAGTTATGGCGGTTTGAATTCATTCGCGAAGCGGTGATCTTCCGTGAATGACTCCTCGCAGTTAACGTGTTAACGGACTTTAACAGACTAAATATCGAGTTATCGGAAGTTAACTGGTCCGATAACGATAAATGGAAATTAACTTCCGTTAATAGTCCGTTAAAAAAAGTTAACTTCGTTAATTAACTGTTATCGGATTAACGCTTTAGTGCCAAACACTGTATATATATATATATATATATATTTCAACTGCAAAGAACACGCAGTATAAACAACGTAAAGAACGACGTTCGTTCTCTCTTCTCATCTTGCGCGGAATGTTCTCCTATACAAGCGTCGTTCTTTACGTTATTTATACTGCGTGTTCTTTGCAGTTGAAATGTATATATAGATACGGCATGCGGGAGGTGCCCCCTCGGGCATTGGTTTCTGCGCGTATGTAGAGGAATTACGACTTCTGATCGACTGAGGACCATGGTGTAGTGGTTATCATATCTGACCGGCAATTGGAAGATCCCGGGTTCGATTCCCGGGTGGTTACCTCATTTTTTCATTTGTTCGTTCTCTCTTCTCATCTTGCGCGGAATGTTCTCCTATACAAGTGTCGTTCTTTACGATATATATATATATATATATATATATATATAATATATATATATATATGCATCACAGTAACATAACAGCGGAAGTTGATAGATTTAATATAGCAGACATTCCACAAATTAAAACTGAACCCTTTGACGGTCATGTCCGTAAGTTTACGGGTACACGTTATACTATTATTGTGTAACTTGAGTCTTGACCGCCCGAGGGTTAATATAAGCCTCTTATATTAACCCTCTTATATTAATCATTTGCCTGTCTAGACTAAGGATAATACAGTACATCTACTTCATGGGCAGTATATTTAAATGATGGCACATGGAATGGGCAACTAAAATTCCTTATAGACTATCTTTAAATAAAAGGAAGAAATTCCAAATAACAAAGAAAATGTAGGCTTATGGTTGGACCCTGGTCCTCTGTTACCCGACCTTGGCTTGCAAATTTGTCTGAAGGGAGATACGGTAGGTCAAACTTACGCTCTTGTGGGTTAAGTTAGCATATACCTTTGGTTAGCTTCCGCCTGAATTGTTCATTCTGACGATCAACCTTTTCACTCCACCTTAGACCTACAGTTTAACTTGGAATCCGAACCACGCCCCACCAGCAGCCCAGCGTCTTAACCACTAGGCCACCCAGGGTACCCATTTATCTACCAACCACTTTCTTTAGTGTGTGAAAGGATGAACAGATGGGTTTTGTTGCGTGCCGGCTGCCGTCACCGGGCCTCGAACCCGGGGCCAATGGACGCGACGCTAACTACTACACCACCGAAGCATATATATATATATATATAACTAATAATGATAACCAACATGGGTTTCGGTCAGGCAGATCGTACCTATCACAACTATTGGAACACTACAACAACATTATTGATGCACTTGAAAGTAATGAAAACTATAATGTAATATACACAGACTTTGCCAAAGCGTTCAACAATCGTGACTGAAATATATGGGAATAACAGGAAAAGTAGGGAAATGGATATACTGTATAATTTCCTTAGTCATTACAGTACAAGGAATATCTTCATCAGAATCAGAGG
Source organism: Bathynomus jamesi (assembly GCA_023014485.1). NCBI lineage: Eukaryota > Metazoa > Arthropoda > Malacostraca > Isopoda > Cirolanidae > Bathynomus > Bathynomus jamesi. The sequence continues at coordinate 890,382 of JAJOZX010000992.1, read as the reverse complement.
TCCTAAGCTCAGGACCACAAGGAACAGTATTAGCTCCACTACTCTTCATAATCATGCTAACTGACATAGATGAGGACGTTACCAGAGACAGCACAGTAACATCCTTTCCCGATGACACAAAGATCAGTAGAAAAATAAGAAACACAGAAGACAGGATCTCTACAAACCGACATGAACAGAATCTACAAGTGGACGGAAGACAACAATATGAAGTTTAACACTGAGAAATTTCAGCTGTTACAGTACGGAAAAAGGGAGGACCTAAAATCCATGGAATATTATACCCCAAATGGACAGGAAATTCAGGGAAATTTTAAAGCAAAAGAGTTAGGGGTTGTAATGACTGATGATGCGAAATTTGAAACACAAAATAAGATAGCAGTAAACAGAGTAAAGAGAATAACTGAGCAGATACTGAGAACCTTTAAACGAAGGGATAAGAATGTAATGATTCCTCTACTGAAAACACTGATCATACCCAAATTGGAATACTGCTCGGTCCTAACATCCCCACATAAAAATGAAGACATTAGACAACTAGAAGGGATTCAGAGAAGTTTCACAGCGAAGATCAAGGGGTGCAAAGAACTAAACTACTGGGAAAGGTTACGCGATTAAACCTATATTCACTGGAAAGGAGAAGAGAGAGATACCATTATTTATACTCGGAAAATAATGGAGAAACTAATCCCTAATCTTACTATGAACCCTGTAACTCCCGAAACAACGGTGGAAAGTAGAAAAGGAAGACTGTGTCGTGTTCCCAAATTAAAGGCTAGACAGGGAACATCCTTAACACTGAAAGAAAATAGTTTTGTTGTGAGAGGACCAAGACTGTTTAATCAGCTGCCCAAAGACCTAAGGAACTCGAGTGGTGGTGTGGTGGACATCTTCAAAAGAAGATTAGACACTTGGCTTAGAACAATCCCCGATGAGCCGGGCGTACCTAGGCTATGTGAGGTGGAGAGTACAAGAAACCAACTCACTACTTCACCAGGCCAACTCGAGAGGAGGGGCTACAAGCTTGACCTTCGTGAAATGAGGAATCATCGCACGGAACATTTGAAAGGCTGAAAGGTATATATACAGAGTAACCCACCTAATATCACCTCGGTTAATATCACAACCCTGTTATTATCACTATTTTTCAGAAACCACTGCGCGCCGCCGAGCTGGGCACTTGCGTTTTTTTGCGCGTTTTTTTGCGGTACTGCGGTACTGCGGTACTACTACCGCACTACCAAACCGGTACCGCATAACGCAGTACCGCAAAGGATCGCTGAAAGTACAGCAGTACCGCTACCGCATTCAAATTTCCCGCGGTACTTTCCGCGGTACCGACCAACACGGTAGTACCGCAGTACCGCAGTACCGCAAAAAAAAACGCAAGTGCCCAGCTCTGGGCCGCCGCCGCCGGCCCAAACCAGTGACCCATTGCTATACGTTGCGATATAAATTTCTTGCTTAATATCACTTCCGTTTATATCACGAACCCTTTTATTGTCAAGTCTTGGCACGTGCACATTGTAATGTATCATGCTGTATTATCATGATTATCGTGATTCTCAAGAGGAAGAAGATGTAGACGATGTGAATGGAAAAGAAACATCCGTATGTTGTGTGACGTCGTCGGAAGCTTTGAACTGTATAACAAAGCTGAAACATTTTATAGCACAAAATCACAATGTCGATTGGACATTATTTGCCAAATTTGAGTCTATGTTACGTAACGTTACTTTAAACAGTACAAAACAAAGTAAGAGAACCGATTACTTTAAAATTTAGCTTATTGCGTCGCATTTTTAAATTGGGAAGTTGGGAATGTCAAACTCGGTTATTAGCATGACCCGCTTTATATCACGATTATCTCGTTCATCATTGACGTGACATTAAGCGGGTTACTATATATATATACTAGTACAGTTCCCGTCGCTTCGCTGACGGTTAGACAGGCTAAACTACAGAAAAGAACGCAGCCGTGAAAATTTTGAGCTTCACATTGTGTCAACATTTCTGAATCTGGTATCTCCCAAAACCTCGTCACCCCCATTCATGCAACTTGGGGGCTAACCCCCTCCCCCATTACCCCCACCCCTCCCCATTACCCCACCCATCCCCATTACCCCCCCCACCCTTCCCCCATTACTGCCCGGATAAATTTCACAAACAGACAAACAGACAGGCTAAACTACAGAAAAGAACACAGTCATGAAAATCTTGAGCTTCACATCGCCGCCCGTAATACAATTTCTGAATTTTTTTCTCACAATTTTTTCTCACAATTTCTGAAAGTGTGACGGACAGACGGACGGACGGACAGACGGACAGCTCTCTTATTATATATATATATATATATATATTATATATATAGGTGTGTGTGTGTGTGTGTCAGGGCCGGCATCAATGTAGATAATAAGTTGAGGAATTATTTCTTAAATTTTCAAAGTTTGGTGATCCTGCAAAGACCAGGTTTCATTCTTGGATTTATGGTTACGGACAGAACGAGAACGGAACAGTAAATGATGATGAAGAAGCGGTTCCTCTCGTTACAGTTGAGACTCAAACGCGAAGTAAACTCTCATAAACTTGCGATGAACAAAAGCTCCGAAACTGTTTAATGAAAGATTTTCAGACAGGGTCAATTTTGTCTTTTTATTTTTTTCCAACCATATCTGATGATGATGATGATTCTTTTTTGTTATTATTAATGAGGATTTGAAATTCATTAGAGAAAAGGACACAAATCTGCTCTCTTTCTTTGCCAAAATGAGAAAAGAAGAGATTAGGACTATTTCTTTGAAGATTTGTTCCACGATTAAGGACTTACGAATGGCAAGGAATTATTGTTATTTCAAGAATTTTTTCCGTTTTTTTAGTTCTACCTGTGTCTATATAGATATCTACGTATCTAATTGTCAAGCCAGGTAGATATAAATCTATATAGATAGATAGATAAAGAGGAATTACTATAGCATATGATAGTACGAGGTGGGTACAATGTTCCAAATATAATTTAGAAAAAATTTAATTTGTAAAATAATTCCTCTCTCTCTCTCTCTCTCTCTCTCTCTCTCTCTCTCTCTCTCTCTCTCTCTCTCTCTCTCTCTCTCTCTCTCTGTTGTTTATCATTTACATAAATGATATAAACGGTGGCATCGTCAGTCGGATCGCCAAATTTGCTGATGACACAAAGCTTGGGGCCAATGTTGGGACGCCGGAGGCGATCGAGCAACTGCGTGCGGACCTAGGTAGGATAGGAGAGTGGTCCGAAAAATGGCAAATGCCGTTTAACTTGGGTAAATGCAAGGTGATGCACATTGGCTACGCCAATCCCAAGTCGGACTACTCGATGTTAGGGAGTAATATCGAGGTGAATGATTTGGAAAAGGACTTGAGTGTGCTAATTAGCAACGACCTTAAGTTTACCAAACAGTGCGTAGAGGTGGAAAAGAAAGCCCAGAAGCTGTTGGGTTATATCAGGAGGCAATTTCAGTTTCGGAACAAGGAGATTGTGCTCTCTCTCTCTACAATTCCCTGGTTCGGCCGCACCTAGAGTATGCTGTGCAGTTCTGGTCGCCCACCCTCAGGAATGATATTGAGAGGCTGCAGCGAGTGCAGGCGAGGGCCACAAAGTAAATCCCTTCGTTAGGCATATGGGCTACAATCGACGCTTACGCGCCCTGAACTTGTTTTCGCTGGAAACTCGGAGGCTGCGCGGTCAACTCATCGAGGTTTTAAAGCTCTTACGCGGGTTCAACGATGTCGATTTTAGAAGCATGTTTAGTTTAAATGATAACCCAACTCGCAACAATGGTTGGAAGTTGGATTTGAAACGGTTTAGGACTAGTGTGTGTGGGAATTACTTTACGTATAAGATCTGTGACACATGGAACAGGTTACCTTTGGAAGTTGTGAACAGTTCCTCTGTGGATCAGTTCAAGAAAAGGGTAGACGAAATCTTGCACACTATTTGAGTGTGTAAAGACATTTAGGACCTCAGTCTGCGGAAATTTCTTTTCCTATAAAATAGTTAATATCTGGAACCAACTTCCCTCAGAGGTTGTTTCCAGTCAAAGTGTAAATGTGTTTAAAAATAGGCTAGACAAAGTACTGAATACTCTCATAGTTCAAGACTAAAACATAAGAAAACTCTGCAGGAGATCGCTTGCACGGTGTCTCTGTGAGCAAGCTAAATATAGAGCTATTTATATATTCTCCACTTTCCTGTAAATTCCCTTGGCTACTTTTCCAGGGTCAAGGTATTTTCTTCAACCTTTTTCCGTACCTGCCTCTGGAAGGGAGGGAGCGGAGGGTGGGGAGAGAGCCTTCTACTTTTCTATCCAGTTTTCTATTACTGCTAGGATAGTTGAAACAAAATAAACTTTTACAAAATTTTCCCTGGCACCCGTTGCCATTGGTACCTCCTCGGTATGGGCCGCAAGGCCTTTTGAGGTACTTCTTTTCCTTGTAACTCCTTGTAACTCTCTCTCGTATTTTGAGGTAATGTTAAAAACGTTAATAAGCAGGAAATACAAGTAAATAGCATTTAATATGAATCTTCGCAGAAGTATTAAGAATAAAAGATTGACACAGTAATAATACGGTTTTCTGGGACTGAAAAAAAGTTGATTTGAAGTTGATAAAACGATTCAGCGAGAAAAGCTTGCCACAAGAATGTTTTTATTAAGGTTAATCTGTTAAAAGATTTTTCTATGAACTCATTTTTAATCTGGCTTTGACATAACTTTGACTTTTCAGCACTGAATGAACGTGCATAATTTAGCTTGGCATCGATGTTGATGTTAAATGTATGATTCGGTTTAATTTATCTTTCGTACTAACAGCCAACTTCATACGAAAAAAGGGAGCTGCGGCTTAGCGTGGAATCCGAACTATTGGTCGTTACATCATCTGCAGGCAGAGAATAGTTACCCCAAAACCTACCTATATAGTCAGTCCACGCTCCCATTGTGATCCGTAAATATTTTTTTATTTAAGATTTTCAACAGAAATTTTAAGCCAATCAGAGTTTTTAACATTTATTTTAAGCCCACGAGTAACTTATATTTTAGATGCAGCTTCACAAATTCTGACCCAGCAGTGACTTTGGATGGGAAGTTCAAAATTTTTGATGGGAATGTTCTTTTGTAAATTTATCGGTCGACTGAATTTTCTGGGCTTCACAAACACAAAAGTGCAGGAAATTTTATAGAAATGTGAAGGAATTAGATTAACCTGTAGACTTTGCCTAACTCCTTCCCATTTTTACAAAATTTTATACACATTTTACAAATTCAGAAAATTTAGTTGGTTAACAAATTTACAAAAGAACAAAGCCATCAAAATGTTTGGCTTCACACCCGAAGCCAGAGTATTAAAATTTGCGAGACTTCATTCAGAATTCATGCCTCGTGAGCTTAAAAAGTAAATGTTAAGCTGTCACTGACTTAACATTTTCTTTTCATAAATTTTTGTATAGAATTATTTACACGCTTATAATGCGAGCGTGGACTGGCTAGATAAAAATACACTTTGGAAACAATCCTAAAATGTCAACATTGAATAAAAGTCTTTGATGTTGATTTGGCAACATGAAGTCTGTTGAATCAACATTTATTTGTTTCTGATGTACCATTTATAACGAATGCAGATTTTCACTTGCAAGTATATATATATATATAATTATATATATATATATATATATATATATATATATATATATATATATCCAGTATATTACAGGGAATCTGTGTAGCTAGAATTTCATGTAAGGTTAAGTCGTGATATTTTTATTAGTTTTAACGGAAATATCACGACTTAACCAATCGTCAAGGGCGTACAGTTGACCTAACCAGGCATTCAATTAACTAGACATTCAGTATACAATTTCCTGTAGGTTTAACGAAAATATCACGGCTTAACCTTATATGAAATCCCCGAACATTTTAGGGATTTCATAAAATCCCTAGTTACACAGATTTCCTGTAACATATATACAGTATGTGTGTGTGTGTGTCCAAAATTAGATTTTCACCATCTTCTGGACTGGTGAGCGAGCATCCCTTTAAACAACGAACACATTCTCTTTCATTATTGATAAAGCTTTTGATTAACGATAAAATTACACTTTCTAAACATGGGTCTGGAACCTCGCTTCCAGCCCAGGGCTGGTGAGGCATTTATCTCAGGAATGTATCGACCCGAGGAAGATGATGTCAAAAACTTTTGTAATCCTTTCGTAAAACATTAGATAGGTTTGTAGTTCTGATTTTATTATATTTTGCCTATCTGTAAAACATTAGATAGGTTTGTAGTTCTGATTTTATTATATTTTGCCTATCTACCCTGAAGCCATGCACTGATATTCTTATTTTTGGAATAATTAATATTTTTCTCTAAAAGTCATGTTCCAAAATTCTTCTTCAACTTATTTGACCTTTCGTTCTTCTTCTCAGTATATCATCCATTTCCCCGAGCCTCCGAGTTCTCACATTAATAAAAATACTTAGTTACAAGTACTAAACACAAGGTTAAATATTTGCTATCTGACCCAGTTAATCTAACTACATTATTATATGGTAGTATTTAATTTGTTACCAAAAACATAAGAATGGTTAGTATAATCACTGGATGGTGTGTATATACAGTATATTTAACAATATTAACCATGAATTTCGTAATTGTAACTGTTTTTCTCTGCGCGTGCGATCTCGCTTCGGTTATTCTGGTTAGATCTTTGTCTTACTTTTTTGGAATTGGTGACATTTTCGTCTGCATACTGAAACCGTAAAACTTTTCCACAATTTTAAATCGTGCACTTTTGCTCTGAAATAAACCCTGTATGATTCCTATTATTTTCCTTCGTGGTTCGCTGTTTAACTGGTATAATGTTTCTGTTGTTCTTAGCTCTCTATTTTTACTTGCAATTCTTTGGTATGATACACTAACTGTTCCTTGTTTCGTATCTGTTAATCCTTTTCTGTTTTCGCGTTTAAGCTGTCTGCAATCTGCTTCTATTTTTGTGTGTCTGAGGGTAGAAATTCTCCTACAGATGGTGAAGAATTGTCTTTTACTTCTTGTATTCATTTATTCTTTTAAGTAATCAAACAGAAATGCCTACTTAAAAAAAAATTGTTTTGTTTTTATTTTTGCTATCACTATAGTTTAAATAATCCATACAGGCTACTGACACTAAAAATGTAATTGGTGTATATACACCAATTACATTTTATATAAAAGATGCATTTCATAATGAAGCACTTGAAATTAATAAATAATACACACTCACGGGTGTATAAAGACTCTGTCGACACTGAGCAATTTTTTTTTTTATAGTTAAATAGGAACAATTTTTCGTGTCTGGAAGCGTGCAGTGTAATGAATGAAAGTGGTACAAGAGCCCTTCCGTGTGCTACTGAGCTGTAGACTTCCGATTCTGATAATGATATTGTTTAATCTTTTATTATAACTTGCTTTCGATCAGTTACAAAATCATATTCAGTTTTGTATTCTTTATTTTCGCGACAATACGTCTCAGTTTATGCGTGCTGCGAGTCATTGGCCTCGTTTATCGAAAGCTTTTGGAGAAGGCGATATGTATCGCCTTATCTTATCAACTGCATTTGTATCGGGTTACTTGGGAATCTTTTCTGTAGTTATACTTCAATATTTTCGTAAGAAGAAGTGTCGCCTTTTGTTTCTGGTTTATTTTTTATTATTCTTTATGTAGTACAAGGGAACAGTGGTCTTTTATTTATTCTGCGTTGACAAGTTTCCCCTCTATCATATATTCAGTGGTTTCGTTATCTCATTTCCCTCATTCAGAACAAACGTTGTTTTCCATGAATGGAAAACCATACTGTTGATGAGTGTATTTGTATCGTCCCAGTAGTTCTTTTGGTGTGAACTCAATGTCGGTCAACTTCCCACTTCTTCTTCTTCTTCTTCTTCTTCAGGATTTTTTTTTTTTTTTTTTTTGTTCAAGATTTTAAACAGTGAAAACTCGCTCTTATTTGTTTCCTCCGTAGTTTTGACGCTGCTTTTGAATTGGCCGTTCAGGAGTTGTCTCCTTTTCTCAGGAGTCCAATAATCCCTTAATGTTTTGGCTTTCTTTTCACAAAAGAGAGAAAACAATTTGGATTCACTACACTGAAAACAGTCGTTTGTTCATCTTTTATTACTGAAGATGTTTAAGTTTGGTTTTAGCGTTTAACGGAACAGATTAGAATCCTTTTTGTGGTGTTTTTACAGTTTTTGAGCTTCGTTGCTATTCCCGTCTTGTTTGTGGGTAAAGGTCGCTTCTCTCTCTCTCTCTCTCTCTCTCTCTCTCGATATATATATATATATTATTTCAGTTCCATTAAGATGCGTGTCTCGTTTTCCTTATTTCTTTTACACTGTTACCTACGACAAATTAATTTATTGTTAACGTTAGCGATAGACAAAGCACGTAAGAATTTGATTCGTTTCGTTCAAGTTTTGCGAACAGGATAAAGTTCGCATGAGAAACGTTCACTTTTTAACACTTCTAATGTTTGTCATAAAATGGCCGAAGACAATGTGATTTTTGTATGTTTCTCTCAGGTCATCCCATAAGTAATGTCATTTTTACGATAGATTAAGTTTAAACTAGTCCTACTCGGTTTAAGCATAATTTTCCGAAGGTTATATCTAAGAGGAGATCTATCGTGTTTCGCTACATACTTTACAGACCTTGACCAGTGAAGACGTGTGTTTTGCTTTATGTGAACCCCTCATAAACGTGGCGGTATCAGAAGAGCATATCAGGCATATAATGCTTTATGAGTTCAAAAAAGCGAATAGTGCTACTGAAGCAATGCGAAACATTCAGGACGTTTATGGCAACGATATTCTGCATGTGAGGAAATGTCAAAGATGGTTTCAAAAGTTTAGGAATGGTGACTGCTGTTTGACAGATGCAGCACGCTCTGGACGCCCTGCTGAGTTTGATGATGACCTGCTGTTAGCCGCACTTGTAAAGAAACCTGTTCAACAACTGTCGAAGAATTGGCCCAGAAACTCAATTCATCCCCGTCCACCATCCATCGACATTTGCAACAACTCGGGAAAGTGCCTAAGTTAGGAAAATGGGTGCCACATGAATTGTCGGTCGACAATCTGAGGGTGCGGGTAAACATTAGCACAGCTCTTCATTCCCGTGAACTCCAAGATCCGTTTTTGCACCGTTTAGTGACTGGTGATGAAAAGTGGATGCTGTACCAGAATGTTAAGCGCCGTCGACAGTGGGTTTGTGCCGGAGAACCAGCGATACCACAACCAAAACCAAATCTTCACCCTCGGAAGGTGTTGCTTAGTGTTTGGTGGGATAAAGGTGGTGTAATACACTTTGAAACCTTACCACACAACCAAACAATCACCGCTCAAGTCTACTGTCAACAACTGGATCGATTGAACACTGCACTTAAAGAAAGACTTTCTTTGGTTAATCGGAAAGAAATCGTGTTCCACCACGACAACGCACGTCCTCATACCGCTCGGATCACTGCAAAAATTGAGGAGCTTGGGTGGGAAATACTTCCACATCCTCCATATTCTCCAGACCTTGCGCCTTCAGATTATCATCTCTTCAGGAGTCTGCAAAACTATCTTGACGAGAAACAGTATAGTTCTTTAGATGACCTGCACACCAGTCTTTGTACGTTTTTTTGCCTCAAAACCGCCTGAATTTTATAAACATGGCATTGAAAAGCTTGTAGGACGTTGGCAGAGTGTCATTGATTCCGATGGAAAATATATATATACTAAATTTAAAAGTTTCAGTTAAGTTTTTTTTGTCCTTCAAATTCCGATCTAAAAAACGACATTACTTATGGGATGACCTGATACATTGCATCGTTTTCATTGTGTTTTGAAAGGTTGCTTTACTGTCAAGTGTTTTTCAACGAAGTTAAAAAAGGTTTTAGAGTAAAAATGAACATCGTACACACTTAAAAATTATTGAGTCTCAGCAAAGAAGTGGAACGTTTAGTACAGGTGATATTAAACCTTTTATTCACCTTCGATAAACACTCCTGACGTTTACTAAATGTCCTATTTCTTGCTGGGAATTGTTTAACCCAAGTTCGTGTCAAATAAGCTCCGGCCTATTATTTTTAAAATTACTACATTACTTCGGTAGTTTCGAAAAACAGAAATATTTTTACTCCCTTTTTTCACAATTACTCGAATAATGTAATAATCTTAATTACTTAATTAAGGGGTCGGAGCTTATTTGACGTAATTTTTTGGTTAAAAACTCAAAGTTGACTTGAGGGGTCCGTAAGGTATAAAAGAAAGGGAAATAGGTCGAGGAAAAGTTTGCTGAGAGAGAGGAGAGAGAGAGAGTTACAAGGAAAGAAGGAAAAAAGTACCTAAAAAGGCCTTGCGGCCCATACCGAGGAGGTACCAATGGCAACGGGTGCCAGGGAAAGTTTTCTACACACTCAAATAGTGTGCAAGATTTGGTCTAACCTTTTCTTGAAGTGATCCACAGAGGAACTGTTCACAACTTCTGAAGGTAACCTGTTCCACGTGTCACAGATCTTATAGGTAAAGTAATTCCCACACACACTAGTCCTAAACCGTTTCAAATCCAACTTCCAACCATTGTTGCGAGTTGGGTTATCATTTAAACTGAACATGCTTCTAAAATCGACATCGTTGAACCCGCGTAAGAACTTGAAAACCTCGATCAGTTGACCGCGCAGCCTCCGAGTTTCCAGCGAAAACAAGTCCAGGGCGCGTAAGCGTCGATTGTAGCCCATATGCCTAACGGAAGGGATTAACTTTGTCGCCCTCGCCTGCACTCGCTCCAGCCTCTCAATATCTTTCCTGAGGGTGGGCGACCAGAACTGCACTGCATATTCCAGGTGCGACCGAACCAAGGAATTGTACAGAGAGAGCACAATCTCCTTGTTCCGAAACTGAAATTGCCTCCTGATATAACCCAACAGCTTCTGGGCTTTCTTTTTCACCTCTACGCACTGTTTGGTAAACTTAAGGTCGCTGCTAATTAGCACACCCAAGTCCTTTTCGAAATCAGTGGCCTCCATATTACTCCCTAACATCGAGTAGTCCGACTTGGGATTGGCGTAGCCAATGTGCATGACCTTGCATTTACCCAAGTTAAACGGCATTTGCCATTTTTCGGACCACTCTCCTATCCTACCTAGGTCCGCACGCAGTTGCTCGATCGCCCCGTCGTCCCAACATTGGCCCCAAGCTTTGTGTCATCAGCGAATTTGGCGATCCGACTGACGATGCCACCGTCGATATCATTTATATAAATGATAAACAACAGTGGCCCCAAAACGGGACCCTGAGGAGTGAGGAACCCCGCTAGTGACCGAGGCCCAACCCAAACTAGCCCATTTAATTACAACCCTCTGCCGCCTATTCTTCAGCCAGTTTTCAATCCACCTACCTACTTCCCCACCGATGCATAGCGAGCGCACTTTCGCCATTAACCGGCACTGAGGTACCTTATCAAAGACTTTCTGAAAGTCGAGATAAAGTACAGTATATCAATCGCCCTACTCTTATCATACTCACTCAACATGACGCGGAAAAACTCAAGCAAGTTGGTGAGACACAACCTATGCCGTCTAAACCCATGTTGAGAGTCCCCAAGCAACTTGTAGGAATGCAAATGGTCAACGATCCTATCCGCTATTATCCCCTCTAATAATTTACCTACAACTGAAGTGAGACTAATGGGACGATAGTCCCCTGGACTTTCGTGATCCCCTTTCTTAAAGATAGGGGTCACGTTGGCTTCCCTCCAGTCACCAGGCACCCGGCCGGTCTCCGACGATTTGTTGAAGACTGTAGCCAGGTGAGGAGCCACCTGGTCGCGCACCTCCCGCAACACTCTGGGGAGAAACTGGTCTGGTCCAGGAGCCTTAAACGCGCTCAGTTTGTCTATTCTACCGGCAACGACTGTCGCGGTACATCGAACACTATCCAGGCCAGCACCTTCGTGCCTCACGCCTGGCTCGGGGATGACGCGGCTATCCTCCCTTGTGAACACTCCCGCAAAGTACTCATTAAGCACATTAGCGATGTCCGCGTCGGAGGTCCACAGAACGCCGCTTCGGTCCTTTAACGGAGCTATCATGCTTCTAATGGGCTTTCTATTATTAACATAACTGAAGAACTCCTTAGGGTTCCCCTTGCAAAGGCTTGCCACCCGTAGTGCTTCGTTACGTTTCGCTAGCCTAACCTTCGCCTTCACTTCCCTACACAGACGGACATACGCTTCAGTGTTCTCATGGGAACGATTGGCCTTCGCCCTCCTATACGCTACTTTCCTATTTCGGATAGCCGAAGCGATGTCACGACTGAACCACTTAGGCTGCGTTGAAGCAGGGGTTACCGGTTTTGAGGGTATGGCAGCAGACTGCAGCACCATAAACTCGTCCCGGAATGCACTCACTCCCTCAACATCGCCGCCGACCTCTAACCCCATCTCACCTACACTATCCCGGAGGCTAACAAAGCCGCCCGCCGTAGATCGAGCTTACTGCCTCTCGAGTTACTACGCTTCACCCGAGGGACTCACACACGGAACCTAATCAGACCGTGATCAGTCCTGCCCAACGATTCGTCAACGGTGAGGCCAGTGACGAGGGTGTCTTCGGTCGTGAATACTAAGTCCAGAACGCTTTCGCCTCGTGTAGGCTCATTAACCCATTGAGTGAGGAAGTTCTCATCAGCAAAGTCAACTAGCCTCCTCCCTTCAGCATCAGCAGTCCTGTCTTTCCACTTTATGCCGCGACAGTTGAAGTCTCCTAAAACTACACACACCCTATCCCCTAACAGGCTACGGAGTTCGGTGTACAGGGCTGTATCCTCCTCGAGGAGGAGATGCGGAGGTCTGTACACCAAGATTAACCTATAGTTCGTCCCTCCCACGTTTAGATCGACGCCAAGCAGCTCCCGTTCCGACCGGAACTGGCAGACAACTGGACTCAACGTGTCCCTCACGTATATTAGTACCCCTCCCTCCTCCCCACGGGTGCGGTCTTTGCGAAACATTCTATACCCCGGAATTTCGAACTCCCCAACGTAGTCCCTACGATCAGTATGAATCCATGACTCGGTGATAGCAACGATATCCTGGTATTCTGATGCTAAGAGCGCCCGTAGCTCGCAGAACTTATTCCTAATCGATCTAGCATTAAAAAGCATTGCACGGAGGGAGCCTTCCATATTCTGACCGCCCCCTAGCACGAACCGTTTCCCGAACAGCCATGGCTGTCGGGAGTTGAAGAGCCCCTCACCAACCCCCTCACCAACGAGAGAGAGAGAGAGAGAGAGAGAAGAGAGAGAGAGAGAGAGAGAGGAGAGAGAGAGAGAGAGGAGAGAGAGAGAGAGAGAGAGAGAGAGAGAGAGAGAGAGGAAATCTGAGGTTGAAAGTGTTTGCTAAACTTTTGAGAAGGGAAGAATCATTACGTGACGGTTTAAAAACCAGCAGAAAAATAATACAAATGATATTCAATTAATAAGTGACCTGTATTTGGCTTTAACTTTGATATCGCGATCAATAGATTTGTAATTTTTTTTTAATTAATTTATTCGCGATCCAAATATGTCTACATATATACAATTGACTCCTCAATTTCGCTTTTCCATTTGTAATTAATGATTGTATCAAAACTATAGATTGGAACAGTATCTATAACATGTCTTTCCACTTGGGAGCTCATCAGTGACTCTCTCTCTCTCTCTCTCTCTCTCTCTCTCTCTCTCTCTCGTATTGTATTTGATGAAGATTAGGAGTAAGATAACGGTATAGAATGGAACGAGTTCTTCGAGCCCGCATCACTCAATGAAGTAAAATAATTGTGAAATTTGGAGATCTGTCCAGTTGATGGACATGGGTGTAGTATCGCCACTGTATGTATATACAATTGGAGAGAGATACAGTTAACAAACAAGATAGGACAGATGCGTATAAGTTACGTGTATATGTGACAATAAAACCCACACTAATAGATGGAGTTTATTTAGTGGAAATAAACTCCGTCTATTAGTGTGGGTTTTATTGTCACATTTCGACCTCCACGTAAAAGTGAAATTTTGCATTATATATATATATATATATATATATATATATATATATATATATATATATATATATATATATATATATATATATATATATATATATATATATATAATATAATAATCTTTATTTAGGAAGAACACATTACATAAGATATACATTACAGCCATACTTGTTTACACGATGTTGGCATTAACGTTTAATTTTTGTAATTTAATTGCAGTATTCTTATCTGAAATGCCGTTGGGAAGCATGACAGCTTTTCAGGCAAAAATCTTTGAGATTCATTTCTATTTTTACGAAGGAAAATAAGAAATATAAATAGAATTAGTAAAAATTAAAATAAAGTTGCATTTAGTTAACTCTGTCGTTACAAATGAAAATTTAAATAATCTTTGAAATAATAGAAAAGGAAGAGTATGATACAGTATGATAATAGAAATAATAATAGAGATAATAGAAAAGAAAAATGATAAACAATACGGTAAACGGAACATGTTGAAATACCGATAATAATTAGTTTCTAATATTACAAATTTGAAATGATGATACTATGATGATACGTGTGGGTAGTTGGGAAGTAACGAAAATGGTCCACTGAGTAGGTAGGTAGTTAGTTAATCTAACAGTTATTAAACTCCTTTTATGTCAATGACTGGGTGGATGAAACCAATTGGTTGCTGACCAGAGTTAATCTCCACACTAGTATTTATATACTGTGTGATAGAGCGTGCTTGGTAGTATTGAAACTGTTCCATAATCCTTTTGGATTAGATTTTCTTCGGTAATTTTAGAACAATAATGGTCGGCTTTTACGGGTTTTATGAGCGAATTTAATATGTTACAATAATTTTTATACGTTTGTTCATTGATAATATCATTCTTCCATAGTTTATAGAGAGAATGTTTACGGTTTATGCTTACAATGAGGACTGGAATGATCCACTGATTGTTATAGTTTTTTTTTTTGACACGAGTTTCGACTTTATAGGAAAATTAGTATTAAATATATCGATTAGAGCGTGTTTGAGAATGTTTGAAATTTTTTTACTATTTCACAGTTAACTTTAAGTTATTTTCGACCAGTCAAAACTTGATATCTCTCCTATAATTTTCAGTTTATTATTACTCGTATAGGTGTAGGGTCTACAGTCAATTTTTATTTTCTCCTGCTGTATTTGTAAATGGCTAATTAGCATTGTGTATGTGGGTAGATGGTCCGTAATGTGTTATCGGAGTATACCTGATGTACAGTCAAGGAAAAATCGCACCCAGATTTGGTCTAATAAAGTGGAGTTTTCTATGGTACTATGTAGTCTTGTTGGTTTAGTTACGGTTAAATTAAAGCTATTTGCTGTAACGAGATTGTAGAAGAAGTTAGCATTATTATTAGAGTTTATTTTAACGAGATCGATGTTTAAATCTCGCGCAATGATGCAGTTATTGTTAATATGATTAGAAGTTAAAGTTGTATCTATGCTCTCAATAAACGTTGGCACTTACCATTTGGTGGTCGGTAGATGCCTAATATTGAATAGGAAATATTATTTATATACACCTCAACTGCTAGGGTTTGAGAATGATCATTTATGCCTGTCAGTTGCTCAATACTTTTACTTTTATGATTAGTGTTTATATAAATGCTTACTCCGCCATATGTGGTGGCTCGTGTAGTCCTGTATATTAAAAAATTACTTATTATTTTCATTTAACTAGGTCTCAGTCAATAGGATACATGTAAATTTATATTGTAACAATTTTAGATTGGCCATCAACTCATTAAAGTGATTTGGAAAGCTTCTGATATTTAAATTCAAAATAGATGTTTTCGTTAGTGTGTCGCTCGTTTAAGAAGGTATCCAATGACACATAGTTGCTATTTATTGTATTTTGAGAATCAATGACTTCATTCACAGATCTAAGAGTAGCAGTGTTAATCATAGAGTTAAGAAAAGAGATAAGAAATAAGAACTAAAAATATACAGCACAAATACAGACATATATATATATATAATGGATAAAATGAGATAAAATAAAAATAAAAACCGGTTAGTTAAGGCAAGAACGAAGAACCTGATATTATATACAGTATGTATCCACGGTGAGACTGTAGACTGTAATTAAGTGAATTTCGAGAATAATGCTGTAAAAATATGTTAAAGTCTATGAAACAATAGGCACTGTGTACTTGCTCTATACAAGTGATCGCATTAATCAATGTGACTTAATTCGTCATATTAAGTATATTAAGTATAGCACTTTGCTAGGTGTGTGTGTGTGTGTGTGTGTGTGTGTGTGTGTGTGTGTGTGTGTTGTGTGTGTGTGTGTGTGTGTGTGTGTAACTTTCTTTATGAATGAGAGCAGTTCTCAGGGTGAAGGTTTTCTAAACCATTCCTTGATGCACTTCATTAGAAGAATGTTGGATGAAATACATTTAGATAGATTCCTTTGGAGCCCAAAGTTCCGAGGGTCGTCGTGCGGGGTCACTTGACCCGACCGAATTAAAGAAACTTCTCTACTGACCTGGACAGATGTCCTTCGCTTCATCTCCGTGGTCTTCGCAATCGGGGTAATTGTCACACTTGGAGGACTGTGGGATACAGACCCCATTCGAGCAGATGAAGAAGTCGGGAGGGCAAGTGACTGAAATGAAAGAGGAAAAGACTTCAGTAATTGTGCAATGAACGGTCGTCCGTTAACGGAGTTCCTCTCAATACTACTACTACTGCTAGTAATACTAATAATAATGTTCAGGGATGTTTAACCTCCTTCGCAACAGCTAAGGTCAAGGGTGACGAAGGAGGCCTACAGCTTTACGTGTGATCGAACCCTCCGGGTCAGTACATCATCTGAATGCAGAGGAGGGTCACCCATCCAATAACTAAACAAATCCATCGTCGCTTAATTCCACTGATCTAAAGGGAAACTATGTTGCGACGTATCTGAATCTCCTTCAAGCAACATAAAATATATTCGACCAGCGTTACAGATTAATGGCGTGAGACGACTATTCTTCTACAGTCGTGATGATAACTGAAGAAGAGGACACGAAGGAGGATGAAGGGAGGAGGATGGACACAAAAAGGGGAAGAAAATAGGGTGAATCCGTAATTACAACATTTATTTTATTATTACTAGCTAAAGTGGGCCCTTCAGGCCCATTTAGCTAGACCTGCGGTGCTGGGGTCTTCGGCCACAGTAATTAGAGAGCCTGCGACCCCCAATTACTGGAGGGGTTCAATTGTTAAGCTTCACAAAAGTTTCTCGTAAACTTAAAGTAAATATTGAGCTTTCACTGCCTTAATAATTTCTTTTCAAAATCTTCCGTATCCGATTTCAGCATTTGAAGTCACTTTTTTGACAGATTCTGCCTCAATTATATTATAGAAGACTAGTACAGTTCCCGCCGCTTCGCTGACGGTTAGACAGGCTAAACTACAAAAAAAGAACCCAGCCGTGAAAATTTTGAGCTTCACATTGTGTCAACATTTCTGAATCTGGTATCTCCCAAAACCTCCTCACCCCCATTCATACAACTTGGGGGCTAACCCCCTCCCCCATTACCCCCACCCCTCCCATTACCCCACCCATCCCCCATTACCACCACCCCCACCCTTCCCCCATTGCTAAACTACAGAAAAGAACACAGTCATGAAAATCTTGAGCTTCACATTGCCGCCCGTAATACAATTTCTGAATTTTTTTTACAATTTCTGAATTTTTTTCTCACAATTTCTGAAAGTGTGACGGGCGGACAGACAGACAGACGGACAGCTCTCTTATTATAATATAATAGATTATTATAATCATAAAAACCTTAAGCTTCACAAATCTTGACACAACGTGAAGCTCAAAATTTTCATGGCTGCGTTCTTTTCTATAGTTTTATTGCGGTGCTGGGGCCTTCGGGCCCAGTAATTGGGGGGGGGGGCTGGTTACACATATATTTTCGCTCATTACTCATCACCCCCATTTACCAGACCAAGTTTAGTCGAAATCGGTTGAGAAACGTAAAAAATTTTTTCTGCGAAAAACGGACAGAAACGGACAGACATTCGATTAATTATAGTAAGAATTATTTTGTTTGGTGCTGTCCATGTATAAATTATACAGGGTGTCTCAAAAGTCCCTGTGCACCTACATATATATTATCTCTGAATAATACGATAAGTACGAGCATTATTCAGAGAATATACATATATGTATAGGTGCACAGGGACTTTTGAGATACCCTATAGCCTATATTATTACTAACAATAGGCGCAATAGGAGTAGTAAATATTTTTAACATGTTATAAAATTAACTGAACTGCACGAATAATTTTAGTCTTGAAATCGAACCAAGATGAAGTGAATGAATAATTCAAATGTTGGATTAAAAAAATGCACGAAATCCTTTCTATGATCCATTCGAACTCGATCTGAAAACGTGGATTTTAGTTTCAGATGTTTGAAAAACTTCTTTACATTTCTGTAGTTAAAATTCACCTTTGATCAACTGAAGTTCTTTCTAAAAATTAAGGATTTTTTTTTGCTTCTTTTTCGAGAGATATTTCAAAAAGAGACAAAGAAACAGACTGAGATAGATAGATACATAGATAAACACGTAATTGCCTCTTTTCACCGCTACAACTCGTATAAAAGACAGTTGTTTCTTTCAAAGATTTTAAGCGTTTATTTGGAGTTAATTTGCGCTTCAACTCGTCTGCAGTGAAATATAGAGGGCGAAGAAGAGCCTTCTGAAGGGCAAATCAAAAGCTCCTTTGAGCGGAATGGCAGGGCAAGTGGGGGACAAAGTGAAGTCCTAATAAAATAGTATCTCATAAGTTCTATATATATATATATATATATATTCGGAATCTGAAGTTGCTAAAGATACAGGGATGATGAGAGAGAGAGAGAGGAGAGAGAGAGAGAGAGAGAGAGAGAGAAGAGAGAGAGAGAGAGAGAGAGAGAGAGAGAGAGAGAGAGAGAGAGAAGGAGAGAGAGAGAGAGAGAGAGAGAGAGAGTTATATAGTAGATAGGTAGGTAGGTAAGTAGAAAGATATTTAGAGATATTTGTAACTGCTCTATAAACCGCAGAATGAGGAATATAAAAAGAACAATTGTTTTCAGTAATACGCAATTTTGACCTTTATGGAAATCAAGTTTTCCTTCCAAAATCCTCTCAGACCTTAAATATTCCCATTACATCTTTTGTGTTTCCCGAAAAAAGAGCAAGAAATGAAAGGGGCTCAAGAGCAAATCCCAAGGTTCATAAATTTTAGTAGCCAAAATTTGAAGCTTATCAGCTGCCTTTTAAAGGCCAAGAAACAACCTCCAATTTTAACAATTCTAAACAAAAAAAAAAAGATAATTTTATGATAGATTATGTAAAACTCCATATCAAAATATTTATATTTTCTCTTCTTCTTCTTCTGTATTCCCTTTGGCGAAACTATTATTTTCTTCAGTAAATAAGATACAAGTTTCTTTTTTGAAAAATAGTGAAGAAAAGTTATAGGAGAACTTTCGTTTATTTCATCAAATAGGAATAAGAACAAATAATTAAGTAAAAGAACAAAAAGGTTTCGTAATTCTTTTGTTTTTAAATAAATTATTTACACAAACTTTATTCTGGTCGATTAACTATTGTTCGAAAAGTTTAAACAAAAGCTCCGTTGTTCGGTGTATATAAACAAGATATTAACTTTTGGATTGGAAAAACGGTCCCTATACATTTAGAACACGAGCCTACGGCCGTACGATATTTGGTCGATAGAATATTTCACTGATAAATGGGGCCTGTAGGTTAAGTTATGCTATACTGCGTCGTGTTACGTTAATAGAATGTCAATAAAATGAGTATTGGTAGAGCGCCTTTGGCTATTCGCATTATATATATGCAGTAGGCCTTGGTAATGATATCACTGCTTTATACTGTACACTGAAATCGTCACTGGAGGTCAGGAAGAATATTAAAATACGCCAATTCAGACACATATTCAAAGTGAAGTGACGCAGCAGATGTTGAGAGTTCTTCCGCAGAGGAACGTGAAATGGATTCTTAGCTAATAAATTTTCTTGAGTTCCTGATTGTACCTCCTGGAATTAAAAAAGTTTTGAATCATTTGCATTCAGGCGAAACTTCATCCTAAAAACGGAAAAAAAATCAGAAAAGGAGAAATTCGTGTCATTTTGCCCCCCCCCCCTCCGCTAACAACCTATCAAGAACCCATATCACCCCGCTGCCACCCCCCCCAAAAGGTTTGTCGCCAGGGAACCCACGCTCTAGGTTCGTTCTGCGTAATTTTTTCCCTTTTTGTTTATCCTGCTAACTTTCCTCTATGATCGCCTTATATGTGTAAAGGGGTCAATAATAATAATAATTTCAGGGGTATTTAGTGTTCTTCGTAACAGCAAAGGTCATTGGACGGAGGGGACCTACAGTTTTACGTAAGATCCGAAGAATCTCTGGGTCGCTGGGTCTGGACGTCCAGTCACCCATTCAATTCACACACAAAATTTTTGGGGTTAAAAATAATTCTTAGGTAATTTACTTAAAATCACATAATATTTTAGTTATTTCAAGACAAAATATAATTTTGAAATAAAAATTAATTTGTTTAAAAAAAAAATTTTAATAAAAATATAAATTTGTTCATCCTAAAAAAAATTATTTTTAAAACAGAAAATGTAAAGAGTAAATTAATAAATAAATATATTTCATTAAATTTTTTAATTAATTAAATTATTAATTTTTAATAATAAAAAAAAAATTTAGGATTTTAATTTCCAAAAATATTTTTTTTTTTAAACAGAAAAATTAACAGTTTATTATTTCATCTTAAAAAGTTACCGGTAAATTATTAAATACGATTTTCTTTTTTGTTTCGACCAACGTAAAAGTGATTTAATTTTTTTTTTTAAATCTCCTGAACCATATATATATATATATATATATATATATATATGATGCAAAACCCACAAGGAAAAAGAAAAATTACTCCAAGGCCTTTCGTGTATTCAGAAATACACTTCGTCAGGAAATGAATACACGAAAGGCCTTGGAATCATTTTTCTTTTTCCTTGTGGGTTTGCATCATTCATTCATTTCACGCGTTTAATTGTGAAATTCATCATATATACACCGAGCGGCAGAAAAATCGGCCTACTTGTAATATCGCGAAAAGCAAAAAAGTGGGCAAGCTTCTGTTTATAAAAGTTTTAAAATTCGAAAATATAGTCTATGAGGCAACCAAATAACGAGACAAAACAACGGCAGCTGCGAACATACTTGCTGTAACGAATTTTCGACTTCTAGTGGGAGTAGGCATTTGCGTTTAGTAACAGGTAGACTTCTCATTCTTTTGGGTTTCAGAATTGGGCATTTACAATGGATTTGAGTGCCGTAAACGTCGCCAGCGTTACGTCGCCGATGCGCTAGGAATTCCAAGAACAACGGTTCGATGTGTCTACCAACGTTATTTGGAGACAGGAGAGTACACCCGAAGGTCAGGATCTGGAAGATCGCGCTGCACATCTGCCCGTGACGATCGTTTCATCGTCTTGAGTGTTTTGCGAGATCGTCGCTTGACTGCCACAAACGTCCGCAATGAGCTGGAAAGGTCTCGAGACGTCAATGTATCGGAGCGAACCGTTAGAAGGAGACTTATGGAAAGTGGCTTACGTGCTAGACGTCCAGCAATGGGTCCGGAATTGCTCCCACACCACCGCAGTGCTCGTCTTGCTTTCGCTCCTGAGCATGTCAATTGGACTATGGTCCAATGGGGGACGAGTATTGTTCACGGACGAATCAAGATTTAATCTTCGAACATCCGAGGGACGGGAAAGAGTGAGAGAAGAACAGGAGAAAGATTCGCCCCGTGCACTTTTACGGAGAGGGTTGCTTTTGGAGGAGGCTCAGTCATGGTCTAGGGTGGTATCACTTCAAACTCGCGCACAGAGCTCGTCGTTGGTGGTGGTGGGCCATTGACTTCCACAAGATACGTGGAAGAGATCTTGCTGGAGCATGTGGTCCCTTTTGCTCCTTTCGTTGGCGAAGACTTCCTTCTACAGCATCATAACGCTAGACCCCATGCGGCAAGAGCCGTTAGCAATTTCCTTGACGAAGCTGGAATTCGTCGAATCGAGTGGCCTTCCCGAAGTCCGGACTTGAACCCCGTAGAACATCTCTGGGACACGATGGGACGGCGTCTTAGGGCTCGTCTAGTAGCCCCTAACACTCTACAGGAGCTACAACAAGCTTTAACTGAAGAGTGGGAGGGAATCCCACAGGATGTGATCGCCGATCTCATTCATGGGATGAATCGAATGGCTGCAGTCATTCAAGCTAGGGGAGGCAACACCTCTTATGAACCCTGGATTACAAGTTGTTGTTTTTTTCAATTTTTTGTTTTTGTCGAAATCTTTGTTTTTTTTGTTACAATTTTTTGTACAGTATTTTTTGATAATAAATTGTATTAAGGTGTTTGAAGATTTTTTAATGTCCTCAGACTAAATTTTCGAATTTTACAACTTTTATAAACAGAAGCTTGCTCATTTTTTTGCTTTTCGCGATATTCCAAATGGGCCGATTTTTCTGCCGCTCACTATATACGTATATATATATGTACAGTATTTACTATAGTAGCAGCCAAACGTATGTTCGTGCTTATAATTTTGTACTTAATTTATACGGCTCTATCAAATCTTTTTCATATGAAAGAACACTATTTAGTATTAGAATAAAGAATTGTAATATAAGTCGTAATGATCATGGTTTTAAATGAATTTTTTACGTACCTTCTATTTGCACGGCTCCTCCTAAACGAAAATATTTCGATTGATTATAATTTGATAAACGAAACCAACGTTTTATATGCGTAGTTCATGCGCAAACAGCGCGGTTTCTATAAACATCTCAAATTTCTAATCATTCTTTAAATATAAGCGTGTCGTTTTCCTAAACGGCCTTTAAAATGGGAGAAAACGCCTCACCGATGCTTACAAACAGTGCGTTTAGAGTCCAGATATTTGTGATAAGGTTTTGAATGATGATGTTTAGGAAAAGTGGGCCTTTAATTTATTGTTATTTTAGAGTAACACGCATGGTTTTTTTTTATAATTTTACACATGTTTAAGACTGTTTTGCCACATAAATTCTATCCATGGTGTTTACAATATATATATATATTATTATATATATATATATATATATATATATATATAATATATATAGGGTGAGTCAAAAGTCCGGAAACATAGGAAGGATAGGAAACTTTTATTGCAAAAAGAAATGTATTACAAGTATTGTTATTAGATGAGATGTACTCTATATGACGCGTTCGGTGGAGAAGGGGCGAACGCCACAAAATTCGAAAAATTAGTTTTTTGTTGTATAATTATCGTTTAAAACCTTTGCTTTACCTATGCAAAAAATTAGATATTAGTCTGCACTCTTTCACGGTAAAATTTAGGTTTTAATGTATCTCAGAGAAATTCACTCCGCATCATTGCTTCACATTGAACACATCTATCTACTTTCTGGTCACTCGACAATGCCCTGTGATGCTCAATTTGGCCAAATTGAACAAAATATAAAAAATAATTACAGCAATATTATTTACACCAAAAAAGATTATGTTACGGCCATAACTACAGCCGTTTCGCAGCGCTTCCTAGTTGTAGAAATGAAACAGGCTGATTTTCTCGATTTTGACGTCCTAAAAACGTGCATTGTCATTAGGAAATCAACAACTACTAAATTTACAGATGCAAGAAAGTTAATATTTGACTTTCAACACAAAGAAGGCTACGTAATATCTGCTGAATACCGCACAACCCCAGATAATAGCCATCCCGTCAGACTGCAGAAAGGGAAAAAATCCTACAGTGTCAGTTTATTCAATCTAGCCCAGCAGACACTGCAACCAAAGTATTCCCAATTGCTGCCAATAACTAAGGAAAAAATAAAAGATCTCAAAGAATTATCAGACCTAATGCCTGCAACTGCAGTGAGCTATTATACAAGATTGTTAAAGGAACTGGAAGAAATCGAAACAGTTGAAGCAGGTAATACAACATTCGACGAAGAGGACCAAATAATGGATTACACCAGTTAACATCAGAA
This sequence comes from Bathynomus jamesi, assembly GCA_023014485.1. Taxonomy (NCBI): domain Eukaryota; kingdom Metazoa; phylum Arthropoda; class Malacostraca; order Isopoda; family Cirolanidae; genus Bathynomus; species Bathynomus jamesi. Next base: position 866,185 of record JAJOZX010000992.1, on the reverse strand, counting down.
GCTATCAATAAATAATATTGTAAAATTTCGTGGCGTTTTATTATATCGACATATTACACAACAATATTTTACTCAAATATGTGTTCAAATTCATACAACATTTCAGTAAACCGGAAAAATACAAAGGTTTAAAGTTTACAAACTTTAACTGCATTTTGTGGCATAATTCGAAAATGTTGCGTTCGCCCCTTCTCCACCGAACGCGTCATATGTTCTTTCAGTTCCAGACATTTCTGGACTGTTTCCCCACTCGACCTCGACTCTTTCCAGGACATCGGGCTGGGTTGCAGCACAGGCTTCTGTAATGCGCTGCTTCATGTGGTCTGTGTCCCGGAACTTCAGACCATACACAATGGCTTTGAGGTGTCCCCAGAAGTAAAAGTTCAGCGGTGTCAGGTGGGGACCACGACGACCAAGCCAACACCCTGGAAATTATTGTAATAACAATTTCCAATTATTTCCTGTGTTTCCAGACTTTTGACTCACCATATATATATATATATATATATATATATATATATATATATATATAGTCCAAATAAGTAATGGTAAATGACAAACACTATAGCTTTTTCTTTTTTAGGATGTTAGCCCGATGTGGGCAACGGGTCACTCGCAAAGAGGTCCCAAAAATATAACTTCCCTCACCAGCTATGTGCAAAGCAGATAGGATCCAGCTTTGGGACAGGATCTAGGGTTTAAAGCATCCCAGCCCAACTACATTCAGGACCTCAATATAAGCAAAAAACTCGTTGCATTCACGTCGGATTGAATAAAATCAAAGAAAAATGGCTAACTATGAAAAACCTCAGGGGACCATTCTGAGTTCAATCCCATCATGAAACGGACATGTTATGTGCTTTTAAAAGTGGACGCTTAATTTTATCAGTTGAGGTTTAAGTTTTGGTTTTTGGGGGAAAAGTAGCTGTAACTGGTGAGGGAAGCTATATTTTGGGGGGCCTCTTTACGAGTGACCCGTTGCCCACGTCGGGCTAACATCATGAAAAAGGAAAACTATAGTATTGTCATTTACCATTACTTATTCGGACTATAGTGGATTTAATTTTCCCAGAAGAGGTCCTTGTTCCATGCACAGTCTGTGTGTAACGTAAAAGATCTCAGGAGACCATTCTGAGTTCAATCCTATATATATATATATGGAGCACCGACAATTCAGCGCAGGACAATTCAGCGCCGACAATTCAGCGCAAAGACAATTCAGCGCAAGACAATTCAGCGCCGACAATTCAGCGCAAGTCAGTACAGTTAAAAGTTTAGTTAAAAATAATAAAAATAAATCGCAATAAATAAAAAAGAGAAAAATTTGTATATTTATATATATGCTAAATTGGGTCTGTATCGAAGGAGTGACATTTCAAAGGAGTGACATAACAAAGGAGTGACATAAATACCGTAACGAAGGAGTGACATAACGAAGGAGTGACAAATCGGAGATAAAATTCAAAGGAGTATAATTATTAAAATTTTATTTAAAAAAACAAAGTTTTGTTACAATTGTTAAAATTAAGATTTTATTTAAAAAACTAGAAACCTAACCTAACCTAACCTAACAGTTGCAAGCCTCTCTTCCCTCTGGATTTGTTCTTTCTTCTTCTTTGTTGGTATTTTCGCGCTGAATTGTCTTGCGCTGAATTGTCTTTGCGCTGAATTGTCTTGCGCTGAATTGTCGGGTCACGATATATATATACTCCAACAACAACAATTTTTTCTTTAAGGTACATTTTACAGATTTTTAGAATTCGGTTGGTTGTCAGTTATGATAATTCACTGCGTACGCGTTCCATTCTTCTCTTCTTTCTAGCCTTTAACTGTTCAGTGAATAGAAGCACCGATTAAAACTTGTCTTTCCTCGAAATGTGACTGAATTTGACGTTTTTGGAAACGGAAAAGGAAATTCATTAAAATATCGCTTAAATTCTGATCAGTTGAAAGCCCTTGGCCCCTCCTTCATGCATAAAAAAAAAGTTTTACAGTTTTTTAACGGACGGATCAATCGTAATGAACCAGAGTTTAATGAGGATTTTTGTTATTTCTTCCAATTTCAAAATAAGGTTTTATATTTCATTTGGAGTCTGTTATCACGTTCAATTTGGGTAAGGAGCCAGGAAGCTCATTTCCCCGCAACGTGAGGGTAAGTGAGTGTACCCAAAGGGTTCCCTTTAGCCCGAGCACTAACGGGGTAAACGAAAAAATCGACCGAACCCAGGAGCCAGCGGGCAAGAACGAACCAGAGTCTCATCGCTCAGAGTCCGCCGCCGTAACCACTGAGCTACCGGGCGCTACGTAAAACGGAGTCTTTTTGTATCATCGGAGACTAAGAACAACAGTGTTTCGAGTTGTTTAGCCTTCTTCGTAACGGCAAAGGTCATGTGACGGAGACCTACAGATTTACATGAGGTCCGAAGTATCACACGGGTCGCTACATCATCCGAACGCGGAGGACGACCACCCATCCAACTACTGAAGAGACCCAACGTCGCTTAACCTCGATAATATAACGAGAAGCGGTGTTGCGACATGGTCACGCCGTAGCCTTAATCGAGGATTAATAACGAGATTATTTTCAGTCTTATTTCAGGACATTGAGTCAAGAACGAGAGAAATATATTCATTCGTGTCCCAATGTTTATCTACGAGCGTCGTTTTAATCGTAAACCAATCGTTCTTTTTATCGTTTTATTAAACTACGGTACATTTACAAATACGATTTGCCCTCCGGATATAATCCAAACTGGTGCCAATCAAGATCGGAGCCTCTTTCAATGTCCCACCTGCGTCTCTTTTATCCTACATATCTCTTTTCTCATTACGAGACTGACTAGACTCCTTTTGATCGAGAAATTCAGTTTTGTTTGCGCGTCTTCACATAATCACATTAGCTTCATAGCTCGCGCTCGCGCAGTTTGCCCAAGTTGGATGCAGAGATAATTTCGAGAAAGTTACTCTCTCTCTCTATATATATATATATATATATATATATATGATGAATTTCACAATTAAACACGTGAAATGAACGAATGATGCAAACAATAACATTACGGGAATGTATAAAATTGACAATATCCTGGTAAAATACCTTTTGCCTCTAATTAACTCTTGTTAATCATGTCCTAATCTCTTTGTTTTTCTGTCCCGTTGTACATATGTATATATTTTTGTCATCTCGCCTTCTCCCTTCATTCCCTGACGAGGTAACGAGGTATACTTCTGAATACACGAAAGACCTTGGAATCATTTTTCTTTTTCCTTGTAGGTTTGCATCATATAATATATATATATATATATATATATATATATATATATATATATATATATATTATATGAGAGTACGTCTGGAAGTTTCCAGACAATAAAGGTAGATTTTGGACAAAGCGTGTCTTGAAACTTTCAAACTAATCCTCGTGTGTATATTATACACATGCAAAGTTTATCCTTTATGAGGATTTGAGCCCGGGCCCTTTCAATCGGAGAACCGGGCGTTGACCACTAGTCTATAACCTGATAAATTTTGGGTGTGCAAAGATGCAATTATTCGTTTATATATACTGTATATATACAGGGTTGCGCAAAAGTCGCGCATCATAGGAATTTTCAGTGATGACTATAACCTTTCAACCTTTCAAATGTTCCGTGCGATGATTCCTCATTTCAAGAAGGTCAAGCTTGTCGCCCCTCCTCTCGAGTTGGCCTAGTGAAGTAGTGAGTTGGTTTCTTGTACTCTCCACCTCACATAGCCAGGTACGCCCGGCTCATCGGGGATTGTTCTGAGCCAGGCGTCTAATCTTCTTTTGAAGATGTCCACCGCAACACCACTCGTGTTCCTTAGGTCTTTAGGCAGCTGATTAAACAGTTTTCGTCCTCTCACAACAAAACTATTTTCTTTCAGAGTTAAGGATGCTTCCCGTCTAGCTTTTAATTTGAGAACACGACACAGTCTTCTTTTTCTACTTTCCACCGTTGTTTGGGGAGTTACAGGGTTCATAGTAAGATTAGGGACTAGTTTCTCTATTATTTTCCAAGTGTAAATAATGGTGTATCTCTCTCTTCTCCTTTCCAGTGAATATAGGTTTAATTCGCGTAACCATTCCCAGTAATTTAGTTCTTTGCACCCATTGATCTTGGCTGTGAAGCTTCTCTGAATCCCTTCTAGCTGTCTAATGTCTTCTTTTTCATATGGGGATGTTAGGACCGAGCAGTATTCCAATTTGGGTATACAGTAATCACTGTTTTCAGTAGAGGAATCATTATATTCCTCTAACATCGTTTAAAGGTTCTCACTATCTGCCCAGTTATTCTCTTTGCTCTTTTTACCGTTATCTTATTTTGTATTTCAAATTTCGCATCATCAGTCATTACAACCCCTAAATCTTTTGCTTTAAAATTTCTCTGAATTTCCTCTCCATTTGGGATATAATATTCCATGGATTTTAGGTCCTCTCTTTATCCGTACCGTATGTTATTTTTTTCTTTTAGATAGGGAATGGCTGCGAAATTAACAATAGACGAGAAGGTGAGCTTGGTTTTAATGTATGTAATACAACAAATCGATGAATCGGTACAGCATTTAAATTCTCAAATTTGTAAATTTTGCGCCACCCTGTATATATATATATATATATATATATATATATATATATAAAGGGTGTTCATAAAGGAGCTGAACGATTTCAGTCTTTATTAATGTGATAACCTAATAACATACAAAGGAACAAGTTTGTCCATGTGACTCCGCACAGCTGAAAGTTTTACATACATGTTTAATAAACTTCAACATGTGCGCCATTGGTCGCCCGTACAACATCTAATCGATATTCAATTTCTCGCCATGTGCGTCCAAGCATGCCAGCATCGACCATCGCTATTGCATCCCTGATCCTGATTCGTAGTTCATGGATGTTGACAACCTTGGTCTTGTAGAAAATTAACTTTATTAGTTGCTCTACCGCTTACACATGCTTCATGCTTTATATCCTATTTAGTATGAAAAATATTAATGAATCATATCGTTCAGATCTTTTATGAACGCCCTGTATTTTATATATATAAATAAACAATGAATAATTTTTATATTCATATATTCTTATATTCATTTTTGCATAGAGTCCAAACTCACATAACGCTCAGGCAAGTTCGGATAAATTTTTAATTTTTTTCTATTTTATTTTTGCTGAATAATTGATGAATTATTTCTTTTTAAATTAATCATTTGTTAAACTCTGCAATGTTCATTTTCTTTATACATTCTCTCTTCGTTATAAAAGATGAAGTCATGGTCATGTCTTGCTTAACACTTAATTTTAAATTTTAAGCATTTAATTTTTGCTCATATGCATGTTTAATTTTAATCCATAATAAAAGACATATTTCAATTTCCATTTTTAGTGAACTCGGCAGATCATGATAACATCAGATCTGTCAGTATGCGGTTTAAAATAAAAATATGGCTTCATCTTCAAATATCTTGTTTATCTGTCTGACATTGCTACAGCTAAAATATTTACCTTATCTTCAAATATTTTGCAAAATAATTCAGCCTATTGAGAATCAAAACAAAACAGGTCAGCAAAATTTCTGCATATAAACGTGTAGAATTTCTCCAGTGATTATTCTGATTCTGATTTGTCTGAGCTGACTTAGAGGCTGAGCATTACCTGTAACATTTTAGAAGTAAACTACAGTAAGAGAATATCTTTGTCTTCTCCTTCGAGCCTTGCTTTCTTCAGAGAAAAATAATCTCCCGATACGCTACAAGAAGAATCGGGGAACCCTTAGAGAATTTAGTAAACTTCACAGAATCCTCCGATCTCCAACAAGAAGAAATCGGAGAGTAGTATAAGAACAACTACTGCGATTCCCTACACGATACCAGCTGCTCCAAGGTAACAAATCCGTTGCTGCCACCTAACCAGAACCCCCGTCAACCTCGAACCGCCCAAGACCATAGACGGAGGGTTAACATATATATATATATATATATTATATATATATATATATATATAAAATGTATGTATGTATGTATGTAGTATGTATGTACTGTATGTATTAGGCCTTCTTCCCACTGTGACGATAACGTGTTTCGATGAAGTCCGAATAAAAGTGGTATTAGAGTGTAAATCCCGCAGTTAATAAATTTTAAGTAGAAAATAATGAACTAACCGACGATTTAAAAGAAATTTCTGAAACATTGAGAGTCCAGTACGAATCAGTTTTCAGTACCCCAAAAAGTGACAAAGTGGTACCTGACAGAGATGCATTCTTTGAAGAGAAATTACAAGGTGAGTGTATAACAGATTTGGATTTTACCCCAGAAGATACAGGGCGAGTTATAGTACAAATGAAATCATAGTCAGCTGCAGGTCCGGACACTTTATTGATTAAAAACTGTAAAAATTAAATAGCTAGATCCCTATAATGGATATGGAGAAGATCTCTGGACACGGGACAAATACCGAGCATCCTGAAAAGAGCAAACATTGTCCCTATATATAAAGGAGGGGATAGATCTCGAGCAAAGAACTATAGACCAGTGTTACTGATGTCCCATCTCGCCTAAATATTTGAAAGAATAGTTAGAGAGAAAATCTATGACTTCTTAGAGACACAGGAAAGATTCAATGAGAACCAGTACGGATTCCGATCAGGAAGGACATGCCTATCACAACTAATAGAACACTATAACAATGTCATAGACGCGCTTTAAGTTGAAAGCGATGAAAACTACGATGTCATATACACAAATTTTGCTAAAGCGTTCGGCGAATGTGATCATGGTATAGTAGCACATAAAGTGAAACATATGGGAATAACAGGGAAAGTATGAAAATGACTACAATTTCCTCAGAGGACGTCTGCGGGTCGTAAAAATCCAAGGTATATCATCATCAGAATCGGAAGTACGCAGCTCAGTACCACAAGGAACAGTATTGGCCCCACTCCTATTCATTATCATGCTAACAGATATAGACGGCTATCAAACACCTGACCTCTGATCTTTCTGCTATCTCTGATTGGGGCAGAGAAAACCTTGTAGCTTTCAATCCCTCAAAAACTCAGTTCCTCCATCTTTCTTCTCGTCACAATCTTTCACACGACTCTCCCCTTACCTTCAACAACGCGCAACTCAATCCTTCCTCGTCTATTAACCCTTTATGGCACAACTTTTCTGTAGGGTTAAGTCTAAATGCGTGTATTTGAAATGTTAAATAGATGCAACATGGTACCATAAAGGGTTAATATTCTTGACGTTTCCTTCTCGTGATCTTTCCAAAAAATAGTGAAAAATAATAAAGGTATAATGTGCAGAATTTCCAAACTAAAGGCCAGACAAGGGACATCCACAACTCTAAAGAAAATAGCTTGGTTGTCAGAGGGCCGAGACTATTCAACCAGCTTCCGAAGGAAATCAGGAACATTACTGGTGTCAACGTAGAATACTCCAAAAGAAGACGAGAGCCTGGCTCAAAACGGTACTAGAAGAGCCGAGTGGTCATGGCAATGTGCGACGGAGATCGCAAGAGAGCAACTCGCTCCTCCACCAGGCCAGATCTAGAGGTGGGGTCGCTAGACTGACTTTCGTGTGTGAAGAGAACCCAACGCCCAGAACTGCTACGAGGTGTATATATATGTATATACGTATACTCTATTATACCGTATTATTATTACATATAAAGGTAATGATTAATAATATATTTAAGCGGTCTTATACATTTTAACATTCTCGATTTGACCTCTCATCAGAGCTCTCATTTGGGTTAATCATTAATGCAAATGAGATTTGTGAACGAAGAATCCAGGCAAGGAAAAGGAAAGGAATGACTTGGAAATGAGGTTTGGCGTATCGAACGAGTTGTGGTTAACGAACTTCTCCGTCTGGAAAATTTGTCCAACCTTTACCGGCGTATGAACCATAATGTGACATGATAATTTTTACGCTAGAACGAAATTACCTATTTTATCGCCAGAATACTGAAAAATAATAATATATATATATATATATATATATATACACAAACTCAGAATGGTTCCCTGAGAACATTATATGTTAAACACAGACCGTGCATGGAACAAGGAACTCTTCTGGGAAAATTAAATCCACTATAGTCCGAATAAGTAATGGTAAATGACAAATACCATAGTTTTTTTCCTTTTTCATGATTTTAGCCCGACGTGGGCAACGGGTCTCTCGCAAAGAGATCCCATAAATATAGCTTCCCTCACCAGCTATCTGCAAGACAGACAAGATCCAGCTTTGGGACGTGGATCTAGGGTTTAAAGCAAGCCTAGATCCCTACACTCAGAACCTCTATATAAGTAAAAGACTCGTTGCATTCACGTCGTGTTGAATAAATCAAAGAAAAAGGGGGTACTATTGTATTTTTAGCCAAAAAAAAAAACCAAAACTTAAACCTCAACCGGGACATTGAGCGTCCACTTTTCAAGGCACGAAACACGTCCGTTTAGTATACACAAACTCAGAATGGTTCCCTGAGAACATTATATGTTAAACACAGACCGTGCATGGAACAAGGAACTCTTCTGGGAAAATTAAATCCACTATAGTCCGAATAAGTAATGGTAAATGACAAATACCATAGTTTTTTTCCTTTTTCATGATTTTAGCCCGACGTGGGCAACGGGTCTCTCGCAAAGAGATCCCATAAATATAGCTTCCCTCACCAGCTATCTGCAAGGCAGACAGGATCCAGCTTTGTTTTTTTTTTGGCTAAAATACAATAGTTACCCCCTTTTTCTTTGATTTATTCAACACGACGTGAATGCAACGAGTCTTTTACTTATATAGAGGTTCTGAGTGTAGGGATCTAGGCTTGCTTTAAACCCTAGATCCACGTCCCAAAGCTGGATCCTGTCTGCCTTGCAGATAGCTGGTGAGGGAAGCTATATTTATGGGATCTCTTTGCGAGAGACCCGTTGCCCACGTCGGGCTAAAATCATGAAAAAGGAAAAAAACTATGGTATTTGTCATTTACCATTACTTATTCGGACTATAGTGGATTTAATTTTCCCAGAAGAGTTCCTTGTTCCATGCACGGTCTGTGTTTAACATATAATGTTCTCAGGGAACCATTCTGAGTTTGTGTATACTAACGGACGTGTTTCGTGCCTTGAAAAGTGGACGCTCAATGTCCCGGTTGAGGTTTAAGTTTTGGTTTTTTTTGGCTAAAAAACAATTTTACCCCCTTTTTCTTTGATTTATTCACACGACGTGAATGCAACGAGTCTTTTACTTATATAGAGGTTCTGAGTGTAGGGATCTAGGCTTGCTTTAAACCCTAGATCCACGTCCCAAAGCTGGATCCTGTCTGCCTTGCAGATAGCTGGTGAGGGAAGCTATATTTATGGGATCTCTTTGCGAGAGACCCGTTGCCCACGTCGGGCTAAAATCATGAAAAAGGAAAAAAACTATGGTATTTGTCATTTACCATTACTTATTCGGACTATAGTGGATTTAATTTTCCCAGAAGAGTTCCTTGTTCCATGCACGGTCTGTGTTTAACATATATATATATATATATATTAAACACAGGGGACCATTCTGAGTTTGTGTGTATATATATATATATATATATATATATATATATATTATACTTTTTACAGAATTAGATAAGACAAAAAACGCATTCTTTTTTATGCAGGAAGGAGGGACTAAGGGCAATGCCCCTCAAAACGCCCGGCCCCCCCCCCCACATGATAAACTTTAAAAACTTTTTTTTTGTATTATTTTTTATGATTATGTTTCGTTCAAATACATCTGAACATCTTCGGAGCTTGTTATTAATTGCGTTCTTTAGGAGTACGACAGCGCTTATGCGCGTTGATTGCTTTCCATGAATGCCAACAATCTCTTCATAATAGGAGTTTATTGAAAATACATATCAACTGATTCAGTTTGTTCGATATTCGGAAGGACTTTCTTTGACATAAGTTCTCCTTTGGCCAACAGTTCTGGAACAAGGTCTCGTTCAGAAATTATTTGAAGTTTGGCTTTCGTAATTTTGACAAATGAACGATCACTGACGTTTGATGTTCTTATAATGAGCAAATTACGGCTTCCTATTAGGGGTAAATTATGTTCAGACAAATAATACACAATTACACATTCTGTTTATCTGAAACTAGTAAAGGTTTTCGCAAGGTCTCTCTCTCTCTCTCTCTCTCTCTTTGATCGAGCAACTGCGTGCGGACCTACATAGGATAGGAGAGTGGTCCGAAAAATGGCAAATGCCGTTTAACGTAGGTAAATGCAAGGTCATGCACATTGGCTACGCCAATCTCAAGTTGGACTACTCCATGTTGGGGAGTAATATCGAGGCCACTGATTTGGAAAAGGACTTGGGTGTGCTAATTGGCAGCGACCTTAAGTTTACGAAACAGTGCGTAGAGGTGGAAAAGAAAGCCCAGAAGTTGTTGGTTTATATCAGGTGGCAATTTCGATTTCGGAACAAGGAGATTGTGCTCTCTCTGTACAATTCCCTGGTTCGGCCGCACCTGGAGTATGCAGTGCAGTTCTGGTCGCTCACCCTCAGGAAAGGGCGACAAAGTTAATCCATTCCGTTCGGCATATGGGCTACGATCGACGCTTACGCGCTCTGAACTTGTTTTCGCTGGAAACTCGGAGGCTGCGCGGTCAACTCATCGAGGTTTTCAAGCTCTTTCGCGGGTTCAACGATGTCGATTTTAGAAGCATGTTTAGTTTAAATAATAACCCAACTCGCAACAATGGTTGGAAGTTGAATTTGAAACGGTTTAGGACTAGTGTGTGTGGGAATTACTTTACGTATAAAATCTGTGACACGTGGAACAGGTTACCTTCAGAAGTTGTGAACAGTTCCTCTGTGGATCATTTCAAGAAAAGGTTAGACCAAATCTTGCACACTATTTGAGTGTGTAGAAAATTTTCTCTGGCATCCGTTGCCATTGGTACCTCCTCGGTATGGGCCGCAAGGCCTTTTGAGGTACTTCTTTTCCTTGTAACTCCTTGTAACTCTCTCTCTCTCATATTTTCCCAAACACTTCAATTATACCTAATAAGTGGAAAAGTTAAAATAAAGCAAATGTCATAAAAAGTTTTTTTTTTAAATTTTGTCAAGAAAGAAAACCCTTCAGTAATAACATTTTAAAAACAGTCGCGCTCAGACGCGGACCTGAAAAAGAAACTTTTTCAACGTCGGACTCAAGTGTCGCTACAAATTACGGAAGTTGTGCCCAGATGCTCTTCTATTTACGCTAAGTTTAAATATCTATTGTATTTATTCATGGTGTGTGTGTGTGTGTGTGTGTGTGTGTGTGTGTGTGTGTGTGTGTGTGTGTGTGAGTGAGAGAAAGTTACAAGACAAGTGGAAGCCTCAAAACCTTTCGGTCCACTCGGAGAGAGAGAGAGAGAGAGAGAGAGAGAGAGAGAGAGAGAGAGATACAGTACCTGTGAAAACAGAATCTGTACCAAACTACACAAAGAGAAAACATGAAAAGAAATAAAGATAAGAATAAATAAAGAGTAACTGTTCAAAAAAAAAGAAACAAAAAATCTAAGATAGGAGATTACGAGTGAGTGAAGTACGAAATAAATTCTCCGAAGCCGTTTGCTCCTCTCCTACGAAAGGCTGTTGCAATAATGAAAGCGTATCGCGAATTCTCCTCTGGAGGAATAATTCCAGAACGATGTTCTCGAATGTTGTCGTTAAAATAACCCAATTTCAAGCTTCAAAGGTTGCCTCGGGAGTGCAAAATCTTAATGAGGAACGCGATATACTTCAGTCTCTGGTCTTATCCGATGAAAATGAAGTAACCAGCTATATTTATTGCTTTCCTGATTCTCAAATATATAAATATATATATATATTATATCGTTGCTTTTGGGTTGTGCACATGCTGAATGAAGTCCTTTCACCTCCAAAGGAAGTAAAATCTATGGGAATAATACTGACACGTTCAATAAATCATAAGTGCGAAATCGATTGGGAAAATTATTTTGTATATACCATCAGTCAGAGAGTCTTCGCTTTATTATTGCGTGCCGGATACACTGTCCTTCTACGTACTCAGTCATTTATTTAATTTACTTACTTTTGTATTTTATTATTGGAAAGATTAAGAACTGTTAGTGAATTTATAAATTTTCAGTATTTTTCCGTAGATTTTATTTCTTCGCCGAATTTCTTTCCACAACTCCATATGTAACGATACTTAAAATGTATCATCACAATAATAATAGCATTAATAATAATAATAATAATAATAGTAATAGTAATAATAAGGATAATAATACATAAAATGTAACCTCCTTCGTAACGGCAAAGGTCATGTAACGGAGTGAACCTATAGTTTTACGTGGGATCCCAACCATCCACGGGTCTATATCACCAAAGCGGAAACGACGATCACCCGTCCAACTATAGAACAGACCCAAAGTCAATTAACCTCTCCCTTATTGGAGATTTTTATAAAAGCAGCCATCGGATTCATCCCTTCTTGTTTTTATTAATCCTTCAAAGGTCACAGTAATTTGTTCCCCCTTAGAGAGAACGGGGAAAACCGGTCACTTTGACAGTATGAAAAGGAAACCTTTTACGTTTAGTGAATAATTGAATAACTGTAAAATATATAATAATTGTTTCATTGTTTTCATTTCTAATTTTTTACTTTGGGTAATTCCCATTTCTGCAAATCAAATTTTTAACAAAGTTTTTGGAAAATATAAACTAATAATAGCGGATGTGACTCAGACTTTAATAATATTATTAATTTAGAGCAGTGGTTCCCAACGTGGGCGCCACCGCCACCCCTAGTGGGCGTTTGAGAATCTTAGTGGGGGGAGGCCTAGAAACTGTAAAATTATTACCTTCTATCAATAAATCACTTCTCACTTATCCTGTTATATTATTATCTTTATGAAGGGGCACCAGCAAATATTGATGGTCATAAGGGGGTGTTGGCCAAAAAAAGGTTGGGAACCACTGATTTAGAGTATTATTTATTTGCTGATTAAAGAAGTATTTTCCTTCATGAAGTAGTGCAAAAGTTCATGGTTGGTTTGGTGGTTGGTAGTCAGTGCTTAGCATCCATTTTCAACCACCGACAGCTGAAAAGGGTTGCGTGGAAATGATGGTCAAGTGAAAGACAACCCGAGCGGCAGGGCTATGTCGTGGCCAGTGTCGTAACACCGCTTCAGTAAAGTTAAGCGACGTTGAGTCTGGAGAGTAGTTGGATGGGAGACCATCCTCCGCGTCCAGATTATGCAGCAACCCTTAAATGATTCGGATTCTTCGTAACGCTATAGGTTCCTTCCGTCACGTGACTTTGCCTTTACGGAGGAAATTAAACTACCCCCTAAAACAAGATTCGTACCTTGGGCATCTGTCCTTCCACATTCGAAACAAAAATTATCCCTTTCCTTTGAAGTATTTACACTGGATTTTACTCAGTTAAAAAAAAGATGTTAGTCATATCTTCGTTGTAAAGAGTAATGTCTATTTTTTTTTGGTGAAACACCAATTTGCCGGAACTTGTCATATTTTTTAATGATACCTTGGCTAACTTTGGTTTTGCTTCCGCCCGAATTGTTCATTCTGACGAAGATCAAGCTTTTTACTCCACCTTAAACCTACAGTTTAACGTGAAATCCGAACGAATCCCCACCAGCAGCCCAGCGTCTTAACCACTAGACTACCTAGGGTACCCATTTATCTACCAACGAATTTCTTTATTGTGTGGAAGGATGAACAGCTGAGTTTTGCTGCGCGCCGCCTGCCGTCACGGGTCTCGATCTCTGGGCCGATGGATTCATAGTCAGCGACGCTAACCACTACACCACCGAGGCGCGATAATTAAAATATAGTAATATTAGTATAGCAACATTTAATTAAACATATTTGTTTGTTATATTAATCAGATTAATTTTATCGTTTCACTTAAGTTTTAACTTGCTAGAGATGTTTCATCAACAAGCTCTTTTCGGGTTAGATTAGGTTAGGTTTGGTTAAGTTATTAGAATGTCTATTAAATTCCACGAAATGTGTAGGTCTAACATAGCCTCCTCCTGTACAGAACGTGCACGAACAAAATTTTGCAAAAGCGAGTTAAAAATTAAGTAAATACAAGAACGCTTCGGTATTATGAAGGTGAAAAAGGTCTATATTAATAACGTGAAAAAGGATGCGGTGCTTCGTATGATGAATTTATTTAATGGCCTTTAATCTTCGTCGTGTCTCAAGTAGGAGGAGTTCTGACGATGCGCGAACGTTAGCGAAATTCCTCTCAATTGGAATCGTAGGAGGCAACCATATATCAGGACAATAATATACAAACGCCCACAATAATTTAGGACTTCATCGAAATACGAAGAATCTGTATGCATTTCAGATGTTAGGAATTGTGTTTTGGCATCCAAATTGCGTTATTCCCTTTTCATGAAGGTGTTTCATTCTTGATAAGATCCGTTTTTTCTGGATGCAGTCCAGCTGTATTGTGTATATATATATATATATATATATATGAGAGAGAGAGAAAGAGAGCCGTAGTAACGTTGAGGGGGAGGGTTGCGAGAGGGGCGATTGCCCAGGGTACAATTCTAAAAGAGCACCAAATTGGAAAATATTTCAAACATCGTGAGATGTAATTATATCTACCATTACATTTAGATTTTAGTTTTCCTCTTGTGCCAAATAAGTGGAAACCTTCCTGCAGTAAAATTATATTAAACATACTTTAATAACGACGGAAACCTTAAAAGTCAAGATGGCTCCTATCATCATTTAAGTAACAATAATGATTGGGTTTGTTTAACCTCCTTCGCAACATCTAAGGTCATATGACAGAGGGGACCTACAGCTTTACGTGGGATCCGAACCACGGGTCGTGACATCTGGACGCTAAGGATGGTCTCCCATCCAACTACTACCCATACCCAATGTCGCTTAACTTCGCTGATTAACGAGAAGCGATGTTACGACATTGGCTACGACGTAGTCCTCATTGAAGTAAACGCACCAGAAATATTTTGGCGCAATTGTTTACAAAAAACACAAAAAACATTGAAATGAATTAAATACTTATACAGGGAGTTCATTTTATCAGTTAACTCAAAGAAATGCAAATAAAACCCTAAATAAAGAGAAAATGTGTAATTAATTAAGAGATACACAAACCTTAGTGATATGAGAACCAGAACATATTGAAGTGCTGGCCTAGGGCTAGCCTAGGCCAGTGTTAAGTTCGAAACAGCGTGTGTGCGTTCTGGAAACATACTTGAAAACTGTATCCTTCAAACAGTGCCAGCGTGAATTTAGTGAACGTTTTCAAGCAGAAAACGTCCCCACCAAACCTGGGATATGGAAAATCGGTCAACAGTTCCGAAAAACAAGGTTATTTTTTTTTTTATGTACGAAGGATGGACCAAGGGCGAATGCCACAAAACGCCCCCCCCCCCTCGATAGAAGAAGAAGAAGAAGAAAGCTAAAATTTTCGAAATGCTTGGACACTCTGCGTTTGAAAGATTGGAGGTCATAGACGGGGAGAGATGGATATTGAGGGAGGTTGTTCCAGAGTTGAGGTTGAGTAGATGAAAGATTGAGCGTACCGATTAACCCTGCATTAGGGAATCGGACAGAAAATAAATGAGAATGTGTAGGAAGTTTAGTACTGCGTGCTCTCCTAAGAGGAGGAGGCATGAAGTTAGAGAGTTCAGAAGAGCAGTGTCCATTATAATAGCGATAGTAAAGAGAGACTGAGGCAACATTCCGGCGAAAAGAGGAGGATTGAAGACAGTGAGTAAGAGGCGGAGAATTGAGGAGACGAAAAGCCTTTGATTCTACCCGGTCTTGTAGAGCTGTGTGGGTTGAACCACCCCACACATGAGAAGTGTACTCCATACAGGGGTGGATAAGACCCCTGTATTGAGACAGCAACTGAGTGGGGGTGAAGAAACTGCGGATAACCTACACACCATTCTTGAGACCCCCCACCCTTCATCCCAAGAAGGTGGGAATGTGGTGTGCCACTTCGAGATGGACTGTGGGACCCATCTTCCACAACACGATTACGTCGGGGAGTTACAACGACATCTTACACGAGTTTCTGGACTATCAGCGGATGAAACACACACACAATGGTTGTTTCAAACAAGACGTTGCAACAAGACACGTCTCGTCAGACAATGGCAGAGTTGGAATTCACTTTCCGTGTCGCATAATTTCTAAGAGATTATGGCCTCCAAGCTCACCTGATTCATCATCACCGGATTACTTTTTGTAGAGCTACATTAAAGACCAGACATACGCAAACAATCCCCACACTCTGGAAGAGTTGCACCAAAATACCACCAACATGATTGCCAACATTCAGCCAGAAGTATTATAGTCTGTATCCAGCAATATGCTTCGCCGTACACGCTTGTGCATTGAATATGGCGGTGAATACTTCCAATATTTGTTATGACGTGTTTAGACTGCTACTCTTATTGTTTCTCATATCACTCATCTCTGAAATATAATTACTTATTTATTTTTTATTTACATTTCTTTGGTTAACTGATAAAATGAACACCCTCTATGAAACCTTAGACACATTATTTAACATCTTAATTCAAACTAGTTTACCATCTACTCGTGTAAGATGTCATTGTAACTCCCCATTAATCGTGTTGTGGAAGATGATGGGTTCCACAATCCATCTCGAAAAAAAAAAAAAATTAAACTAACACGAACTTAGATGTAGCTCGTAGCGTAAACTAACTCACTTTTTGTTATACTCTTCATACTTTTTTTTCTTTTCGCATCCTCTCTTTACTTGCATGTCTGTAGTTTGCATGGTATGACAGTGTTTCTTTGAGTTAAGACTGTTTGCATGGTTTGTAAGCGTTCTTATTTTACTTCTCTTCATCTTTCACCCCTTTCCTATTCTCTTCGACTATTTTTTTGACTTGCCGGCAGTGGCCGGCGGATGATGATGGTGAGTCTTTCTCTCTCTTTTTTCTGAATAAATATTAACCCACGAATGATAGGTTTTGCTACTTACTCAACCCCTTGCTCTCTTCTTTTAACTCTCTATTCTCTTCTTTTAACCCCCTACTCTCTTCTTTTAACTCTCTATTCTCTTCTTTTAACCCCCTACTCTCTTCTTTCTCTCGGGCTAACCTTAGAGTGGATCTTAGGGTCTTTGTTAGCCTTAGCTTCTGTAGATCTATAGAGATCTTCTTGACTTACCTTTATTATCAACTCTAACTCGAATAAATCCTATTTTAGTAATCGGTAAGCATAAGCAATTTAACGTTCTTTTGCTAACACACTTCCGAGGAATTGACTTGGGTATATGCATTGTTCATTTGTTTACTATGTTACCCAAAGCATAATTAGAACAAAGCAATTTAAAGTTCGCCTTCTAAGACGATTTAACATTGCTTAATCTTAATTATGTAAAATTAATCCTACACAGAGTAATGTATTTGCATCACCTCGTAGAAAATCTTCCCGTCAGTCACAGCCGCTTTTTTTGAAGCACAACTTTCCATCCATACTCATTTTCTTTTATAGATAATCAGGCAGAATTTATAAAACCGAACAAACAATGTGAAAATGCTGAATGACAACTGTCTTACCAGTTGAAGAATTGGTTCTCTAGATCTACAAGATACATCTCGCCAGGCAACAGGTACTAAAGCTAAAAAATCTGCATATAGAAGTGAACCACATCCACACATTAGAGGTAAAGACAGTAGTCAGCATGTAAGAATAATTTCACCGATATCTTTGTGTAGTGATGAAGAATTAGTGCTGAGAGTTCCGCATCTGGGAATTCTTTTGATTTTAATGACCCTTCAACATGGTCATCTATTACAGACAAAGTCAGGTGTTGCTTACTGGAGCACGGCCGTGAAAAAAAGAAAGATGCAACTTTCTCTTTGTCCGAGTGTAAAGACGGCAGGTACTTTAGTGAAGAATGGTTCAAAAAGCCCCTTCCAAATGGGTAGAAATGACTTCTTTACTCCACTACATAAACACATTATTTTGCCTTCCTTGGATGCTGTTTTCAAAGCAATCCTCTTTCTCTAAACTTGCTGATCCAAAAACTGCTTTTGTGACTGAAAGTTGTTACATTCACGACAATTGAATTCAAGAATCCCAGAACATGAAAACAGCAGTGAACATCGTAAATACTCCACGATGTGAAAGGTACTCGAGAACAGGTTAAAAGGGGGTTGAAAAAGATCGCTCGTCCTTCAGAAAGAAATTGTAGGCGAAAAGGAGAAGTGGCGAAACATTCTGAAAGTAAGTGTCGATATTGTCATGTTTTACGCCAAGAATATTAATCTGGCACTCAGAAGATCATTAAATGTAATTAGCGATCCTCACTGTGGCGTCTTTCTCCTCGACACTGTAGAGCTAATTAGCTATAGCAGTTCACAAATCGCAGAATGTTAAAAGCGTCAAAGATAGAAAACTCGCTACAGAAATTAGAGAAACACTTCGGAAAGTTGGTATAAATTTGATAATGGGCCAAATATGGCTGGCAAATACAGTGTGGTTCAGACGTATTTGACACAAGGAAATAAACTTTCAAGTTTGTAACATGTTCTGCATACACTCTACTAAATTTTGTGGAGTTCATGTGGCGGAAGTTAATGCACACATGGTGATGTTCTTTTGAACATTTCGGAGAATATTTAACTACTTCTCGGGTCAACATCTCGGTAAGACACATTAAAGAAAGTTCTGAAGATCACACTGAAGGGGTACAGTGACACACATTGTTCATCCAAGAAATGTTCGATGCATTCACTGCACTCAAGATATGGGGTGTCAACCGCGTTTTGCAATAAATTTTAGGGAGTCCCAATTTGAAGGAAGAAACGTTCAAATGATAAACATCTCTTGAAAGAGATTAACTTTAAATTCATTTGCTTACTCCGCTTATGAGACAAAGTTCTCTATATTAATTGCGTTAGTATGAGATTACAAACCCAGCGGCTTACAGTCGGTGATGCTGCCAAAATGCTGCAACGACTGTTATGTTTAATCTAGTACGTGCGTGACACTAGAGTATGTGATATCGTACAAAACCTTAAGGAGACTGCCGAGAAAAAAGGACATTAAGCCAGAGTTTCCTGAGAAAGAAGGAAAAGAGAAAATTCAAGCGTACGTCATTCGAGAATGTTGAAGATGAAGTCTATTACTTAACATCGCAACAAACCTTTGTAATAGAGTGCAACAGCGTGATCGACTGTATTCCGACCCAGATCCGAAGGCGATATGAAAAACTGACCGATGTGACGTCTGATTTTGAATTTCTTGTTGGGGGTTCCTTTACACCAGGGGTCTCCAACCTTTTTTTTTTGTTCACCGCCCACTTTTACGATTTTTTGAAAATTAAAAAAGCTTATCGCCCACCTTAGATCAAAAAGAATAAATCAACATAATCGATAAAATAAATAATGAAATAAATGTTTAATTACCTTTAATGTGAGCCCACTAATGGGCGCTACCGCCCAGGTTGGAGACCCCTGCTTTACATCCATGGCTATGAAAGATCTGAGAAAATGCGGTCTAGTATTCAAACAACTTGGATGGTTTGGAGTTCCCATTGGAAGTGGACAACGTTAAGTTCTAAACACTTGCTCTACAACCACCTAGAAAAATGTACACCTTTGGATATTCTAAAAAATTTTTAAAAATTTTCCCGAATAGATATATCTATCCCAACCTCGAAATTACTTTGTGAATTTTTCTTCCACTCCATGTTATCGTCGCGACATGTGAATACAACTTCAGCAAGCTGAAATTAATTCAATACCTATTTAAATATGGACCAAGCGCGCCTGTCCAATCTAGCCATTATTGCTACTGAGTATACCATGGCTGGTTCCCTCGACGATGATGATCTAATCGACGAATTCACATCGTCGAAAGCGAGAAAAGTGCACTCGTAAATTTTATGGCTCCATTTACTTCGCTACATGAATTTCCAGAGATAAAATCTCATGCGTGTGTGTATATATATATAGGGTGGTCCAAGATAAAGTAGCCCATTATTTCTTTTAACAAAACTCAATGGGGCTACTTTAACTTGAGCCACGCTGTATATATATATATTATATATATATATATATATATATATATATATATATATATATACATACATACAGGGTGTTTCAGGTCGACCTTAGAAATATGGAAATTGGCAGAAATTGTGGCAAGTAGGTAGTAATTCAATACTATACAAGATAGGTTTACATGTTCATGCCATCACAATTGGTCGTCATTACAAGTGGTCGATTTCTAGCGTCGACCTGAAACACCCTGTATATGCTGAAAATGCTAAACCGACATTCGTCAACTCTTTCCGAACGATGAAGTCAGTTTAGTTCGTTTGAAAAACTTTCATTAATAAACTTTCGGGATTTAGACCATATTTTAATATTTTAACCCGCGAAACTAAATTTCAATTCACAAAACTATGATAATGGTGTTCTTTCAATATGTGTTCTACCTTAAAATTTACATTCCAATACGTGATCTACCTTAGATTATTCGGATTAGCAGCAGGTACGTTAGTTAGCCTTATAAGGCTAACTAACGAAAATATCACGACTTAACCTAACCAATCGTCAAGGGCGTATAGTTGACCTAACGATTGGTTAGGTTAAGTCATGATATTTTCGTTAGTTAGCCTTATAAGGCTAGTTTCACGGTAGAGCACGTATTGGAATATGGTAGATCACAGTTTCGCGGTAGAGCACATATTGGAAGAGCACCATGATAATTCCTAAGTATAACATAGTTAACACAAATAGAGTCTAATTATTAACACACCTTAATCAATAGCTAAGCAACAACGAAACACCGGCAAAAAAAAAAAAAAAAAATGGCGCTTCATCCCAAAATTTGGAGTTAGAGTGTTTCACGTAACTCCGGGGACCAAACCATAAAAGCTATATCTTTCGAGGGAAACTTCCAACCGCAACTCTGTCCCAAAACTTTACACGTCACCACCACGAGTAGTTGGTTCATAAAAACGCATTGACCTTACCACCTTAACTCGATTTTAATCCGACTCCTCAATGCTCCGCTACCTCACGCCTCTACATATATATATATATATATATATTATATATATATATAATATATATATATATAGTTTACTTAAACATAATATCTTTTCCCATATAAAAAGTCCTTTTCTTTTTATCACAAGTAAAAAAATATTCTGAAGTTATAAACTTGAGATGAAGAAACATTTTGAAGAAATTAAATTTTCTATTTTTAATGTTTTTTTTTTTTAATTTTTAATGTTTTTTTATAAATTTTTAATGTTTTTTTAATTTTTAAATTTATGGGTTTTAAAAAATAAAAATAGTCTCGCATTCAGTATGCATTATGCATTATAATAACCACTGAGAGAAAAATATATTCTAAAACAAAGGGGTTTTTTTTTAATATGATAATTTATGGATCATATGACGGGTATACGACTTTTAATGGGATTTAAGCCAACTTTAATGGGATTTAAACCAATACATTACCAAAGAAGACTCAAAAACTGACTTTTTAAATTAGTTTATAAATTTCTAAATTATAGCTAGTACTTTGCTTCTTTTAAAATAGTAATTTGTAATTAAAAATATTTGAAACAATTAATTTGTTAACCCGTTTGCTGCGCAACTCGTAATATCACGGGCTCTCGCTTCTGACCATTTCTGCGCAGCCCCGTATAAACACGGGTTTAAACTTTAAACCGAGATATCTCTTGGCGTAGCCCATGTTTTTGGCTCGACTCGTAACTGGGCGCTCGTGCAATTAACGGGTTAAATTAAAAATATGTGAAACATTTTGTTAAATCAATTAAAAATATGTCACACATTTTGTTAAATCAATTAAAAATATGTGAAACGTTTTGTAAGTCATTTAAAAATATGTGGAACATTTTGTTAAATCAATTAAAAATATGTGAAACACTTTGTTAAATCAATTAAAAATATGTGAAACATTTTGTTAAATCAATTAAAAATATGTGAAACATTTTGTTAAATCAATTAAAAATATGTGAAACATTTTGTTAAATCAATTAAAAATATGTGAAACATTTTGTTAAATCAAAAAATCATATGTTTAGGTAATATACCGATGTTGACTGTCTAGTTGGGAGTTCCTTTACATCAATGGCTATGAAAGAGCTGAGAAAATGCGCTCTAGATCTGGCGTTAAAGCATTCAAACTTAGATAATATACCGAAATTAATCAGTTACCCACTATTTCCAACCGTTGCGGAGCTACGGACGTTTTAAGGTGAACGGAAAAAATAAACGAGAGTATTAATCGGATGTATTTATTGCTACATTTTATGAGATACACCTTATAAATGTTCAAAATGTCCACCTCGGTTTTCAGTACACAGCCTTGCTAGTTTCAAACAAGAGTCCACTGGCCATTGAATCATTTCGGAGTGTTCTCGTATGTAAGCAGCGGCATCCATAATCCGACGCAAGAGTTCCTCTCTCGTTTGTACTTTGGTCTTGTAGACCATCTCTTTCATAAGGCCCCATAAAAAGAAATCTAACGTGGTTAGGTCCGGAGATCTCAGGGGCCACGATACTGGACCAGCACGACCAATAAATACATCAGATTAATACGCTCGTTAAATTTTTCCGTGCACCTTAAAACGTCCGTAGCTCCGCAACTGTTGGAAATAGCACCGATGTTGTATTAACTTTTTTACTCGATATCACCCCCAAAATCACCCCCTAAAGTATGGCAGACCGGTTGTGAAACATATATATATATATTATATATATATATATAATATATATTATATATATTATATATATATATATATATATTATATATATTATATATATTATTATATATATATATATATATATATATATATATATATACGTATATATATATATGCCAAAAATCAGGAAACATAGGAAATAAGCTTTTTCAATGCAAATATACTTACGTGTATATATATATATATATATATATATATATATATATATATATATATCGGGTGGCCACAAAAAAACTTTACTTAATTCAAAGTTTAATAACTGCAACAATTCAAAACTTATGCGATTGAGCTTTGTCACACATTAACAGATGGTTATAATCTATAATTGCTGGAATTTTCAAATATGTAGGTTCTATAGTTTTGTTACAGTGAACAATTTAAAAGCATATGTCTAAAAATAGCATGCCGAAGAAAATGAATTTGAACTTAACAAAATTTACTTAAACAAATGGTCACTGTGACCACCTCCCTGTTGGTAAACTGCCCTCAATCGCTTCTTCCACGAGGAGATGCACTTTCGAACCTCATCTAAGGTGATATCCTCCCATGCTGTACTGATTTTCTCCTTAAGTTCATCTTCGGTGAATTTGTCTTTCTGGCTGCCGTAAACCTTCACCATGAGGGAATCCCATACTGAATAGTCCATCGGATTACAGTCGGGAGACTGAGGCGGCCATTCATCCTTTTTGATGAAATTAGCGGTCTCTTGCTCTAGATGATTTTGGGTCGCTCGGCTTGTATGGGCGGGTGCCCCATCTTGCTGGAAAATGTAGGCCTCATCAGGATACAGCTGACGACAATCAGGAAGCAACCCATTATCTAACAGGTTGATGTAGCGCTCAGAGCTAACTTTAGTTTCGTTTGTGGCAATAAAATGAATTCGTGTTTTCCCCTTCCATGAAATTCCCGCCGATACCATTACTTTTCTGCTGAATCGTGAGGTTTCATGATAAAGCCTGGAGGGAGGAATGTCCTTTTTCCTTGAACCATAAACCCTGTCATTTTGCCTGTTTTTGGCCACCTCCAACGTGAAATCCTTTTCGTCTGTAAACACAACTTTTTGCACGTCTTCAGCTGAGTAGCGTTCATATAGGGATTTACAGCGGGTCTTTCTACGCTGTCTTACATTCTGATCACGCCGAGAAACTCGAATTCTCTTGTAGGCCTTCAATTTCAAGCGTTTTACAATCCCTTGTACAGAGGAGCGAGAAATCCCAAGGTCGTACGCAATCTGTCTCTGGGAGCGATGAGTTCCTGGTGTATTCTCCTGGGATTGAATCAGTTCCTCCACGGCAGCCTTATTTTCTTCTGTTGAAACACTTTTGGGCCTGCCGCTGCCGGGTTTTCTAGCTGTTGATCCAGTATCCTTTATCTTTCTTATTAAGTTATAAACACTTTGACGAATCCAGTTCTTTGCGGGGAATTCTCGGACAATCCTATTTCCATTCCAACCTTTTTCCTTGACATTAGGTTTAGCCTACGCTAGCGCACGTACGTGTCAGATGCACACCAGGCATGCTATTTTTAGACATATGCTTTTAAATTGTTCACTGTAACAAAAGTATAGAACCTACATATTTGAAAATTCCAGCAATTATAGATTATATGCATCTGTTAATGTGTGCAAAATCTCAATCGCATAAGGTTTGAATTGTTGCAGTTATTAAACTTTCAATTAAGTAAAGTTTTTTTGTGGCCACCCGATATATATACAGTATATATATATATATATATATATATATATATATATATATGAACTGAAAAGCATAGTTCCTATGTTTCCTGACTTTTGGCCCACCCTGTGTTGCAGTGCAGAAAAAGATGAAGCACGGTTTTCAGTATAATCTAATTAATATAGTCGTGAACATTCAGCAGTATATATTCTCGAATGACCTTAATTGCAACCCGTAATCGACAAATCCTAATAAGATTAAAGTTTCTGACAAGAAATTTGGGTGTGAGCGACAAAGGAACTAAGGAAACATTCTCTTCCTCCTTATTACTTATTAGGGAGGGAGGAAGATTGAATTCGTTTCATTGTCGCCCCCAAATCCAATTCTCTCTCTCTCTCTTTCTCTCTCTCTCTCTCTCTCTCTCTCTCTCTTGATTTTCAAGTGACAACACTCAGGCCAGTCATTGCACAGAAGAAATTATTGGTTAACCCTCAGCAGATGATGACTCTCCCTTTTAACTTTTATCAGAGATTGAAAACTTCAAGATCTCAACAATGGACGCAGTTTCATTGATCCTCTCAATATGGCGTGAAAGCTACTAAAACCATTGAATAGAAAACTGAATAAATGAGTTAATATATATATTGAAAACCCGCCTTTTGGGCAAGATATCTGACCATGCTGCCATGCGGGGCAGATTACTTGGCCAAGGTCGCAGTCACGTTGATTGAAGGATTAATATAGAACTCGTTTCTTTATCAAATACCACTGAATGAAGATGGATAATGCTAAACGGTCTGTCACAAGACGATCCTGAACATTTGTTAGATACCTCTTAAATGCTGTGTGTGTGTGTGTGTATGTATATATATATATATATATATAGGGTGTCCCAGAAGTCTGGACTCAGAGAAAATAGACATTATATTTTTAAAGTGAAACAAACACATTTGTAATGTCAGTTTTACATATTTCAGGAAAGAAAATACCCTGGTGGCTCAGTATACCACTCAAGAAAAGGTAAAGGTGGAACTGGTATTGCCACATGTTTCCGGAAGAAGCCAGAGAGAAGCATGTTCGTGAAATAATTGACATGCCTCTCTCTGGCTTTTTCCGGAAACATGTGGCAATACCAGTTCCACCTCTACCTTTTCTTGAGTGGTATACTGAGCCATCAGGGTATTTTCTTTCCCGAAATATGTAAACTGACATTAGAAATATGTTTGTTTCACTTTAAAAATATAATGTCTATTTTCCATATAAGTCCAGACTCTGGGACACCCTGTATATATATATATATATATATATATATATATATATATATATATATATATATATGATTAAGGTATTTTAGGCATGTAACAACACATATTGGCATAATTTTCCAACTTCAAATTTAAATTCTCTCTTGTTCAAAATCTAAATACAGAGAATACCCAATTACCCATGCAAATTCGGATACTGCTATGAAGGCATAGAAGTACTTTATCTCAGGAACTGCCAAATACAAGGCCAAAAGACAACCTTTCATATAAAAAAGTACTTAACAGTCATTATACACAAATTATTGGAATGAAATACTTTCCTGCACGGACAAGCTTTTTTTTACGAATCTAAATGTACAATTTTGTTGGTAAAATAATAATCCTATAAAAAATAGGCGCGTTACCATCAGGTCAGCTCTTCAGAGACCAGCCGGTCTGTTGTTGCTGGTGTTTGGTATCCTTCGTATTCCTTTGTATCAGCTTTTATAATATGATATGTAAATTGAGGGTTACATTTTTATGTATATGGAAAATTCTGTAAAAAATTTATGTTTTTAGAGTTATAGTACAGTGTGTGTGTATATATATATATATATATATATATATATATTATATATATATATATATATAGAGAGAGAGAAGAGAGAGAGAGAGAGAGAGAGAGGTACACCATAATCTACATATGAAAACCTCAAACTAAACCCAATTACCATCCAAACAACGCTGGAAAATAGGAAAGGCAGACTGTGTCGTGTTCCCAAATTAAAGGCCCGACAAGGGAGGGACCTCTTCAACACTGAAGGAAAATAGCTTGGTTGTCAGGGGGCCAAGACTTTTTTACCAGCTTTCAAAGGACCTCAGGAACGTTACAAGGGTAAAAGTTGAAGACCAGATGCCTGACTCAGGACGGTTCCAGACGAGCCGGGTGTACCTGGCTATGTGCGGTGGAGAGCGCAAGAGAGCAACTCGCTCCTCCACTAAGCCAGGCCTAGACCTTCGTGTGAAGAGAGACCAACGCACGGAACTACTACTACTTCTACTCTAGGTTACGAGGTATATATGTATATACTGCGTACTTCAGTATTTGAGTATTAGGTCATTTATTGTCAATAATTATTTCTTTGTAATGTTTTAGCATGAAACTCTTAATTATTTCCCTGATGATTTAAATTCATTTGTTTCCTCATAGCAGGAATTAGGTCCTAGAAAACATAATTTTCAAGTCGGGAATTTTTATCGCATTTTAAAATGGTTTTAAGCAAATTCAGTCTTTTTGAAGTAAGTTTCCAAATGACTCATTTTCCTCATCATTTTTTTTTCCATTTATGCCAACAACAAACTCATTTTTTACGATTAAAATCGGCTTTTTATTAAGGGCGATTTCACGCTTTTACAGAAATACTACAGGGTGCCCTCAAAACTTCATCCAAAACGTATTGGAAACTTTTGTCGCGCGTTAGTGAATGTTTATTGTGTGTGTTATATTTTGAATTATCGCATGATACTAATACTTGTAAGCTAGGCTAGGCTTGGCTAGGAAGCATCAGCTTTGGCTGTAAATACAGTATATTATACACCACGTAAATATATTATATACCATAAGCCCCTTTACACCTAAACCATATATATACAGGGTGGGCCGTAAGTTTCCATACATAGGAAAAATAAACATTTTTTTATGGACAACCATTTTTATTTATATAATATGCTCTACATGGTTGCCATTGTTTTGAAAACACATTTCAATACGTGTTCCCCACTGTTGATGAACACGCATTAGCACAGTTGACGTTATGCTTGTAATGGCGTTGGTGATACGTTCCTTTAGATGATTTATGTCTCGTATCTTTTCCTGATACACCATGGCCTTCAAGTGCCCCCAAAGATAGAAATCAAGGGGGGTGAGATCTGGGGATCTGGGAGGCCACTCCACAGGACCACGCCGACCAATCCAAGCATCCGGAAACTGCTGCTGCTGATCCAAATACCGACGCACGTGAAGACCATAATGAGGTGGAGCTCCATCTTGCTGGAAGTAAACTGGGAAGTTACCTTCCTCGTTTAGCAGGGATGGGAAAATCTCTTCTTGCAACATGTTAAGATACCTTTCGGCATTAAGATTTCCACTGACAAAAATTGGTCCAATAATTCTGTCACCCCATATCCCGGCCCACACCATCGCTTTACCGGCACCTTGCATCTTCGTCGGACTCAGCCAGTTAGGGTTAGCATTACTCCAATAACGTATGTTTTGCCGATTAACCTCTCCATTGACGTAAAAATTTGCTTCATCAGTAAACAAGATCTTACTGAAACATAAAAACAAACGTTTAATTTTTCCTATGTATGGAAACTTACGGCCCACCCTGTATATAAATAAAACATTGGGTACAGAAATTTATAGGACACCCTGTAGCCTAGGTAACATCACCCGTATAAAGCTGTGCTTTGTGGGATACTCTGTACACTCTGTAAGTTTATTGTAAATATAAACAAGTATCCCTTCATTTATATTGATACACGTAGATTGACTCCGTCCTTGCGTCAGTTTTTAATGTAATTGATTATTTATTGTTCTCCAAAGTTGTTACGTAAATTCCCGCCCGCTTTTTGGCATTACGTTAACTTTAGAAAAATGAAGCCTACTATATTTCCTTGCTGGATTCGATCGTAATTATTATAAAGTTTAAATATTAACACGGAGTGTCCTTCGAAATAACATTCTTCTGAATTAGTAACGCACAATAATACCATTTACACAAATTACTAAAGCGAGCTTATGGAAGAAAAGTACATTTAATTTACATTATAAAATTGTGTTCATTTTCTCGTAATATGTTAAGATCATTTAAGCAGAGAAGGACCTATACAAATTTCGTTGACAGCAAACTTGTTTTAATAATTAACCAATCTTAATGTAACATAACTCAGCGCTGTCCAACTGGCGGCCCGCGGAATGGAATTTTGCCAAATTTCATTTCTGAATTTTCTTCCCTATTTTGTCATTTCTAGTAGGGAGAACAACATTCAGCGAGTTCCTAAGTCGTATTAACCAACAGTGTATGATTATAGGCAACATCTTCGCTGCGCTTTATAGAAGTTGGACAACACTGGTCTAACCTAAAGTATGCTAACCTAACCCCCGCCAAAATCTTGTCGATAGAATGTCTTTACGATAAAATGTCGTTAGTCTGAAAAAACCATTAACTTAACCTAAAAAAACAAAGAAAATTATTGGAAAAAGTTACCAAGAGGATAAATTTCCAGTGAAGGAAAAAGACAAAGAAGAGTTAGAAGCCGCTTCAAGAACAAAGAATTCGTGTTGGAGAGTTGATTGTTCAATTACAAATAGAAGTGAGGAAAAATGAGTGAAAGTATACGGAAAAATAAGGTTGGTCTGGCGATGTGAGTGGTAATACGGATAACATTATTATATAACATAAATGAATGAAAATGATTTGACGGATTTTGTAAAATAAATTATATGAAATAAACCAATTTTTATTGAAAATTGTGTATGACCCCAGAAAAAATATATATGAAAAATTAACTTAATAAGTGAACGAACGATAGAAGTGGAAAGGAGAGAAGTGTACACACACACACACACACACACACATATATATATATATATATGGGAAAAAGTTTGCAGCAAAAGTCATTAGAAATTCGGGTTAGCGACTCGTAAACTCCGATAATGTATAAACAAAGTTGCTGAAGCATAAAAATTACTTGATTCTTATGCATTTCGCCATGGAATTGGATAAAATATTTAATTTAATCTTCTCAGCCTTCGTAATCTGATCCTAGTTTTGTCTGTATGTCACAGTCAAAAGCCGAAATCAGTCAGTACGGGTAAATGACTGGTCAGTACGCGTATTGACTAATTTCGGTTTTTGGTGGTTAGGTTAGGTAGGTTAGGCTAGGCTAGGCTAGGTTTAGGTCATTATTTTAATACAGTACATGTATATATTACAGTAAAACACCGAAATCAGTCAATACACATATTGGCCGAGGCGTTAGTCAACACGCGTATTGATTGATTTCGGCTTTTGACTAACGTATACATTCTCTGAGCAGTACTTACCTCCGGTTTCTATCTTTTTTTTACATTTAACTCTCAAATACCAGACTGGGATGTGTGTGTGTCTATATACACACTCGAACGTCCGTTGCGCCTTGCGCAGCAAAAGCCCTCCAAAACAACCTAGGGGGACAGTGGGAGGGGCGGGTGTGTTACTGATACCTTCCCCGGTTCTCCCTTAATAGATGTACTAAATTTGATGCAAATCATCCGAGCCGTTTAGGCGTGTATAAACGAACATAGAACAGACATCATCCCGCAAATGTCTCGGGAACAAAAAAGTACTTTAGTTTTACCTACTGAATGTGATTTGACAAAAGAATATTTAAGTAATTCCACTAATTTGGTTACTATGATAAATTGTACTGTTGGAAATTTCCCTCGTAACAACAAGCCGAAGTCTGCATCTGATAATACCCGAGTTTATAAAATTTCACGTGGAAACTGTCACAAAGTTTACATTGGAGAAACTAATAATTTTGCTGACACAATTTCTAAACATAAATATGGTCTTAGAACCGGCGACCCTAATTCGGCCTTACATCACCATAGGACTATCTCCGATCATTTTATACGAGAATTCGGCCCCTCAGTTGCGCATAAAACATAAAAGTAAGAGGAAATTCACCGAATCATTTTTAATTGAAAATGTTGATAATTTTAACAGTGATAGATGTAGTTTTTACATCGATCCATTTTTTAAGTCAAATTTTAGCTACCGAGACGTTCTTTTCAAATCTTTCCTGAATCATTTTCATCTGTCAGATACACGAGATTCATATGCCGTTCTTTCCCTGTAACTTTTATTTCATTTTAACTTTCTTACCTGAACGAAGAAGAGTGGCTCTCCTCGAAAAGCTTCACAGTCTTTAAAGCTTTTATCTTTTATTTTACTTTTATTTTATCTTTTATTTATCTTTTATTTTACGGTTAATTTCCTTGCTAACACGCATTACGACATGGCCAAAAATGGTTTGAATCGTGACCGTATCGTAGATATGTTTGCAAGCCGTAACATTTCACAAAACGTATCGCTTCACTTCGAATTAAAATAGGATTTATTTCATCTTTGATGATGTAGCTTTACCTCTTCCGAAACGTATACATGTTTTGAGAAGTAAGAGCGTTTGAATGAGACAAAGTGAATTTGAAATGAGATGAACAGTAGAAAAGGGCTATAGCCTATAGCAGTGGTGGCGAACCTTTTTTGCTGGCGGGTCATTTATGTTACTTTTGATTTAAAAAAAAACGAAATTGGGTCACAACAATTTATTTCCTTAATATTTTTAGTGAGAAACTTCTTGTTGGATTTTAGCTGCTAATATTTTGATCCGAGGTTTATATTTAGTTGTCTTTAGTCTCACACACGCAGTACTCAGAATCTGTGCCAAGGCGATTCCTAGTGGTGGATTTGACGAAATTCATGGAGAAAAACAACTGTTCACATGAATAAGATGAACCAAACAGTGTTAGCGCGTTTTTAAACGTATACTATACGTCTAAAAATGTTTCAATGTGTATCAGCTGTTTATTTCGGTGGGAGAATAAAATAATTTTAAAACTGTAAGGCAGAAAATATTAAAAATTAAAGTCATATATTATTTAAATAAGAGCTCGTGGGTCACTAAAAATTACCTCGTGGGTCAGTAGTTCACCCGCGGGTCAGTGGTTCGCCATCACTGGTCTATAGTATATACTATATACAGTAAGCCTTCTTGCGTTGTTTGTGAATTGGAGGAATACATTTAGGATGAGCCGAATGAAATAACTTTAGAAAATGTAGCAATATACTGTCGTTACTATCCCTGATGGCGATAGTATTTAAATGGTAAAATAATATAAACCACAAGGAAAAAGAAAAATTATTCCAAGGCCTTGGAATAATTTTTTTCTTTCTTTTTCCTTGCGGGTTTGCATCATTCATTCATTTCACGTGTTTAATTATGAAATTCATTCCATATATATATATATAATATATATATATATATTTATATAATATATTATATATATATTAGGGTGATTCAAATATGGGGGTAAAAAATTTTTTTTTATTTTAATGTGTTCAACCCTTTAAATGGTTCATTTCAGCATAAAAATAACTATCCTAAAATATTTTAGCAAATTTTTAATTTTTAAGGGTTGCTACCAGCAATTAAAAATTGACAGAACGACTCAAATTGTCAAATTTTTCCACACCACCCAGGGGGTACAGTACAAGGCGCATTGCTTTTTTTTAATGTGGAAAGCTCCCCCGTAGGTCCTACCATAACCACAAGCATGCATAATTAAACTAGCATGATATTTGAGACATTAGCTGTCCTTACTTCATCAATGTTTCTTTTTTCTATCAGGGTAAACAGCCCTGTAGTTTTTCACTACTTGTAGCAAGAATTGTTTTTGATCTTCGTCATGTGTTAGTATTTTATTATATTCATCCATTAATTTTACTCCTCTTTCCGCTATATCATTCACGACTTTCCACTGTTTGATAGATTTCTTAGCGGAGTTAAACTCTTCATCATTATGCCATTCTTTAGCATCTTTGAGTACAAATTTTGAACTAAATTCTGTTATTGTAAAGAATCTTTGAGTATTTGATGTGACAAAATCTTCTAATTTCTTCGTTAGAATAAGTGCAGGATCTAGAAAAGCCCGTTTTGCAGGAAGAGTTTCTTTTGTATTTTGCAAGGCCTTTACCATTTTTGTTTGTTGTTTCAGTAGGCACTTCATCATCATAAAAGGCCAACGCTACCAGTTCTTCTGATAGGTACCAGAGGTGACCTAACAGTTTTTTAATAGCAACAAATGCAATTGTGTCATTTATTTGTTTGTAGACTACAAGATTCTGTAATAATTCCAGATCAAGACGAGGAGCGCAAGATGGCACAGGA
This sequence comes from Bathynomus jamesi, assembly GCA_023014485.1. Taxonomy (NCBI): domain Eukaryota; kingdom Metazoa; phylum Arthropoda; class Malacostraca; order Isopoda; family Cirolanidae; genus Bathynomus; species Bathynomus jamesi. The sequence continues at coordinate 833,451 of JAJOZX010000992.1, read as the reverse complement.
GCTGTAAACCATGCCTTTACATATAACCGAGTAGCAAATAGACAGATGTCTTTTAGTCCTTTTTTGTCTTTTACTGAAATTTTGAACTGAGATTTGAACAAAAAATTTTAATGAATATGTAATTTTGGCCATCCACCTAGCCCAATGAAGTCCCGCTGGGTGTTTAAATTTGACTCCACCTTTTGGTTCACCTCCCAAAAAAATAATTGTTAACTGCAATAGTTCTAGGTAATCGTCTCTTGGTTGGAATGAATGTGTCTAGTTGATTTGCTGCAAATATAATTATGTCATCTTTGATGTCATGAATATTTTCATAGATATCTGGATCTGATAATACTGTTTCGTAGTCCTCCTTATTAATGCTTGACCATTTTTCTCTGAACTTCTTAAAAAGGACTATATCTGGGCCAGAAGATGGTGATAAAGACTTTGAAACAACAGCTTCCAGCATAATTTCAAATATGTGGTGTCGACATGCCAGCCACAATAAATCGTTGTCGAATTTTTGTTCTAGAAGAATAGCTGCACCATTTCTAGGACCAGTATTGGCTGCCGTTGTATCGAAACACACGCATTTTATTTGTTCGCAGATGCCCCATTCAAGCGATGTCTGATTGTTGGCATTAAAACTAGAGACGCATTTCTGTCACTCAATTTTGCAACATCAAGACTTCCTAATAATTTATCATCAAACAATTTTCTACGTTTGCCTACCTTACTTTTCCATGTTGAAGGTTGTGCAGCACAGAAACCAGATTCATCACTTTTACTCTCCTCTGCTTCTGATTTGATGATGTACTGGTGAGTATGACAGCCTCTTCATTCTTCTTTCTTTTGATCTCTTCTTCTGCTTTCCTCTTTTCATAATGTTGTTGCTTTTCTGCTGCTCTTTGCTCTTTTTTAGCAACAGCCTTATCAATGGTACCCATTTTTCCATGACGTCCTTTCTCACTTTGCATTTTCAAGAATTTCTTATCATCTTCTATTTTTATAAGCTGCATAGCATTCTCATGAGCAATGTCAAATAAGTTTTCCAGTTTATCTTTCCATTTATCTTCTTTATTATTTAAATTTTGTGATCTTTTCAATTTGTTTGCTTTGTTTTTCTTAAGCAGCTGCCATTCCTTCAGTATTCCTTGAATTTTATCTACTACATGTACTCTGTTTTGCTGGGATTCCTGTTTTTTTCCAAACTGCTAGCACATCATCCACAGTAGAGTAGCATGATTCTCTGATGCCTCGCTTTTTAATATTTCTGTAGTGCATGAAGAGGGCCATCATTTCCTTCTCTGATGGTAATACGGATGTTTTAGTACTGCAGAGGGCTGCCCAATTAGCCATACTTCAGTTTCTTTTCTCGTAGAACTTCTCCCAACTAAGCAACTAGGTGATGGTGAGTTAGGCCTAGCTTCCATAATCGATTAATTGGTATCAAAATTACGAGTGCCAAACATCAATTAAAAGCAAGCTAGTATATAAACCATTAATTAAAAATTCTGAAATTCAAACAATTAAACATAAAATCATAAGTTGTAAAAACAAACAAATTGAAAAAAGGGAAACTTTGACGCCTGGTAGCACATAGTAAATTTTATTTAAAATTCACCAAATTTGGCATACACTACTTTTTTGTTATAGGGAACAAAAATACAGGTTGAACAATTAAAAAAAAAAACCCTCGTCCAACGCGGAGGCTAGGTTCCTCGAGAACGGCGCGTTAGGTAAATCCTTGTTGGACAAATTTAATACCTTATGAGATAAATAGGGATACGTGAACGCGGCCGCGTAAAGTCTCCCATTAATACTTAGATATGTAGATTTTTTATTCACACACAAATGAATTTCCCTACCTATATTGTACGTATATGAAATAAGAACATAATAAAATCATAACCATAATGATATTTACATATGATAAATAAAAATATATTAAATGAAAATAGCACGCATCTTTTCTTCACTCTTTCGGATGGTGCGTATGGTAGACTCATTCACGTAATACTCGCGGCCAAGTGATGTTATGCTCATACCACCACGCAACTTATCTAGAATCTTTATTTTTTCGGCTAATGTCATAACGTTACGACTTTTCTTCTCTTCACTATCACTCGCAGATGCTTTACGTTTTGGTGCTACACTGCTGTCTAAGGGTAATAGCAAAACAACGGCAAAATACGACAAAAACAATTCAACACAACTTCACTGAACTTAACGCGTTAGCGGGACTGAGACAAAGGGTGATGCGAGGGGTGACGTCAGAGGGAGGGAGATGCGGGAGTGTTGGAAAGTGTAGGAGAAAAAACTAGAACGCGCATTGGCACGCGTACAGTACTACTGTATTAGAGCGTGTTTGGCGGACCGTGTATAATCAAATTTTCCGCTTTCGGCAAATAATTGTTCGCATTTATTTTTCCGTGTATAAGCAGATTCGCGCTGGACAAACAGGCGTTGGACGAGGATTTACTGTATATATACATATATACACACTCGATGGGCTGAAGTGGACCCTGGTGTGCCCACTATAAAAATTTCTTATGTTCTTATGTTCTTTGTAGTTCGGAACCCACGTAAAATTGTAGGTCCCCTCCGCCACCACGGAGCACATGCACACTACACAATTACGAACACAGTTTGGCAGACCAGCCATGAGTGGATCCTAGGGTCTTTGTTGGTCTGAAACATTATAACATTATAACATATATATATATAATATATATATATATATATATATATATATATGATGAAAAAACAGGAAGGAAAGGAAACAGAATGGTGCTCAAGCGCTTTCCTGAGGATGTCATTAGACGAAAGCGCTTGAGCACCATTCTGTGTTTCCTTCCCTTCGTGGTTTTTTCATCAGAAATATTTTTCACGTGTTTTTTCGTGAAATAATTTTCATATATATATATTATAATATTTATAATTTCTCAATTGGATTTGTTTTCTCAGGGAATGAATATCAGAATGAAATAACATGGACAAGGTCTTATTTCGTCACAGAAAACAAAGGTAACGTTTAACTACATTCAAGATAACCTTCTAAATTTAGAACTTATAACTTCTTTTTGAAAGCGCATTCTAGGTGAAGGTTTTCCTTCTTTTGGGTATCAAACTTCTTCTCAGTTGATATAATAACTTCAACACAACACAAGGAAGGAAAGGAAACAGAATGGTGCTCAAGCGCTTTCCTGAGGATGTCATTAGACGAAAGCGCTTGAGCACCATTCTGTGTTTCCTTCCCTTCGTGGTTTTTTCATCAGAAATATTTTTCACGTGTTTCTTTCGTGAAATAATTTTCATATATATATATATATATATTTATAATTTCTCAATTGGATTTGTTTCTCAGGGAATGAATATCAGAATGAAATAACATGGACAAGGTCTTATTTCGTCACAGAAAACAAAGGTAACGTTTAACTACATTCAAGATAACACCTTCTAAATTTAGAACTTATAACTTCTTTTTGAAAGCGCATTCTAGGTGAAGGTTTTCCTTCTTTTGGGTATCAAAACTTCTTCTCAGTTGATATAATAACTTCCTTCAATGATACATAACTTCTTTAGATAGAAGATATGATCGGTACTTGTAGGTTATCTCCCCTCCACCAATTTTGACAGAATATTTTCGTTAAAACTTACGAAAATATCACGATTTAACCTAACCAATTATCAAGGGCGTACAGTTGATCTATTAGTAAATAGTAAATACTATTCCAGAAACAACAATGTTATAATTAATAGATCAACTGCACGCCCTTGATAATTGGTTAGGTTAAGTCGTGATATTTTCGTAAGTTTTAGCGAAAGTATTCTGTCAAAATTGGGGGGGGGGGGGGGAGATAACCTACAAGTACCATATGATCTTCAAAACTCCTTGAGTGATTTGAGACAAAAGAAGAGAAAATTTCTACGCATAGAAGGTTGCGGGATGTCTGTTTCCTGTGTAACGTACGTTTACCTAAACGTTTGGTAAACGGTTTTTGTTTGATGGGTTTCCAACGTTTTCTGGTGTTGGTTCCCATACCCTTAGTCCCTTACCCATACCCTGTTAAGCATTTACGTATTGATTAATGTAGTAAATGGAACAAAATGATTTTTAATTAAAAGCAAATCTTATGACGAAGAACAGTTCTCAAATTTCCTGTAGACAGACTCCGCTCGAAGTAACCAATCACATAAAGTTGTTTCTAATCAATAGTAAAACGTCTATAGAATGTCTCCTGCGCGTCGATGTGAAGCTTCGCCCCGCATTTTATATTCAGTCTTTTTCGCTGTAAAACACGAAGCGTGGAACATTGTTTTGGTGTAACTGTAACTCGCTGAAACTTAAACTCGATGCCTGCTACCGTATTTCAAATCATTTTTAAAAGTTTTTTTATACCCCTCCCATGTAGTTAAATTAATAATTAATCTAAAGCCCAGCCCGTTAAATTTAAATAAGATTTAAATAATAAACCTACAGTACATTATAGGAACGAACGGCTTGTTACACTCTCCTCACCCACGTATAAGTTTCAGTGTAGCCGTTTCAGACGTGCTTCTTATTAACATGCCATGAAAATAGGGGAAGCAGGAAGGCGAATTAAATAGAGTAAAGCTGTAGCCGAAGCCAGAGAAAATGCATATTTCGTTATTTTATGAATAAAAAATTATTATAAAGAGATTAGTAATACACACACATATATTATATATATTATATATATATATATATATATATATATAATATATATATATATATTATATATATATATATGTGTGTGTGTGTGTGTTGTATGGATTTACATGTACTCTACTTATTTCATAATTATTTTACAGTATACTTATTTTATTTTTTTATTATAATAGCAATATTAGATAATTTATAATTAAAATATCAGTAACTTTATACAGAGTGTTGAAAGCAATACTATGATTTTCGTAATGAACTGATAACTCATTATAGCTTTGGGGTGAGACCCCTACTATTTCCCCCACTGTAATTAATTCAAGTTAGGTATATAACATTTAAATTCAGCACATTTAATTTATAATTATATATATATATTGAAGGCGATAATAATCTATCAAGTAATGAATTTATGTATATATAGTAAAACTGAAGGCATAGGTCACGGGTTACTAATTAACCTCATCCTGAATCCGCTTAGTTGTTTTATAACTCTACCAAGGTCCTCTATATCCACACTTTTTCTTTCGAGATATTTCCGCGCTGTGGCTAACATTTTACCGATCAATTGTTAAGTTTGAAAATTCTAACATGTTGCCGTATTTACTCGCTATTTTGCCAAAATTTCACTTGTTTCGAGTGGTCCGTGTAAAGTCTGTCGTGTTGTGTTTTATTAAATGTTCTATTTCGCCGATATATTAATAGTGCAACAGGTAAATAAGTAACTGTGAAGCCTTTCTAGCCCACTTTTCACTCACACAATCTTAAGGAGATGAAATAATTTACTGGAATTTAGTTAAGGATTCAAGCCTTTAGGTATGAGCGAGTGTTTATTACGTTAAACAGCACAGAGAAAGCTTTAGGGTATGAGCGAGTGTTATTACGTTAAACAACACAGAGAGAGAGAGAGAGTTACAAGGAAAAGAAGTACCTCAGAAGGCCTTGCGGCCCATACCGAGGAGGTACCAATGGCAACGGGTGCCAGGGAAAATTTTCTACACCCTCAAATAGTGTGCAAGATTTGGTCTAACCTTTTCTTAAAATGATCCACAGAGAACTGTTCACAATCTCTGAAGGTAAACTGTTCCACGTGTCACAGATCTTATACGTAAAGTAATTCCCACACACACTAGTCCTAAACCGTTTCAAATCCAAATTCCAACCATTGTTGCGAGTTGGGTTATCATTTAAACTGAACATGCTTCTAAAATCGATAACGTTGAACCCGCGAAAACAAGTCTAGGGCGCGTAAGCGTCGATTGTAGCCCATATGCCTAACGGAAGGGATTACTTTGTGGCCCTCGCCTGCATTCACACTCCGCCTCTCAATATCTTTCCTAAGGGTGGGCGACCAGAACTGCACAGCATACTCCAGGTGCGGCCGAACCAGGGAATTGTACAGAGAGAGCACAATCTCCTTGTTCCGAAACTGAAATTGCCTCCTGATATAACCCAACAGCTTCTGGGCTTTCTTTTCCACCTCTACGCACTGTTTCGTAAACTTAAGGTCGCTGCTAATTAGCACACCCAAGTCCTTTTCCAAATCAGTGGCCTCGATATTACTCCCCAACATGGAGTAGTCCGACTTGGGATTGGCGTAGCCAATGTGCATCACTTTGCATTTACCCAAGTTAAACGGCATTTGCCATTTTTCGGACCACTCTCCTATCATACCAAGGTCCGCACGCAGTTGCTCGATCGCTTCAGGCGTCCCAACATTGGCCCCAAGCTTGGTGTCATCAGTGAATTTGGCGATCCTACTGACGATGCCACCGTCGATATCATTTATGTAAGTGATAAACAACAGTGGCCCCAAAACGGAACCCTGAGGAACCACACTAGTGACCGAGGCCCCCGAACTAACCCCTTTAATTACAACCCTCTGCCGCCTATTCTTCAGCCAGTTTTCAATCCACCTACTACTTCCCCACCGATACCCAGCGCGCGGACTTTCGCCTTTAGCCGGCGGTGAGGTACCTTATCAAAGACTCTGAAGTCGAGATAAAGTATATCAATCGCCCTACTCTTATCATACTCACCCAACATGACGTGGAAAACTCGAACAAGTTGGTGAGACACGACCTATGCCGTCTAAACCCACGTTGGGAGTCCCCAAGCAGCTTGTAGGAATCCAAATGGTCAACGATCCTATCCGCTATTACCCCTCTAATAATTTACCTACAACTGAAGTGAGACTAATGGGACGATAGTTTCCCTGGACTTTCGTGATCCCTTTCTTAAAGATAGGGTTCACGTTGGCTTCCCTCCAGTCACCAGGCACCTGGCCCGTCTCCAACGATTTGTTGAAGACTGTAGCCAGGTGGGGAGTCACTGGTCGCGCACCTCCTGCAACACTCTGGGGAGAAACTGGTCTGGCCCAGGAGCCTTAACGCGCTCATTTGTCTATTATATCAGCAACGACTGTCGCGGTACATCGAACACTATCCAGGCCAGCACCTTCGGGATGACGCTCCCGCAAAGTACTCATTAAGCACATTAGCGATGTCCGCGTCGGAAGTCTGCAGAACGCCGCTTCGGTCCTATCATGCTTCTAATAGGCTTTCTACTATTAACATAACTGGAAGAGAGAGAGAGAGAGAGGAGAGAGAGAGAGAGAGAGAGAGGAGAGAGGAAGAGAGAGAAGAGAGAGAGAGAGAGAAGAGAAGAGAGAGAGAGAGAGAGAGACTGTAATTTGCGACTAACAATAAATTGACAAGTTATACTTACAAAATTTCGAGAGCCCTAAAAACCTGTGATCCTGACCGAACAAAACACTCCCGGATATGCAGAATTTTATGACACCCTTGTAGATGGTTTTCCCCACCTTCTTCCCCAAGGACAGCCTTTCTCCCCCATTCCAACAGAAACACCCACAAAAAATATAAAAACCGTTCCAATCTTTGGGAAGTTACATTCAAACAAACAGTTTATCTTTCCTAGACAACTACGCCTATACTTATATCCTGTATGTTACAGTCACTCTGTGAAACTAGTCATTTCACGTAATGCCTAAAGTTTCAGGCATTTCGCGTAATTCGATTGACCCTTAAACATATGTTATACGCATTACTAACCTAAACCTAACTTTACAAGTCGTTATATCGCTTAATCGAATTAGGCGAAATGCGTGAAATTTTTAGGCATTACGTGTAATGACTAGTTTCACAGATTGACTGTAACATATACAAAAACGGTCCATTAGAAAGTTTAATAGGAATACTTACAAAATGTTATATTAACAATGTTTATTACATTATTTGTAAGACAAATACGAATAAAAAAGACGCTATTTTTTAATTTCTCTGTGTCAGTTATTTAATTACAAAGCAAAACTGCACATTACACTCGTCAGTCCGGATCCGGACCGCGGATTTTGCCCGATCAATTGCATATTTTGTTTACTACAACAAATTGTATTATCAACAAACGCGAAACAAAAATTTGGTTGTCTAAAAATGAAAATAAACATTTGTTGAAATATAAAACATTTATTTTTTTTAAGTCAACAAAATATTCTCTCTCTCTCTCTCTATATATATATATGCATATAACTGCAATGACCGCGCAGTATATAAATGAATAGAAACGACATAAGTGTTAAGGAACGTTTCCGCACACGAGGAGGCGAGATAACGAACAATGAAAATGAGGCGAACCGCCGGGAATCGAACCCAGGGCCTTCCAATTGCCGGTTGGACGCTCTACCATTATGCTACGGACCTCACTCAATCACAAATCGAAATTCTCCCACATAGGGCAGAAACCAATGCCCTGAGAGGCACCCTCGCAAATCGTGAATATGCGCATATAACTGCAATGACCGCGCAGTATATAAATGAATAGAAACGACATAAGTGTTAAGGAACGTTTCCGCACACGAGGAGGAGAGATAACGAACAATGAAAAATGAGGCGAACCGCCGGGAATCGAACCCAGGGCCTTCCAATTGCCGGTTGGACGCTCTACCATTATGCTACGGACCTCACTCAATCACAAATCGAAATTCTCCCACATAGGGCAGAAACCAATGCCCTGAGAGGGCACCCTCGCAAATCGTGAATATGCGCATATAACTGCAATGACCGCGCAGTATATAAATGAATAGAAACGACATAAGTGTTAAGGAACGTTTCCGCACACGAGGAGGAGAGATAACGAACAATGAAAAATGAGGCGAACCGCCCGGGAATCGAACCCAGGGCCTTCCAATTGCCCTCTCAGGGCATTGGTTTCTGCCCTATGTGGGAGAATTTCGATTTGTGATTGAGTGAGGTCCGTAGCATAATGGTAGAGCGTCCAACCGGCAATTGGAAGGCCCTGGGTTCGATTCCCGGGCGGTTCGCCTCATTTTTCATTGTTCGTTATCTCTCCTCCTCGTGTGCGGAAACGTTCCTTAACACTTATGTCGTTTCTATTCATTTATATACTGCGCGGTCATTGCAGTTATATGCGCATATTCACGATTTGCGAGGGTGCCCTCTCAGGGCATTGGTTTCTGCCCTATGTGGGAGAATTTCGATTTGTGATTGAGTGAGGTCCGTAGCATAATGGTAGAGCGTCCAACCGGCAATTGGAAGGCCCTGGGTTCGATTCCCGGGCGGTTCGCCTCATTTTTCATTGTTCGTTATCTCTCCTCCTCGTGTGCGGAAACGTTCCTTAACACTTATGTCGTTTCTATTCATTTATATACTGCGCGGTCATTGCAGTTATATGCGCATATTCACGATTTGCGAGGGTGCCCTCTCAGGGCATTGTTTCTGCCCTATGTGGGAGAATTTCGATTTGTGATTGAGTGAGGTCCGTAGCATAATGGTAGAGCGTCCAACCGGCAATTGGAAGGCCCTGGGTTCGATTCCCGGGCGGTTCGCCTCATTTTCATTGTTCGTTATCTCTCCTCCTCGTGTGCGGAAACGTTCCTTAACACTTATGTCGTTTCTATTCATTTATATACTGCGCGGTCATTGCAGTTATATGCGCATATTCACGATTTGCGAGGGTGCCCTCTCAGGGCATTGGTTTCTGCCCTATGTGGGAGAATTTCGATTTGTGATTGAGTGAGGTCCGTAGCATAATGGTAGAGCGTCCAACCGGCAATTGGAAGGCCCTGGGTTCGATTCCCGGGCGGTTCGCCTCATTTTTCATTGTTCGTTATCTCTCCTCCTCGTGTGCGGAAACGTTCCTTAACACTTATGTCGTTTCTATTCATATATATATATATATATGTGTGTGTGTGTGTGTGTGAATTGCATAATTGCATTTGCAATGAAATTACACTCTGAAAATTAGATTTAATTGAACAAGTGGTAACTTAATCAAAATTTCCAATTTCACTGATATAATTGATCCAAGCATGAATGATCAAGACCACTCATTCAGTATCCCAATCACGTCACGATCCTTCGCTACATACCTAGTACCTCCCATAACACACACGCTTCTTGTCACCTACGATAACGTACGATATAATAACAGCCATAAAATAAATCATAAGACAAATGGAAACTAAAAAAATGCACTCTTAGACACAATACCAAAGAGAATTTGTAATGAATGCGTGAATTTAATTGCGACGAAGCTCGTAAAGCTCGTTAACTTTTGAACTCAAAGCGGTATCTTCCCACAGTGCATTAAAAAAAAAAGCCAGAATATACCCTACTTTTAGATCAGGAGATAAATTTCAAACAACAGACCTTATCACTGTTATTCCAGACATCAGTAATAAACTATACGAGAAAGTTATATATAATCATATAATAACATTTATAATAAAACACAAAGTACACACAAGACAATTTCGCTTCTTACAAAAACACACGACCAATGACGCAATAATCCTTATATTAGAAGGACTTTACAGCGATCTGAACGACAAAAAGAGCGTCAATAATCACCCTACTGGATCTGGTTAAGGCCTTTGATACATTACTAGGGCAGTCAAAAGTTGACCGAAAAAATTAAGAAAGTTGACCTTACGAATTGAAAAAATTGACTTATAAAGTTGCCTTTACTTTCAATAATAAAAACGATACTTTAATTACTTATTCTTGCTCTTCTACATCAGTTGACCGATTGTGGTAAATTATGAAGTATTTGCCGACATTTTCTGGCAAAAAATTGCGAATTTATTAAGCATGGCGAAAGATTTCTCTACAGCGGCAGTTGTTGGTTGACATTGCAAAAGCTGACCATAAACTGTTGGTGAGATTTCAGGTCTACTGAGGTTAATTATTTCACAAATACCATTTGTCTTGAGTCTTGTTTCAATGTAATGTTTGACTGAACACATATCTTCGCCACAACCACATCCAAAACCAGAACGGACATGACTGAATAAGACAAATACGAGCAGCGAAGTTGCCAGTTAACCAAAACGATGCCAATTTTTAGTTATTTTAATTATTTATTCCAAAAAATTGACTTTATTTACCTCATTGCTATTTTTTGACCTAACAGGTAAAAGTTGACTTTTGGTTGACCAATTAACTTTGGTAATATACCCCCTACAGGTGTTTTTATTGCATTTTCAGTCGTTTCAGCGAAAAGTGCCCCATAGGAAACAATTTGACTTTATTGACTTTTGACCGCCCTATACATTACCTCATGACATACTCTTAAAAAACTTGAGCATTACGACTTTAGGTGACTACCCTCAAGATGGTGCTGCTCATACTTGAGTAACAGTACTCAGTTTATAGCACGTGATTGTCATGCTTCACAGACAAGATCCTTATCGCACGGAGTGCCTTAAGGGAGCATTCTGGTGCCAATCCTCTTCCTCTTTACATAAATGACTTCTACCGATAACTTACTAACTCAGTGGTTCTTAACCTTTTTAGGCTGCGACCCAAATTCTGGTCGCGGGGCTATCTCGGCGACCCATGACTTCAAACAGTTCACTCGTAATACATAATAAAATAAATAATTAATGGTAAAATGATTAGGGATAACATAAATAAAAGATAAATGACAATTTAAAGTCCCCAGTAAAACTGCTTGGCGACCCAGGGTTAAGAACCACTGGACTAATCGCTTTGTTTCCAGTACGCAGATGACACGATAATCATTGCTTTTAGCAAGAATTTCTTGCTTCTCCAAACAACTTCCAACGCTAAACTCCTAAGAATATACAATGTGTGTGTGTGTGTGTGTGTGTGTGTGTGTGTGTATTATCTCTTCGTGCCAACAAACTGTTCTTAAATATAAAATCAGCTTATATAATTATCAAAAAAAAAGCAAACCCGATAACCCCTGAATAGAAATTCACTCCCTATAAAACAACTGCAGTCGGACAAACTCCTGAGAATTATTCTCGACGCAAACCTGTCATTCAAAGAGCACATTGAAGATCTATATGCGAGACAATTAGTTCAAGTCGCATACATAATCTCAAAAGCGGGTGTGGCATTCCCAAATCGAGTCCTCAAATCCATATATTACACTGGTATAACCACATTTACAATACTGTATTATCGCTTATGGAAATGTTTGATTGTATTTAATTCAGTTACTCGTAGTTATGCAAAATATAGAATAATTATGAAAATTTATAAATCGAGCAAGTTTAACGAAAGCACTGACATAATATTCCACGTTTCAAAAATCTTAAAACTAGAATATATTTACAAATTAAACAGTGCCTTTTTTATATATCAAACCGTCAGTAACACGCCTCGGAAATCGTCCAAAACAAAATATTAGCTTCCCAAACACCGTTTCGACACAGGACAATTGAACACGTACATCAGAAAACCAAATTACACGCTTGACTATGCAACCAAATCCTTAGGCTTTATTGAACCCAACTTTGGAACGACCTCAACCAAGGAAAAAAGTCTAATACGTTACAATCTTCAAGGAAAAAAATTAAAGATAAATTTATCCAATCTTATAAGCCATAATACCTCTGTTCTTTCTCTTATCTCCATTCCAACGTTCTTTCACTGTTCTCTCCACTCTACATACTAATTACAGTTAAGATTAATTCTATCCCTGTACCTATAGTGTATAGCCATAAATATCTCTCTGTGATGTCAAGAGATTAATTATTTATTAATGTTTGTACAAATTCAAGATTATTTAATATTATACATAGACTTTACATACCTAGAAAATGAATGTGTAAGTTTAGCTCAAGCCTATTTGTTACGCTTAAATATGCTATATGATCTCCATATATACATCCAGGGTTTTATGCTATTTTATACAGCATCCATCGCGTACAACCTGCGTGTTTTGTACTTAATTTACACCTTCTTGCTGTAAATAATCTCTGTATCCTGCATTATCTAAATAATATGTAAAAAAAACCATTCTGCCAATAAAGCATATGATTTGCTCGCAAATGGCAGTTCTCTGCCGTATAAATGTATACAAAGGGTTGACAAAAGTAAATAGACACAGTTTTGTTTTGTTTTCCATAGTTTTTGATTTGATAATGAAAGTCAATAAATAATAAGAGATTTATTGAATCAATATATTTAGAATCGTGTTGATTTCCCCTTTTTATTATGTAAACGTGACACGCGTTCTGGTATTCCAGTGATGAATTTCGTTCTTGAGAACAATCATCTTGGTATTTATTTACTTCTGTCAGCCCTGTGTATGTATAGGAAATCTTTTGATATACTGATTAGTACATCCATTGTATGGTCCTTGTACATTTATAAATAGAACAATAAATGAATGTGAATGTGAATTCATGTTTGGATCATTGTTAATGTAAATGCCGTTCCTAATCATTAGAGTGTTGGATGAGAAGAATAACCTAAAATGGATTCCTGGACTAACTTAAACTTGCTGGGCAGTGGGTTACTGGACTAACCTGTAATGGATCCTGAAGTAACCTAGAGTGAAATCTTGGACTAACTTTGAGTAGGTTTCAGCCAAACCATACTGGATTCTTGGGTTAACCTAGTATTCATAATAGACAAACTGTGAGTGGAATTTGTCTTTCCGGATAACTTAAATTTATATAAATTTCAAAACTAACCTAAAATAATTCCTGAGTTAACAGTTAATTCTTTGACGAACCATATTGTACAGGGTGTTCGAAAAGTCCCGTCACCCCCTACAAAATGTACATATTGTGATACCAATTTTATTTTTGTGTGATTAATTGAATTTATATGTGAGTCATTAACATTTTTTTTTCTTTTTCAGGTATTAGAGTTGTGTGAACAATGGTAGACCGGTCCACTTACACTCTGGAGGAAAGGATAGTAATGAGCACATGGGCTCATGAAAGGTCACACACATACTGGCAAAGCGATGCATGATAACCAGAATGATTTCAACACAAGATTCAGTAAGGCTGCACCACCAAACAAGACGGTATTATGCTGGGAGAAAAAGCTGTTTGAAACTGGCTCCATCAAGGACAGACCACGGTCGGGAAGACCAACAACGCACGAGCAGAACAATGTGAAGGTGTGATTGCATCGGTGGCTTGTTCACCGAAAAAAATCACTTCGGAAACGATCACAAGAATTTGCAGTCCCCATGTCCACAATGAGAGATCACATGACAAAAGATCTCGGCATGAAACCATCCCGCCATATCTAGTGCACACAGATATTCTTGATTAGTAACTGTATTTACTGTAATTATAGTAATTGTTGCTAGTGACTTGTTTCTTAAATTACACTTAACACATATAAATACAATTAATCACAAAAATAAAATTGGTGTTACAATATGTACATTTTGTAAGGGGTGACGGGACTTTTCGAACACCCTGTACATTTGAATTAATTTGTGTATATCTACAGTGAACTCTTTTGCTAACCTAGAGTGGGTCTTGTGATTTAGAAATATGGCGAAAGAGAACTTAACAAGACGAAGCTACATCAAGACCAGATGAAAGAAGATCATGTACCATTGGTTATCAAAGTTGGAAATATGTACATTGTAGAGTAGGGTGGCCCACTTTTCAATTTTTTTTGAAAAGTATAGGTGATCGTGATTTTTTCCCATTATTTGGCACTATACTAGCACATTGGTACCATTTTTACAAAAATTGATCAATATTTAGGGGTCTCGCATCGACCTTGAAATTACTAGTTTTTTTTAAAAATGCGTACTTTTTAACTTTTACTTAATCAAGATAAATCATTAAGTAGGGATGTTTTCTGAATCCTCTTAATGAGAGAAGTCGTTTGGTGTGCCTGCCAATGTCATACGACTAACGGTTTAAAGGTTGTGCCTGTATACAGGTAATACCAATGTGCTAGTATAGTGCCAAATAATGGGAAAAACCACGATCACCTATACTTTTCAAAAAAATGAGTCACCATACCCGGGCGGAATGTATAATGTATATAGGTAATTAGAAAATGCACTATGCCTGTGCCAGGTACCTAACCTATTTCTTTTTTTGCAGATCATAACATTTTGAAATTCTGTCTGAGTTCCTCAGCCTTTGTCATGGACAAATCGATGGCAACCATAACTGGAAGAACTCTTGAAGCTACAAATAGAGAGTCATCAAAAGGAAAGGCGAAAATAACATCGCTACCTTCTCTAAGATCGGCCTTGGAAATTTTGTTAGTTGGCCAACCGTCGTCCTCCATCAGTGGTAGCAAATTGCCAACAACACGGCAGGTTTTGCAATACTTCTTCAGTGTTATCCAGTACACTGCTAACAGGAAAGACGCATTCAAAGAAACCGTAAACACAACGTCTTAAAGTTTGGAACATGGCCCGCATTAAAACAATCACAAAGCTCAACTGCGAACGGAAGCTAGAGGCATTGTGGAAAGAGTGGCACTTACTCCAAAAGAGCAGAAAACGAGAAACTGACGCCGGAGGAAAACGGCAGAAGTTTTCGGACAGTGTGGACAAGCTGTGGGATATCGGAGCATCTGACGCTGTCGAAGATATATAGAAAAATCGACTGCTGTCCGACAAGGACAAGAAAGAAGACATTGACTTCTACCTCGATCAACGTGGTCCTCGGGTGGCAACGATGAGCGGGAACGATAAAGTTTTCGCTGTAAAAAGAAAGCTACAGGAAGAAAGAAAACGTCCTCGCCAGGAGCCGCAAACCTCAAAGTGTGCATACGAAACCGGAGATGAGGCCATGGAGAATGATGATACTGGCATGTCAGGAGAGTCGGAGACAGAACTAGCGTTCCCCCTGCCGAAAGAGCCAAGTGTGTCTGTCAATCTTCCTCGCCGCATCCTTAATGCACTGCTGTCATGGAAGTGGCTGATCGTTTCCGCATGTCCAATAATCAGGTGCGTATTGTGTATAGTATTCATCGATAGCGTCAGTTTTAAAGTGCCCGTAACCCACATGTATTCTTGACAGTTTCCTTTCCACTTTCCATTCTCTACATAGGTAGTAAGCATTGTGGCTGCTATCACACATTCGGCGGATCCACCAGCAGACCTCAATCAGTTCAGCATCTCGAAAGAAACGGCTCGCCGGGGAAGAGTGTCACATCGCTGTGAAGTGGCGACGGCTGTGAAGGACCAACTGATACAAGACTATGCGAACACGGTCACAAAGGACGAGGCACAGCTGCAGGATCTTCTGCAAGTGGTGGAAAAGAACCGGAAAGAGCTCGGCGGGCGACTTCAAGAAGTCATCACTCGCCACGATGACATAGCACAGAGGGACAACGTTGCAGCCAGTGACGTGTGATAGTGGTCAATACAATGCAAATGCAAAAGTGATTAAGTTATTGTTTCTTTATTCCTTATTTGTCTGCTATTTGCTGATTTTTTTTAAAAGTATAGGTGATCGTGGTTTTTCCCATTATTTGGCACTATACTAGCACATTGGTATTACCTGTATACAGGCACAACTTTTAAACCGTTAGTCGTATGACATTGGAAGGCACACCAAACGACTTCTCTCATCAAGAGGATTCAGAAAACATCCCTACTTAGTGATTTATCTTGATTCAGTAAAAAGTTAAAAAGTACGCATTTTAAAAAAAAAACTTGTAATTTCAAGGTCGATGCGAGACCCCTAAATATTGATAAATTTTTGTAAAAATGGTACCAATGTGCTAGTATAGTGCCAAATAATGGGAAAAACTACGATAACCTATACTTTAAAAAAAAAATTGAAAAGTGGGCCACCCTATTGTACAATAGCTCGTGTGGTATAAGTGTCGTCCAGCATCGTATGCCAACTTTTGTAATTGATGGTACATTGAGCGTAGACAAGAAATTGAAGGGCGTTCGAATCGCGTAAAGGCATATCGAGAAATTCACATCTACTTGTAATACAGGGTGGCGCAAAGGTCGCGCACCATAGCGTAAATTGCAGTCATTAATCGAACTGATGACTGTTAACTTGAAAACACTTTGATTCGCTGTACGCCTGATGTTTGAACATTTCTTAGCACGCTAATGTTGACCTTGGCACACTTTAATCTAATTCTCTCGTTCAAGTGTCCTGTGTCTCTGTGATGTCCGACGTAGAAGACCAAGAAACAATGATTATGTGTACAGCAAACCAAAAAGTACTTCCAAGTTAATGCTCACCAGTTCGAAAACTGATGGTAATTTATTCTCTGGTGCGCGACTTTTGCGCCGCCCTGTATATACAAGTAAATGTGAATTTTCAGGTATGTCTTTACGCGATTCGAGCGCCCTTTTGCACCACTCTGTAAGAGGACAATATAGGTACAGTGAATCTGTTGATTCAAAGAATCAGAATGACTGAAACGCTCCTTCGTGACTCTCACTCCGCTCAGAGTTGCTTTCGGAGAATATTTTCGACTTGGCGTTTTTTACCAGTCTGAAAACGTCTTTAAAAAATTGTCATTATTTTTTTAATTTTTAATTGTTAATTTTTATTTTTTTAAATTTTTTAATAAAGCGCAAAGTAAAGAGAGTTAACGAAGTTCATTTGTATAAGTATTTAAATTAGACATCGCGAAACAACACCGACGAAAGACGATATTAAAGCGAAACCGGACACTCGTCATACTCATTGTCGCTAAATTATACCTAAAAATAATCACATAAATAAATGAAAAGTACCTTTTTAATGAACCTTTAATATCAATTTTAATAGTTTTAATGAACGAAAACACTCGTCTCAAAAGTCGGTTAAAATGTTTTGATAGAATATTTCCAAGGACGGGAAAATTTCACTTGAATTCGGAGTATGAAAAGAGATATTGAATTTTGGATTGAGATAATTTGGCATAGCATTCGCGCACTACCTGCCTTCGATGTTTGCTCGTAAAAACAACCCCCCTCTCTCCACCAAATAATAATAATTATGTGAAATATTATATACCGGTGTATACAGCCTACAATAGTTACAGTATTTACAATTTCGGAAGATAGGCATGTTGTTAAAATGCTGCAGAATGAAATAATGCAATTAATATGTTAATACTTATCCAATTTTTTAAAACTGCAATTATTAACACGCTTAAAAAATGTGTTTGTTGGAAGTTTAAGGGCAGAAAAAAGTGTGTGTATAATGCGCCTCGGTTGGTGTAGTGGTTGGGGATCGAGACCCGGTGACGGCAGGCGGCGCGCACCAAAACCCAGCTGTTCATCTTTCCACAAAATAAAGAAAGTGGTTGATAGATAAATGGGTAGCCTAGTGGGTAAGACGCTGGGCTGCTGATGGAGCGTGGTTCGGATTCCACGTTAAACTGTAGGTGAAGTGGAGTGAAAAGGTTGACCTTCGTCAGAATGAACAATTCGGATGGAAGCAAACCGTGCTTGATTTTACCTAAAGCAAAATGAACACCAAAACTGGATGAACCAGGGACCTCTGAGTAGAAGTTGCAGGTACTAAGAACCAAATCATGATTGTTTTGTTCTTTCAAAGAAGAACCTCTCATGAGAATTCAAAGACCTTAATTGACATCGTAACCAAAAAAATTTTTACTTTTGACTTTACAAAAAGAATTTCATGAGTAAATAGAAACCTCGCAAAAACAGTCCAAAGGTGACGGACAGGTTAATAATAACCTATAACAAAACCCAATAAGAAATCCCATCAGAGTTCTCTTTTTTGAGGAGCTTGGGAGCCGCGGTCGGGTCGACGATTCTTTGCAGACAATTCGTGCAATTAAAATGGGGTAGACCCTTCGATCGCTATCAAAACAATGAACTATAACAATTAACAATTATTTCACTCGGGGTTGAGTTCCTAAGTTCGAGTTTTATATCTTTTTACTTTTTTTTATTTTGTGCGTGCGCGCGCAAAGCAACTGGGCATAATTTTCTTACTTCACCGTTGAAGTTGGGTATTTTTTTTTTTTTAACAATTTTGGTACCTCGGAAAAGTAGAGAATTTATATAAGAAAATCTAGAAACACTTTTATTGTCGGAAAGAAGATATGTTAGTCATGATGAAGTTAGATTAGTTAAAGGTTGCTTAAGTTAGGTTAGGCTAGATTACCTACCTCACTATTTATGGTTTAACAGAAACCACCATTCGAACCCTCAATTACGCCCGAAACTTTTATCATGCCCTTCTCGGTTCGATGATACAAAGATTAGGTTAGGTTAATTAGTTTCTTAGATATATGGATTTAAAAGAAGTCGGTCGGCACCTTGCTTATGGAGAGATATACTGTGTGTGTGTGTGTGTGTGCGTGCGCGCGCAAAAATAAAACTTTCAAAAAACATATTGTACAAAATTCTGCACACATGTTTCATTAAAGAGCTAATTTTGTCCCCCCCCCCCCCAAAAGCAGGACAACTAAAAAACAATTAATTACTGTTTGAACCAAATTCCTTTAATAACTACGTCAATTCAAACAGATTCTCGTCTTATAAAAGTGAGACCTGTTTTATATCAAAAGAAAGCATTTCTCACCAACCAACTAAATTCACAGTAAAATATGGAACCCAATATTTTAAAGCAAAAAGGCAAAAAAAAAATAAAAAATAAAAAATATCATTTGAAACGAACTTTTTATTATTTTATTTCATTTTTCCCGTTCGTTGCCGAGAAATATTAGTTGTGGAAATTGAAAGGATAAAAATTACACACCATAAAATTTAGAATAGACGCTTTATGTGGATTGTGGACGCAGCGGACTATTTTACTCAGCTTCGAAAATAATAAAAGTTACGCAAACGTATTACTTTTTAGTAACAGAATAATGTACACCATTTCAGCCTCAAAAGAGGAATGACAGGTACTATATTTTCGACTGAGTGGGTTATTACAAAACTAATTTCACTCGTGTTGAAAAGATTAATGAAGAAATTTTAGCAATGAATAAAAGATTAATAAGCTCGTTGTACAAAATTATATATATATATATATATATATATATATATATATATATATATATATATATATATATATATATATAGAGAGAGAGAGAGAGAGAGAGAGAGAGTTACAAGGAGTTACAAGGAAAAGAAGTACCTCAAAAGGCCTTGCGGCCCATACCGAGGAGGTACCAATGGCAACGGGTGCCAGGCAAAATTTCCTACACCCTCAAATAGTGTGCAAGATTTGGTCTAACCTTTTCTTGAAGTGATCCACAGAGGAACTGTTCACAACTTCTGAAGGTAACCTGTTCCACGTGTCATAGATCTTATACGTAAAGTAATTCCCACACACACTAGTGCTAAACCGTTTCAAATCCAACTTCCAACCAGCGTTGCGAGTTGGGTTATCATTTAAACTAAACATGCTTCTAAAATCGACATCGTTGAACCCGCGTTAGAGCTTGAAAACCTCGATGAGTTGACCGCGCAGTCTCCGAGTTTCCAGCGAAAACAAATTCAGGGCGCCTAAGCGTCGATTGTAGCCCATATGCCTAACGGAAGGGATTAACTTTGTGGCCCTCGCCTGGACTCGCTCCAACCTCTCAATATCTTTCATGAAGGTGGCCGACCAGAACTGCACTGCATACTCCAGGTGCGGCCGAACCAGGGAATTGTACAGAGAGGGCACAATCTCCTTGTTCCGAAATCGAAATTGTCTCCTGATATACAGAGAGAGAGAGAGAGAGAGGAAAAATCTAAAATACTGACTCTGCAACCAATGCTGCCACCAAGCCAGCATCCGTAGATCAATGAGGTCGGGGTTTCGATCCCCGATGATACTAGTAATAACTAGAGACCGGAAGTTCAGGCAAAATGCCATAAATGCCCTTTTTTGCCTATTTTACTCATTTTTGGGTGAAAATGCTTTTTTTCGATATGAAGAGCCTAATTTGCCTATTCCACCTGTTTTAAATGAAGAGTTTCGTTTTTTTTTTACCAAATTATCACATTTAGCAACTTCTAATGATTAATTGGCAACTCCACTTCTCCAGATGTCGTACATATGGCAGCATTGCATATTTGTTTTCAGTCACTGTTTGTTTGCATGAGTGAGCACGTGTGATAATGTCTAAAGTTAAAGCATCTTCTTCTAAGAAACTAAATGATTATGTTCAGCAATTTGGGAGCAGTGTGTTCTCCACTGACGGCTCTATATTATTATGTAAAGCTTGTGAAAAGGCAGTAAATTCAGAGAAGAAATACTTCGTGATCCAACATATAGAGACAGCTAAACACAAAACGGAAGCTTGGAGGAGAGCAGTCATGCCTACTTACTAACTACGTTGCTGGCTCCAGCCGTAAGTCACAATTTTCAATGGACTTGTGCAAAGCATTTGTTGATGCTGGCAGTCCCTTGTGGAAACTAGAAAATCCGTCTCTGAGAAAATTCTTGGAGAAGTATACAAATGAACGCATTCCTAGCGAGTCGTCATTAAGAAAGACCTATGTAGAAGACATCTATCGGATTGTTATTCAAATATTAGAGATGGAGTTAAGAACAAGTACATTTGAGTATCAATAGAGGAGACAACCGATTCTGTTGGAAGGTTTGTTGCCAATGTAATAGTTGGAACTATGACGAGTGACCAACCCTCAAAAATCTATTTGTTAGCATCAGAGCTACTTGATAAAACAAACAGCTCAACTATTGCTCAGACTTTTACCAAATCACTTGCATTACTATGGCCTGAAGGAATAAAGCACAATAATGTTCTTCTCTTCATAACTGATGCAGCTCCATACGTGAAAAAAGCAGCTTGGGCTGAGCCCAGGTTTTCAAGGAAAAGGCACCGGGATTAGCACTGCCACCTCAGCCAGTACTGACAAGATGGGGAACTTGGATAAATGCCGCACTTTACTATTGTAAAAATTACAACACAGTACAGAGCATTGTAGAAGTTTTGATGAAGAGGATGCATCTTCTATCAAGATTATGAATCTCTCATGCAGAAGTCATTGCAAAATGATCTTGCATTCATTAATGCCAACTTTTCAAATTTACCACTTGCAATAACTTCACTGGAAGAAAGAAACCAAACCTTGGTAAATGCAGTGGGCATTTTTATAAACGTAGTTGAGGAAATTAATCAAGTTTCGGTGCCACAGGTAAAATTGTCCAGCAAAAGTGTGAAAAAGTAATTTCAGGTAATGCTGACCTAGCTCAAATCAAGAACATTGCAAAAGTCCTTGAAGGAGATGGTGATGTAGACGTTTCAAATCTAAACTCAGAAATTATAGCATGTTTTAAGTATGCACCAATCACATCAGTTGTTGTTGAAAGATCATTTTCCCTTCTTAAACACTTGCTAACTGATCGTAGACATAATCTAACGTTTGAAAATTTGGAAAAAATGCTTGTTGTATTGTGTAACCAATCAAATGAATAAAGCTATACTTCATAGATTTATTTAGCATTATTTTATTAATGTATGGAGATGTCTTACCTATAGTTTTAGCTCATGTTATTTAATGAATTTCGATTTAAAAATAAATGCCTTTTTTTGCCTATTTCCATGTTTTATTCTGCCTTTTTGCCTGCCTATTTCACTGTTTTTTAGTGCCTGAACTTCCGGTCTTTAGTAATAACAATACATTATTTGGAGCAATAGGACGCATTAACTGTGTCAGTTTCAGGCCCTCTTCACTAATTATTAATGGTATCATCAAATTATGTACAGTAAGATTTCTAATACCCGGGTGGGCTGTTAATCTAAAGTTCCAGGATTCGAGTCTCAGCTTGAACTTCAGATTTCAGTGATTGGGGTGCTTATCTAATTTTTCCTTGGTGAGATAATGGTTCGGATCCCACTTAAAGTTGTAGGTCCCCTCCCTCATGATCCTTGCTGTTACGAAGGAGGCTAATCAACTCCAAATGATGTTGTTATAACTAAAAGACAGTTGCATTCCATAATCATGGAACAGATTTTCTGAACTCTGTATTCCAAACTTTTGCTCAATATTCACATTTGACCATTGAGTAATCATAAGTGTCTGTTAATGTTGCTGCTTTAATCACATGCCCTATCCATGTCATACATAATTTTAGTGTGCAATGATAACCAATTTACGCAGTAATAATTTCAGTTTGTGCAGTGATAAATTGAAAATCTGTGCAGTGATGAATTAGGTCCTCTATCGGATATAGAACCTAATGTATCACTGCACAGATTTTCAATTTTTCAATTTATCACTGCGTAAATTTGTTATTTATCACTGCACATTAAAATTAGGTATGATCCATGTTAACGATGCTGAGTAGCTTGTTCTATAGTTCTGTGATCAGAAAGAAGGTAATCCAGCAGTACTTATATTTACAGTTTGATTTCTTACAGCGTATTACTCTTAACAAAACAGCAGTCAACCCACTTGCTCCACTATACCATTAATGCTACTTATACAGTATATAATAATTACAATGATATGCAATATGTACCTAAAATTTGGAGAAAGTGGAATCAAGGTCTCTAAAGCTGTTAAAACCTATACCATTTTTGTTTTAAAATTTTAAAAGAATGTGCAATGTGTGAGATGCATGTATGTGTAATGAGGAATAGAGGAAGAAGAGTATATTTGAGAGCATGCTGGACTTCTCACAAGGTAGATGAGACATGGAAAAAACCCAGCTAAAGAGGACAATGATAAGAGAAACGGGAGTTCCAGCACTCCCTGTCTCCTGCCTAACGTCCACCCCGGAGTACTTCCCTGGTCGATTGGTGTCTACAATCTCCTCCTAATGTCTACAATATATATATATATATATATATATATATATATATATATATATACAGGGCGTCCCAAAAAAATGTATACACACTTTAACAGCTGATAGCTCAATTGATGTTTCTTTCTTTCCAAGTTAAACCCATTAGAATTAATAATGGCAGTCAGACTAAGCAAAGGAAATTCATTCTAAAATGCTACTGGAAGTGTGAAAACGCAGTTGAAGTGCGAAGACAGTTTAGGAGGGAGTTTCAAACAGATCCACCAACGCGACTTACCATCACTCGAATTAGAGATAAGTTTGAAGCCGATGGGACTGTTCAGAATGTCCACAAGAAGCGTTCCGGAAGACCACGGACATCGACAAGCCCCACAAAGCAAGAAAGAGTACTGGAAACGTATCACCAAAGTCCAAGAAAATCTGTGCTGCAAGCGAGTCGTGAGGTAGGAATTTCAGAATCGTCTGTCCAACGCATTTTGAAGCGCTGTCAATGGAAAAGTTACATTCCAAGATTAGTCCATGCTATTAATGAAGATGATCCGGACCGAAGAGTGGAGTATTGCGAGTGGTACTTGGCACGATGTGGATGTGGATTGGACGAAGGGGTTTCGTAGAATACCCTCCGCGTTCACCAGACCTCACACCACTAGACTTTTTTTATGGGGATACTTAAAAGACAAAGTCTACGCTATAAAACCTGCAACAGTCGCTGAATTGAGAGCAGCCATTGAACGAGAATGCAAACAAATACCAAACGAAATGTTTCGTGATGTTTGCGATTCCATTGCTTCGCGTTATCAGCAGTGCCTGGACCAGAACGGACGTCAGTTTGAAAACAGGCGTTGACAAAACAATTCAATTAAATAATGTCTGTAGATTCTATTACATTTTGAAAATGAAATGTATTTTAATAAACACTGCCTTTATACGTATTTAAAGTGTGTATACATTTTTTTGGGACGCCCTGTATATATATATGAGGGGTCCCGCGTCTTAAGGTACCTAAGCGCCAAAGTTAAAATTCGTCAGAAATCGCCTCCAAAGTTCAGCAATATTCTCGCAATAGTATCTCTGTTATTAATTGAGCTAGAACGTTCATTTTTGGCTGAATTAGAGTTCTAAGTATGCTAATGAAGATGTTGATGAGTTTTTGGAATAGATTTTCATATTTTATATTTTATATATATTTTTTTTAATTTTTTGATTTTCTTGTTATGCCGAACTTTGTGTGAACTTTTGGCTGGTGATAGAGGTGAAAAAAGTAGTTCGCTTCATAAGGTTTTCAACCATACTTCTAGTGTCGTAAGGTCATTATAACCCAAACCACGCGATAGAGGAAGGGTGAAAATAGTGATATCCATCAAAAACACAACACATTTTCGCCTGTGGTGGCGCTTAGGTACCTTAAGACGCGCGACCCCTTTTATATATATATATATATATATATATATATATAATATATATGTCTTTTCGGTTTTAGGTG
This sequence comes from Bathynomus jamesi, assembly GCA_023014485.1. Lineage (NCBI taxonomy): Eukaryota > Metazoa > Arthropoda > Malacostraca > Isopoda > Cirolanidae > Bathynomus > Bathynomus jamesi. Next base: position 808,311 of record JAJOZX010000992.1, on the reverse strand, counting down.
CGGCATTGGATTTTTTCCATGTTTTTAGTATAGACGTAGATTTTTACGCTGATTCCATTTCTGCAATCCGTTTCTTGGAGAAATAAACACGAAAAAAGGTATGGCCCAAAACTTGTATTCAAATATCCACCTATACTTAACCTAACCTACCCTACCATATCCTAACCTAACCTACCCAAACCTAACCTAAACTAACAACCTGCGTATGAACGCATCGAACAGCTAGAAGGGTACAGCTTTAGTCACAAAACAGTGAATCACAGCGAAAACTTCGTGGACCCTTCAACTGGAGCACACATGCAACAGATAGAGTCGACGTGGAACCAACTCAAACGCGGTAACAAGCACCGGTGTGGTACGCACCGTTCCATGGTCGACTCGTATCTCTGCGAGTTTCTCTGGCGTCGCCGACACGCAGGCAAAGATCTAGTGCACCAAATGCTGAACGATATTGCGCAATTTGGCAAGTAGAAAACTTTGGTTTGTGTTCCGTTCTGTGTTCTGGAAACCTGTAAACCTAATAAACTTGCACATAACTTTTTTCGTGTTTATTTCTCCAAGAAACGGATTGCGGAAATGGAATCAGCGTAAAAATCTACGTCTATACCAAAAATATGAAAAACCTATTTGAAGGTTGACCGTATTGCGTTGGGCCGTAGATGGCCTTGGAGACTGTAGAGGGCCTGTTGAGATACTTGCTGAACGGGCGCCGATCAAAGTGTGGTGAAGGATGAGTGGAGAGCAAAGTGGAGTTGTAGCTTGTAGCCTACACGAGGTTTACGGACCTGGGCTGCGAAGGGTGCTTCTGTAGTCAAGTTGACCTTGCCGGCGAGAGGATAATGTTGACAGCCGTAGAGACTTGTTTCATGCCCACGTGTATACTGCATACCCTTTGTTTTAATTCCATGATGTTTGAGAATGGCGGGGAAAGGAATTTCTTTGTCTGACTTCTACACATATATATATGTGGTGTATGATTAACATCACTGACTACGAGTCCATTGACCCCGGGATAGTGTGCATATGAAGTGAGAATGGAGACTTATTCAAACAGAGAAATGGCAGACATGCATCTCATGTATGGACTTGCCGAGTGTAATGCGGCCGCAGCAAGACGTTTGTATGCAGAAAGGTTTCCGAATCGCCGTCTGCCAGATAAGAAGACCTTTCAGAGAATAGACGAGCGTCTTGGTGATAAGGATCATTCAACAAGCGAGTTTCAGATGGTGGTAGACCAATCAGCGCCAGAACTGTTGAGTTGGAGGAGCGGTGATGAATCGGGTGAAGGAACACCCTGTTGTCAGCACCCGAAGGATAGCAGCAGCAGAGGATGTAAGATACCAAGTGTGTGGAGAATTTTACGGGAACAACAGTTTTACCCATATCGCATTCAGAGAGTACAAGGCCTTACTGAAGCTGATTTCCCACCACGAGAGGTTTTTTGTACTTGGTTCCTTCAACAGTGAGCTGGCGATCCTCTTTTTTTAATCCTCCGTGTTGTTTTCTGATGAGGCTGCCTTCACAAGAAATGGCGTGATCATTTTCACAACACTCATCAATGGGCCGAAGAGAATCCGCATGCCATCATCCAGTCAAGGTACCAACAACAATTTAGTATTAATGTATGTGAGCAAATTTTCACATCTGATCGTATTAGGAAAGAACTCCAAGAATAATGATTAGCCGCTGGAACGACTGTTCTCATGCTTCAGTAATTTTGGTATGAGATTGTGAACTGTGTATGGTACTGGAAACAACCTCGCACGCTTTCTGATATTAATGGTTCCTTTCCCTTCTATCAAGTAAAGCCACTCATGAAGGAAGCCTCTCTCCCTCTCTTTTCCCCCTTCTCGTCGATCCCAACGAAGTGATCTATGGATAAATTTCCAAACAAGCAATGGTCGTTTATCAAACTTTTCAAAACGTATACAGACGTTTTGTAAACATTTATGAACGTTTATTGAACGTATGTATACACTTGTTTGCTGGGATAGGTCCAATTCAAGAGATATGTTTTTTGATCCGCCGACATCAGAACAGTCGGCCATTTCTAATGTCAGTTTTACATATTTCAGGAAAGAAAATACCCTGATGGCTCAGCATACCAATCAAGAGAAGGTGGAGCTGGTATTGCTACATGTTTCCAGGAAAAGCCAGAGGGAGGCATGTCAGTTATTTCTCGAACATGCTTCGCTCTGGCTTTTTGCGGAAACATGTGGCAATTACCAGTTCCACCTCCACCTTTTCTTGATTGGTATACTGAGCCATCAGGGTATTTTCTTTCCTGAAATATGTAAAACTGACATTAGAATGTTTGTTTCACTTTAAAAATCTAATGTCTATTTTTCCTTATGAGTCCAAACTTCTGGGACACCCTGTACTTTGAAGTAACTGGAGTACTCTTTTCAATTAGTTTTCCGTTGTAGTTAATGGCTAATATAAATATAAATAAACATTTTATTTTTACTGAATAATTAAAGCTAGTATTAAATGTTAATTAACTCTCGTAATCAATGCTGTTGTATAGAATATTTGCCACTCCACTTTACCATACATTCATTTCATATTAATTATTCTTCAGTACATTTCAAAGACATTTACACGTTGTCAAACATTTTTTCAAACTCGAGGATTTTGCTCAATGGAAACATCGTTAAAATATAAATTCTCTGAAGTTATATGTGAATTTTGTTAAATGAAAGCTCGCTTATTTTCTGAATTTTTGTTTGTGACTTTTTCATTATGTGACTCGCTCGTCCATTGTTTGTGACTTAAATTGTAATGTGACTCTCTCGTCCATTGTTTGGGACTATTTCATTGTAATGTGACTCGCTCATCCACGAATTTCATTTTTAGTTCACGCGACTACATCGAAAAACACCATTAATTTATTTCTGTTACTAAACATTTTGAATAAGAATGCGTCCGTTATGTATTTCTATATACGAAGGTTATTATAATATAATAAAAATGTTTTTAGATCGTTTAATTTCCATGGTAAAGGTCTTGCGACGGAGGGGAGCTACAACTTGACGTGGGACCCAAATTATTTACGGGTTGCTACGTCAGTTTGAGCGCGGAGGACGGTTACCCATTCAACGACTAAACAAACTAACGTCGCTCAACTTCTCTGTTCTAACGAGAAGCAGTGAGATGATGTGATCAAAGACTTATGGAGTTAAACCATTATAATGTAAAGTTGTTGCAGTATTTTCAGTGAGTAAAAATGAGTGATGAAAACGTAATTATAGTTGTTAAAAATTATTTTAAACTGTTTAAATAAAAAAAACTTAGTGTGACAGTCCATTAATACAAATATTGGTTAATAGTTTAGTGACAAAATTGAACTGTCAGATGTAATTAGAAATGAACGAGGGAAGTCAATTAGTTTAGACTCGGTATAACCAATAGTTATTACGGGCACAAACAAATTACCAAATATATTTTAAAAATATATTTAATTTATAGTCTCTCTCTCTCTCTCTCTCTCTCTCTCTCTCTCTCTCTCTCTCTCTCTCTCTCTCTAACACCGTAAAGTACGAACGACTCAATACATCACTTGCCGCATAAACACCTTTCGCCCTTTCACGGCGGGAGACCCAAGTTGAAACGGCGACATTCAAAGGGTTGACAGACACAGACACACGACAGACATCCAATTACAGGAAATACGCTCACACACTTGCCTGCCTTGTTAACATATCTAAAAATATGATAGTTAAGTATTTTGTGGAAATACAGTACACAATTTCATAACCAACAAAAAAAACAACTAAAAAATGTATGACATGGATTAGGTGAGGTAAAGTTGCATTTCTGCCATCACTATTTCATTTTTTATCTTCTTTCCTTACGGTGGTTGGATGCACGTGGCGGATGAGGGCATTGTGTGGAAAATCTGATTTCCGTTTTCAATTCCTGTTTCAACCCCTTTTTCTGTAAGAGCATTTCATCACTTTGCCGGCGTGATGGCTTTAGAGGGGTGTAGATATGGAGAGTTTAACCTTTACCTCTTAATCTTTCTGGGGTTAGTCTGAAGTGGGTCATTGGGTCTTTGTTGGACCGATACCTCGGTAAATGGAGCTGTAAATATTTTGTATAAAATCAAAACCATATGTTCGAGGTTTTTGTGACGATACCAAATAGTTGGTATACGACCAGCACAAATAGATTATGTTAGTTTATAAAACGGTGGTATCTACTGTAGTGTGCAATTTCGATATGTGCATACCGTAGAGCAAGTTTATATATTCTTCTCTTTTCTGTAAAATTTCCTTCGCTACTTTTCCAGGGTCACGGTATTTTCTTCAACCTTTTTCCGTACCACCTCTGGAGGGGAGAGAGCCTTACGCTTTTCTGTCCAATTTTATGCAACTACTAGAATGGTTAAAAAATTAACTAGTTTGATAACAGGAACCTCCATGAGTGGACCGAAATGTCTTTGAGGTTTCCTTTTGTCCTTGTAACTCTCTGTCACACACACACACACACACCAAAGGCACAGGGAACGACACAGTGAAATAATTTTTCTTACTTCCATTCCTAATAAAAATAAATCTTTAATAAATGAAGGAAAACGCAGCTGAGTAACCTGTTCATTTTTTCCGTTCTTGGCCAATAAATCTTATTTCCACGAACAAGAGTTAATGGGGCCGTGAAAATTATTTGGAATTGTGTCAATGAGTTCGAACGTTTTTTACTTTCTTGCATATATGCTTTTCAAGCTATTCAATAACTCTCTCTCTCTCTCTCTCTCTCTCTCTCTCTAACATTACGATTTGTTCTATATGGCCGTTCGTGTATTATTATTAAAAGGTACACTACGGCTTTCGTTAAATAAATTAATTTTTTAATAACCAAACTTTGGAACTCGTATTAAAATTTTACTTTATAATAAGGTTTCCTCGTAATTACCTTTTTAATTACATTTCCGACATAAATATTTCAACAGGATATTAATTTAATATACACATAAAGTACTAAATAAGTGTGTGTGTGTGTGTGTGTACACGTAGATCTTCAGGGTTGGAGAATAGTTAGTTTCTTAAATAAATATACGAATGTTTTATTTTTACTAAAGAAAAATTAGTCTCCACAAGGAAAATTATATATATATATACACACACACACACACACACACACACACACACACACACACACACATATATATATATATATATATATATATATATATATATATATATCTTTTAATGTTTTTCATTTTCCTTATTAACAGGACAAATTACACTTAAAAAATTCTTTACAGTTTAGACGCGCGCGCTATTGCTGTACGAGATGATTTTCCAGAACTCGTCTGTTGAAGGGATGTTATTTGCAGTGGGAAAATGAAGTATTTACTTTCGCTGGTCGACAGTGAAATGAAATCATAATAAAGGTTTCAATATATATATATATATATCTATATATATAGATATATATATATATATATAATATATATATATAATATATATATATATATATATATATATATATATATATTTATATACTGTATATAAGAAGCACGAAAGCGGTCGACTTGGGGGTAATAATGACCGATGATGACAAATTCGAGACACAAAATCAGATAGCAATAAACAAAGCAAAAAGAGTCGCGAGACAGGTACTAAGAACGTTCAAAAGGAGGGACAAGACAGTAATGATTCCCTTGCTGAGAACACTGATCATACCAAAACTTGAATACTGCTCAGTTTTGACGTCCCCATAAAAAGGAAGAAATTAATAAACTAGAAGAAACTCAGAGACATTTCACAGCCAAGAGTAATGGCTGCGAAGAACTCAACTACTGGGAAAGACTACGTAAACTAAACCTGTTCTCCCTGGAAAGAAGAAGAGAGAGGTACACCATAATCTACATATGGAAAATGATCGAAAAACTGGTACCGAACCTCAAACTAAACCCAATTACCATTCATACAACGCTGGAAAATAGGAAAGGCAGAATGTGTACTAGTGTAGTGTTCCCAAATTAAAGGCCCGACAAGGGACCTCAACACTGAAGGAAAATAGCTTGGTTGTCAGGGGGCCTAGACTTTTTAACCAGCTTCCAAAAGACCTCAGAAACGTTACAGGAGTCAAAGTTGAAGTCTCCGAGAGAAGACTAGATGCCTGGCTCAGGACGGTACCAAATGAGCCGGGTGTACCTGGCTATGTACTGTGGAGAGCGCAAGAAAGCAACTCGCTCCTCCACCAAACCAGACTTAGAGGCGAGGCCACCAGCTTGACCTTCGTGTGAAGAGAGACCAACGCACAGAACAGCAACGAGGTTAACGAAGTTATATATGGAATTGAATTCAGAATGGTTCCCTGAGGTTTTTTCATGATACACACAGACCGTACATGGAACGAGGAACTTGTCTAGGAAAATTAAATCCACTATAGTCCGAATAAGTAATGGTAAATAACAAACACTCTAGTTTTTCTTTTTTATGATGTTAGCTCGACGTGGGCAACGGGTCACTCGGAAAGAGGCCCTCAAGCTGGATCCTATCTGCTTTGCAGATAACTGATGAGGGAAGCTATATTTTTGGGCCTCTTTGCGAGTGACCCGTTGCCCACGTCGGGCTAACACCATGAAAAAGAAAAACTATAGTGTTTGACATTTACCATTACTTATTCGGACTATAGTGGATTTAATTTTCCCAGAAGAGTTCCTTGTTCCATGGACGGACTGTGTGTACCATATATATACAGAGAGAGAGAGAGAGAGAGAGAGAGAGAGAGAGAGAGAGCAGGTGTCTCAAAATAATGTCTCTATTTCTAAATAAATGTTCTAAGCTAAAAAAAAAAAACGGGATCTAGACACAAAGACAAACGAAATAGGTACGTAAAACATAGGACTTTATTGACCTTAGTTAAACAAAATGTTCAGTGTAATCTCCATTTTTTTCTTACACAATATTCAACCTCACACAAATGTTTGACATAATTTTTGGAAACAGCTCAGCTGGAATGTTGTTCATTACCTCATAGACTTTGCTCTTTAAGTCTTCAAGTGTCTTAGGCTTGGTAGAATATATCCTCTCTTTTATATAACCCCACAAAAAAAAAGTCAGGGGGTGTGAGATCAGGTGAATATGGGGACCATTCCACTGGCTCATGAAGGAAGATTAGTCGCCTGGAAAAATGCTTCCTCATAAATTTGCCAGTTTCACAAGCAGTGTGTTGGGGGGGTGCTCCGTCCTGCTGAAACCATTGTGAATCGGGTTCTATAACCTTATTAAAGGCTATATAGTTCATTGATAGCGTTATCGTGTTTTCCTAATTTTCAGAAACTAGGAAAAGTTATTGCTTTAAGTATGAAATAGTGAAAGAACGGTTTTAATATATAATATTTATTAGTTATTAACTAATGAAAGATTAGAAATGTATAGATATATACGGAATAAAAACCTCGATCTGTTACCTTTCTGAAGAAGAAACCCCTCCCAATATTAAAATAGACATACATATAAAATAACAGGCAAATAAAAGTAGAAACTTTTTTTTTGGTGATATATATATATATATAGTGTACAGTGTATATATATATATATATATATATATATATATATATATATATATATGCCATTTTACTAACCGTTTTGTAGACTAATTTATTCCCTTCAGTAACTGCGAAGTGGAATTTCATAACTGTTTCCCAGTTTCGATGTACAGTTTCGGGGGGGGGGGGGGGGGAAGTTCGCCTACAAATATAAAATGTTTAAAAATCATAAAAAAAATATTAACTGGTAATTTTATAATGTTTCTTTGGAAATTTATTTTGGTGATAATAATAAAAATTTTTAAAAAATCCAGTCATTACCAATTAGAAATTTTTTATGTTTTTTAGAAATTTCATGTTTCTTGGGTGAACTTTATTCCGAAATTATATTTTTGTATGTAGAAATAAGCTGGGATTTTGTTTTTATAAGATTGCTACAAAATCTACACATTCTGAGTCGGGTTGGCGAGGTTCCGAGCTCCGCTGTGCTCTGCAATATAACTCCAGGCTCTACTCTGGTTCTACCCGTAAGATTTTTCTTTTACACCGCTCCGGGGTAGTGGCTCCGGGCTCCGCTCCACTCCAAGAAGATCTACTCCATGCTCCGCTCCACTCCAAGAAGATCTACTCCAAGCTCCGCTCCACTCCAAGAAGATCTACTCCAAGCTCCGCTCCACTCCAAGAAGATCTACTCCAAGCTCCGCTCCGAGACAACAGCTGCAGGCTCCGCTCCAGCTCATTATCTTGTTTTTTTTATTGTTATTTTGTCACTGTAATATTGAAATGAAATACAATGACAAGAAATAGCCGACTTTAAACAAAAAAGTCTGATAATTTTTTATTTTTTTTATGCAGGAAGGAGGGGCCAAGGGGAAATGCCCGCAAGCGCCCGTCCCATAGAAGAAGAAGAGAGCCTAAATCAAGGTCTGGGGTTTTCGAAATGCCTAAACAATCTGCTTTTGAAAGATGGGAGGTCATAGACGGGAGGAAAGATGGATTGAAGAAGAGTGTTCCAGAGTTGACCGGAACAATAGGAGTATACCATACATTTTCCTCTAGCAGCCAATAGATAGGCTTAGAATCACTTATCATTTATAAATACAACCTAAGGCCTATGTAAATTTAAAATATTCTGTTAATCTATATATTGCATTTAATACATAACCTCGCAACTCTTTTTTTTTTTGCCCTAAAATTATGACAGCGCGCAGCCAAAAGCTTTACAGTATTCCCAAATGTTCTACACGAGACAGGCATTCACAACTTCATATGTTAGGGAAACTTTCCTACATGATACGTTAATTAATTTGTAAGAGTACCAAAACGTAAAAGGAAAATAATCCTATAATTAATTTATAAATAAACTTTAATAAAGCCAACTCTTCATTTCGTATGTTTTCCCCACTCGTGATAAGTCAACATCGGTACAGTAAAAGTGAGGTATTACCGCCTACGGTGCACAGTCCTCATGAAAAGAGGAGAAAAATAATACAAAATGGCTTACAAATGTACCTTAATAAAATGCTTTGAAATCACGTGTCAAATGCAACAATAAATGTCGTAGTAGTAGTAGTAATAGTAGTAGTAGTAGTAGTAGTAGTAATAGTAGTAGTGTAGTAGTAATAGTAGTAGTAGTAGTAATAGTAGTAGTAGTAGTATATAAATAATAAGAAAACAGCAACTTTGTTGGAAGTGTATCATTTTAATGTAAAATCCTACTTAGTCCGAAGAAGGAAATGACAAGGAAAACGTAAGGAAAAGAAAGGTATGATTATGTTACTTAACTAGGTTAGGTTAGGTTTGTTTAGGTTAGGTTAAATTAAGTTAGGAAATATTAGTTATTCCCATTTAGCGGCTTTAACACAGATAGGAATGAAAATGACATTCAGTGGGAAATAATCGTCTAGCCAACTAACAAAGTAATCCTAAATAGATGAATCATAGTACAGGGTGAGCGAAAAGTCCCTGTGCACCTGTCCACTTCCAACACAGTGCAGGTACAGGTTCACTACACTTCGTGCAGGTGCACAGGGCTTTTCGCTCACCCTGTATAATGGTTCCAATTAAGGTCTCTAAGAAACCAGGGACCGAGATGATGATGCCTGTTTAGTGATGATAAAAGTAACCTTAGTTAAATGAAATAAAATTCCACTAGTACTGTCAATAATAATAATAATAATAATAATAATAATAATAATAATACTGAAAGCAGATTAACAGAATGTCGCTGCAACTTTTAATTCAAGAAAGAAGCATGATGAATTACCTCATGGTTGCTAATTTCATAGCAACGATTCAGCTTCATATTTTGTCATTAGATCTAGTCTACTAGTAATATATCTATCCCATTGTGGTTGAATTGTGCGTCGCATATTGCTAACTTGGTGCCGTTGGCATTTGCAAGGGGTGGAGTTATTGTACAGCTCTTTGAAAGAAACACCTGTCCAATGTGACTGATTATTGACTAAGCTTAAGAAATAAGTGAATTTGATTTTTTCACCGGGTTGACGTTCTCAATAGCTGGTCCTATCACTGTTAATAGTCGTACGGTATGTACCTAGATAATAATAAATTCGTTGACTTAAAATTACGTAGTAAATGTACGGTAATCATAAGAAATGACCAGTGCCTCCGTTAGGCGTTCGCGGGGTCCCCCCCCTCTCCGCTACATGGCTGGCAAAAATTTTTATATCAGGTAAGTGACTCCCTCAAGTCGTAGTGACAGTTTTGAATGTTAATTTAAATGTTAATTAATTTTTGTAATTTCCTTCAGTCTAGTTAGTCTTCAATTACTTGCTGTAACTTTTTGTTTGTTTTCAGCCTGTTTTGCTACAAAATGACTTTTACTTCATGCTGCTCAGTTAAACCGGACGTCAACTGCCACCGACATTCTTAGAGCTGAAGCTCATAAAAAATTATTTACGTTCTACAATGTCTCAGGATAGGCTGTCAAATCTGGCTATTATCTCCATTGAGAAAAAATTTAAGGAGAAAACCAAGTTATGCGGGCATTATTAACGATTTTTCTTCGAGAAAAAGGAGGAAAACGAATATGGAAGAAAAGTGCCGATGAAGTAATGTAAATAAATGTAGGAAAAAGTAGGAAAATGTAGAAGAATTACTGATCATTTCGTGTTGCTAATGATTATGTTGTTAATTTTTACTACAAAATAAATTTTGCTTCTCAAAACTAATGTCTACGTTTGATTGGTACGCTCAAAGATAGGGGCCTCCCACATGAGGTCTCGTGGAAGCACCCCCCACATACGGACCAGAGGCCCTGGAAATGACTGCTATATATTTTGCAAAATTCTTCTACCAAAACTTTTCAGTTCCATAAACAGGCTCCGGGCTCAAAGCAACCAGCTCCGATCCTGCTCCGGGCACTCGGCCCCACACTTCATCCATCGCTAGGCACCAAAGCTCCTGGCTTACTCTCCGCTCCACCGTATTTTGGAAATATTTGTGCCAGGCTCCCCTTTAACCAGCCCGCTCTGAGCTCCGGAGAGCTCCGGGGCGGAGCTATTGCCGACCATAATTCTGAGACTTACATTCATGCGTTTCCAGCCATGCGTACAATATTAAACGTGATATCAGTATGGAAATGTCTGTAAGAGCTTATATAGAGTGTGCGATCCACAAGTTTTAAGTGAAGAGATTGAACACTGAAAAAGATGTTTTGCTACATTGGTATTTTTGGAAAAATAGGAAAATGGATCCATGCCTTTCTCTCTGACAGAAAACAAATAACAATTGTAAATGGAGCAAGATCTATAGAAAAAGAAATGATTAGTGGAGTGCCGCAAGGCACAGTACTAGGACCAATTCTATTCATTATAATGCTAAACAATATAAACTGTAACCTAGGAAGCTCTCTCCTGTCATTCGCAGATGATACCAGAATACTAAGACCAATTACAGAAAAGAAGACTGTGTAGAGCTACAAAAAGATCTACAAACTATATATGCATGGGCAGATGCAAACAATATGGCCTTCAATGAAGACAAATTTGAACTAATTAAGTATGGACCAAATAAGTACCTGAAAGAACAATTCAACTACACTGGATCCACAGGAAAAGATATTGCACAAACTGATCATGTCAGGGATCTAGGGATTATATTATCTGAAGATGCAACATTCAACAGGCACATTGACAAAGTAACCTCGTCATGCAAACAACTAATAGGATATATACTGAGGACATTCAGAACTAGGGACAGTATGACCATGCTTACCCTGTGGAAATCACTTGTCCTTCCACGCATTGACTACTGCTCTCAATTATGGTTTCCCCACAAACAGAATGAATTGCAAAAAATTGAGGGCCTACAAAGAACCTTTACCTCGTATATTAAATAACCTGATGGGCAACAGGTGAGTAAAAACAAATTAAACTACTGGGATAGGCTCAGAGGCCTCAACCTTTATTCCATAGAGAGAAGGTTTGAGAGATACATCCTAATCTACACCTGGAAAATTCTAGAAGGGCTTTTAGTTGCACCCAATACTGAACCAACTGTGCCCACCTTAACAAGAACTGGCAGAATGTGTAAAAATATCACCTCCCACCAAACAGTCTGAGAAGGATTCAGACCCTTCAATATAATAGTATCTCTAGGCAGGGTTCTCGCCTGTTTAACTCCTTGCCTCAGTACCTTAGAGATATAAGTGCAGTCCCAGTAGATACTTTTAAAAAACACTTGGACATGTTTTTAGCCAACATACCCGACCAACCCACAGTGTCAGGGTATTCCTCTGCCAGACCAGCCCCCACAAATTCAATAGGGGACCAAATCGTATGGCAGGAGCAAGAGAAAAGAAGGGTGGCGACCCCGTCGTGGCCCCCGCCTCAGGAGGCGCTGAGCGGACTTCGTGGGAGCAGCGCACCCTTGAGGCAGAAGCGCTTTAAGGTAAATTTAAGGTAAATCAGGATGTATGACGAAATCTCCATCGACAAAACTTTAACTATGATAAAGAAAAGAGCATTGTAGTCCTACTTTGATGGATTTGTTTACAAAACAAACAAAAATTAGGAAATATATGACGAATGGCCCAATGTTAAACTCAGTTCAGTAATCATCTAAAACGTGGGTAGGAGAACCTACTGATTTAAAGAGGCATTTGTACTTTATAGCGTCGTTACAATCCTAGAAATGATGGTTTCAGCAGCTGTCAAGTCAGGCCCGTTGTCGAAGTTATAATCATCGTATATTAATTTCGAAGGATTTGATTTACTGGCTAAGATTGCAAATATCGAAGAAGAAAATATATTGAAATAATTTTTTATTATATTGTATATAATTTCAATTGAAATAAGACTTTCTACGAAACGAATAAATTGGTTCTCAGCATTGTAAAAGTCTCTAGGAAAAGGAATATCGAATACCTTGGACAGGGGTTTCTTATGATTAGAATTAAATACAGAACGAATTCCCTGCCAGATGTACGATCTTCCTTCCATGCACGAGAGTTTCACCGTCTCTCTAGACCTGTCTCTCTTGTTCTTTCCTAATTTTTTAGTCACGTTAATTGTTAGTCTCATTTTTCTAATTAATGATTTTAATTTCTGAAAGAAAATCTTTTAGTTCTATTTTATTTTTATGGTCCTGATGAGGGTTCCTTTGTGAAGATCCAAAAGCCATTAACCTTTTATTTTTCTCTCCGGGTTTAGACATTGTGTTTTCATTGCAGTTATTGCGAGTTTTAATTCTCTCTCTCTCTCTCTCTCTCTCTCTCTCTCTCTCTCTCATTATCCCCCTACCCCAATAGTAAGTCGTACGGTATGTACCTAGATAATAATAAATTCGTTGATTTAAAATTACGTAGTAAATGTACGGTAATCATAAGAAATGACCAGTGCCTCCGTTAGGCGTTCGCGGGGTCCCCCCCCCCCCCTCCGCTACATTGGCTGGCAAAAATTTTTATATCACGGAAGTGACTCCCTCAAGTCGTAGTGACAGTTTTGAATGTTAATTTAAATGTTAATTTTTGTAATTTCCTTCAGTCTAGTTAGTCTTCAATTACTTGCTGTAACTTTTTGTTTGTTTTCAGCCTGTTTTGCTACAAAATGACTTTTACTTCATGCTGCTCAGTTAAACCGGACGTCAACTGCCACCGACATTCTTAGAGCTGAAGCTCATAAAAAATTATTTACGTTCTACAATGTCTCAGGATAGGCTGTCAAATCTGGCTATTATCTCCACTGAAAAAAAATTTAAGGAGAAAACCAAGTTATGCGACATTATTAACGATTTTTCTTCGAGAAAAAGGAGGAAAACGAATATGGAAGAAAAGTGCCGATGAAGAAATGTAAATGAATGTAGGAAAATGTAAAAGAATTACTGATTATTTCGTGTTGCTAATGATTATGTTAATTTTTACTACAAAATAAATTTTGCTACTCAAAACTAATGTCTACGTTTGATTGGTACGCTCAAAGATAGGGGCCTCCCACATGAGGTCTCGTGTAAGCACCCCCCCACATACGGATCAGAGGCCCTGGAAATGACTGCTATATATTTTGCAAAATTCTTCCACCAAAACTTTTCAGTTCCATAAACAGGCTCCGGGCTCAAAGCAACCAGCTCCGATCCTGCTCCGGGCACTCGGCCCCACACTTCATCCATCGCTAGGCACCAAAGCTCCTGGCTTACTCTCCGCTCCACCGTATTTTGGAAATATTTGTGCCAGGCTCTCCTTTAACCAGCCCACTCTGAGCTCCGGAGAGCTCCGGGGCGGAGCTATTGCCGACCATAATTCTGAGATTTACATTCATGCGTTTCCAGCCATGCGTACAATATTAAACGTGATATCAGTATGGAAATGTCTGTAAGAGCTTATATAGAGTGTGCGATCCACAAGTTTTAAGTGAAGAGATTGAACACTGAAAAAGATGTTTTGCTACATCAGGATGTATGACGAAATCTCCATCGACAAAACTTTAACTTTGATAAAGAAAAGAGCATTGTAGTCCTACTTTGATGGATTTGTATACAATCAGAACAAACAAAAATTAGGAAATATATGACGAATGGCCCAATGATGAACTCAGTTCAGTAATCATCTAAAACGTGGGTAGGAAAACCTACTGATTTAAAGAGGCATTTGTACTTTACAGCGTCGTTACAATCCTAGAAATGATGGTTCCAGCAGTTGTCAAGTCAGACCTGTTGTGGAAGTTATAATCATCGTATATTAATTCCGAAGGATTTGATTTACTGGCTAAGATTGCAAATATCGAGGAAGAAAATATATTGAAATAATTTTTTATTATATTGTATATAATTTCAATCGAAATAAGACTTTCTACGAAACGAATAAATTGGTTCTCAGCATTGTAAAAGTCTCTAGGAAAAGGAATATCGAATACCTTGGACAGGGGTTTCTTATGATTAGAATTAAATACAGAACGAATTCCCTGCCAGATGTACGATCTTCCTTCCATGCACGAGAGTTTCAACGTCTCTTTAGACCTGTCTCTCTTGTTCTTTCCTAATTTTTTAGTCACGTTAATTGTTATTCTCATTTTTCTAATTAATGATTTTAATTTCTGAAAGAAAATCTTTTAGTTCTATTTTATTTTTATGGTCCTGATGAGGGTTCCTTTGTGAAGATCCAAAAGCCATTAACCTTTTATTTTTATCTCCGGGTTTAGACATTGTGTTTTCATTGCAGTTATTGCGAGTTTTAATTCTCTCTCTCTCTCTCTCTCTCTCTCTCTCTCTCTCTCTCTCTCATTATCCCCCTACCCCAATAGTAAGGTGGTTTTCTTTTTGCTTGTGTGATGTTGTTGGGCTGGTTTTTACGTTCATCTGTAGAAGTATTTTTGTTATCCAGGCAGACATTTAAGATCTGAATTTTGTATTTCTTTTTTGCTTCTGTTTTTTGCCTTTGTTTCTTTCATTTGTTACCATTAAAGACCCTTATTTTCGAAAGTGATTTTTATAAATCTTTTAATATAATTACGATGTAAACTACAAAATTTAAGTCCGTTGATACGAAAAAAAAAAACTACTTACTCGTATCTTAAGTCTGTAATAAGAAAAACTATTGAGCCGAATTTGTTTAAAAGGAGTCCGTTTCAGCAAGGGTGGAAATAAAATCGCCGAATACATATATATATTACACCTTTCGAAATTGTTGGGGGATTTTTAATCTATTCATACACGAATGAGTCAAAAAAATAAATTTTCTCCTCGCGGTCGATCGATCGCAAAAACCTTTTTATTTTTTTTTAAATTTATGCGATGAGCCAAAGTATCAATACGATTAGGAACGTAATTGCTCTCATTTTCCGTCTGCTTGAAACATTAATATTCATATAAGCATCTTACACGATCTTTATAGAGTTGAGCCTTAAACAGATGCGGTAAATGCTATTTTTGAGTGTATGTGTATTTTCATTTACCTTCTTTATGTAATCTAGGATTACTATCTATACCACTTTCATGGCAACGCATTCTACCAATTATTGAGTTATTTTAACCCAAATTGGGATTAAACAAGGTCCGACCCATTAAGTAGATAAAATTACTATATTACTGTATTTCCACTCTTTTTATTCCCAAAATTACCCAAGTGATAATCGTAACTACTTCATATAGTATTTGTAACTCCTTAACGGGTCGAAGCTTATTTGACGCAGAGTTAAAATAACTCGATAGTATTTTGGGAAAGGAATCTTAGAATCGTAGTACTTCCACCTTCAAATTATCTTTTCTCTTGAAATGACAGAGATTTTTTTTCCTTCACTGAAATTTGTACAATTCGTGTAAGTAAATTTATCTGATTATCCTAAGAAAATGGAAGCCCTTTTATGCAATCTATAGCCTCAAGACCTTTCTTTTCACAATTGGTACCATAATTCCATATAGTTAGGCTGACCATACGTACCGTTTTGAACGGGACAGTACCGTTTGTTTTATATTTCCTGGCCGTCCCGTCGTTTTAATAAAAATGTCAATTTTGTCCCGGTTTATGTACTTACTTTTTCATGAATACAGAATATTACATAACCCCGTCCCTTTTTTGCCATCCCAATGTCCCGTTTTTGTCTCAAGGAAATATGGTCAGCCTGAGATAATCCGTTCCATCTTATATATATTAACGATTTAGATGTCGGCCTAGTCAGTACAGTTTCAAAGTTTGCGGATGACACGAAGCTGGGTGGTAGGGCGATTAATGACGAAGATCGAGGTATAATTCAGGAAGATCTGAATAAAATCGTTGATTGGTCAGTCACATGGCAAATGAGATTTAACGTGGATAAGTGCAAAATTTTGCATATAGGTTCGCGTAACGGTAATTTTGCGTATAGTATGTCAGGGAAAGATTTAACAAGCGTAGAGCAGGAAAAAGATTTAGGAGTTATAGTCACTGGTGATTTAAAAGTAGCGAAACAAAGTACAGCAGCGGTCAATAAGGTGAACAAAGTGTTAGGTTTTATAGCTCGAAATTTTGAGTACAAATCGCGCGATATTATAGTTCCTCTTTATAAATCATTAGTTAGACCCCATTTGGAGTACGCGGTCCAATTTTGGAATCCGCATATGCGCAAAGATATAGACAAAATCGAAAGAGTTCAAAGACGAGCAACTAAGATGATTCCGTCTCTTAGGTCAAAGTCGTACGAGGATAGGCTTAAGGAGTTAAAATTGACTACACTCGAGACTAGGAGGTTAAGGGGTGATCTAATCCAGGTTTTCAAAATTATGAATGGGTTTGATAACGTAGATAGAGATAGCTTTTTCGAAATATCTCACTATAATAGGACTAGAAATAACGGGTGTAAGTTGACAAGTAGAAGGTTCGAGACAGCAGTTGCGAAAAACTTTTTTACGCATAGAATAGTAAATACCTGGAATAGTTTGCCGGTAGAAGTAATTAGTAGCACGTCTATAAACATGTTTAAAAATCGATTAGACGCGCATGTTGATAGAAAGGGTATAGTTTAAGGTAGTAAAATTAAGCCTTTGTGGGGATAGATCCCACAGCTCAACACAAGTGTTGGGGATATAGGGAGGCAGCGTCTTGGGTTAGGGGATACTCTCTGTCCTTACACACCCCATTTAAAGAGATTCCTCTGCCGAGCGGTGCCCCCCATAGTACTGTGAGGTATTGAAAAACTCATGATCTTCACTTGCCCCACAAACACCTTTAAATGGGAGACCCATAATGGGTGCACACACATTTCTACATTCCTGTACAGTCTTTACAGCCACAACTACACTTTTCCTCGTAAGTGTATATATTGTAATGTATATGGTTGTAAATTTTGACTTGGTCCGCAATCGATATGGACCGTGACTTGATGGATACCGTAATGAAATTGACTGGATTCTTTGGATCTGATATATTTGCATGTCCGTTATAAATAGATATAGAGTGTAACATATTTGTGGATAGTAGTTTATTATGACTTGATCCTCTGGATCGAGAGATTCTATCCTTAGTTTTAAATCGATAATTAATTATTTTTAAATTGATAATTATTTAGTTTCGTAAAAATTGGTCGTTGCCAATTTACCGGCAGTTTTACATGAATTTCTTATGTTCTTGTGGTTCGGAACCCACGTAAAATTGTAGGTCCCCTCCGCCACCACGGAGGACATACACAATACACGATTACGAACACAGTTAGGTAGACCAGCCATGAGTGGATCCTAGGGTCTTTGTTGGTCTGAAACATTATAACATTATCTTATTTTTAGAATGTTCAGAAAGAACATTAAAATAAGGATCTACTGATGTGTGGTTTTTCACCTTTCCGAGTCTTGGTTCTTCATTTTGATTCTTGATAGCATTGGCATGTATGAGAATGTTAAAATCTTGTATTTTTTTCAAGATACAAGATTTTGAAATCTTGGAAGATAATTGTTATTCAGAATAATATAATTTTTAAGTTAGGATATTATCATTATTTTGAACATTGGCATACATATCATTTAGATCAGGTTTGTCCAACATACGGCCCGCCAAATATTTGTATCAGGCCCGGCTGGCGGATACTGAAAATTTATTATCTAATGTCATATTTTATTTCAATAAAATTTAATTTAAATAAAATTTTATCTAAAATTTGCACACTGGCCCTCGGTGTGGGTCATTAATTGAAATATGGCCGTTCATGAAAAAAGGTTGGACACCCCTGATTTCCAGTACATCATTTGAACTAATTTGTTTCACGAGTAAGATTATCTGATAGTGTTTCTGGCCTAAAACTGCCAAAAATAAGTTAGTTAAATGAGTGATCACGGAAAAACTATATTAAAAATCAACTAAATTTGTCTGATAGCCATTTTTAGAAAAATTAAGTAACTGATTAAAACACAAAGTGTATATTTGTTTTGAATAAATGGGGCAAAAATCGGACGTACATTCGCGATTTGCGGGAAAGAAGTTCGCGGAAGAAATGAAATATATGGAGGAAAGAGTGAAGATTTTAAAAATATCAGCAAAAAATAATAATTATTTGGAAAAATAATCCATCTAGGAAACGTCCAGGAAGCTCATTTCCTCACATCGTGTGGGTGAGTGTACCCGAAGGGTCACCTGAGCCAGAGCGGAAACAGAACGACTAGCCGGCCCATCTCCACCTAATGCTAGCGTTTGGGAGTGAACTCATAGCCTCACTGCCCAGATAAATGTACATGTACACCTGAAAAAATACCAATTTTAATGAAAGATGCGCTTTGCGTTTTTTTAGAGGTCTTACATATAAGATAAGGTCGGACGAAAAGAATTATAGTATTTGCATAAAAGAGCATGGAAAATTCTCAACAATGACCTCATTTCATTATAAAGTGTTTGCTCAAAATGTTCTAGTGAATTAGAAATAGAAAGACGGTATGTGTATATATATATGAGAGAGAGAGAGAGAGAGAGAGAGAGAGAAAGAGTTGCTGAGCGAAAAAAGATGGAAGTTTTGGCCTGTTTGAGATGATTGTTTGATTAAGCTCGTTAAGGGTGCAGCAAATGAAGCTGAAAATCAAGGGTTACTGGATCTTTTTTGTTTCCTCCGAAATGCGTACAACCGTCAGTTGGTGTACGCGTACATGGAGTGAACTTGCACACGGAACATTTAAAGGAATGTGTGGGTATATGTGCGTACGCGCTATTCCCTCCGATATAAACGTTCATAAGACATACACGGGTTGCACCAATGGCGTATGTACACACACAAGACTCTTACATCCGCGCAGGCCCACCTCCTCGTACTTGATCACCGAAGAGAGGAAAGCCATCTCAATATAATGACTCTCAATTGAATTTTTAATATTATTAATTGTTCAAAACAAAATGAAATATCAAAAGACATTACTGAAATTTCCTGACGGTAAAATGAAACTTAATTCTTAATTAGTTTTTTTTATCAGAGAACTTGATTTTCACTTTTCATCAATTTGATAGCGAATTAAAAAGCAATTAAGGGGGAAAACGAAAACACGCCTGAATAGATAGAGAAACATAGATAGATATAGAGAGATAGATAAACACAGACATAGACAGATAAATAAAACAGTGTTTTAAAAGATATGACACAAAGCGTTTTAATATTAGTAAAAGCTAATATTTAAAAATAGATAGAGAAACGTAGATAGATATAGACAGATAGATAAACACAGACATAGACAGAAAAATAAAAGTGTTTTAAAAGATATGACACAAAGAGTTTTAATATTAGTAAAAAATAATATTTGAAAACATGTCATCGTAATATAATTTGAATTAATTTCTTCAAACTGTAATTCGTAGCTAATTATATTATTGTAATTATATTGTAATTATGTTAATCTAATTATATTATAATTATATCATTTTCAGAGAATTAGCAGTTAGTCTTTGGAGAATTACATTATTAACATTATTTGCGTAGAAATGGTCGTTGTTGAAGGCAAAAAATCCCAATTGGTTGAGGACTATTTTCTTTTTACTATTTCTTGATACGAAAACTTTAAACTGTTCCAAAACTGATAGATTTACTGATGTTTGGCAATAGTAAAAAAACTATCACTAAATTGAACAGTTTTGTATAAGTTACAATGTTTGTATCGAGAAGCGTTGTACAAAAAAAATAGTCCTTAACCCTATCCGTGCACAGCGGGTCCATATTTATCTTTCCTTTTAATTCGTAAATAAATCGAACACGGAAAAGGTTAATAAATCCGATTTTCTCAAGTACACTGCTGTAGGTATATGGACTATCGCTAATAACACTACTAATATAGTGTTATTAGCGATAGTCCATATTAATGCATTTTTAGTAAACTCCAAGGACAATTTTAGAAAACCACCATTGTTCTAGAATCGTATTGGAAAATATTATATTAACCCTTTAAGCCCTGAATTTTTTGTAGGGTTAAGTTATGAATATGCGTATATTTGAAACGTTACCAATTGGCATCTTCAGTCCTTATAAAGGGTTAACTTCGACAAGTAACAGAAGTAAAGGAAAACATCTTAACAACTACAGAGGCTTGGAAAGTAAATAGACACTACAATGATTGTTTCCAAGAACAAATGGCAAAGTTTATAAAGAGAATGCCAGAATGTATATCAGCTTTACATAATTTGAAGGAGGAAGCAACGCGACTCAATAAATCTGTTATTATTTATTGGCTTTTATTATCAAATAGAAAAACTATGGAAAGATCAAAGGTATCTATTTACTTTTGTTAACCAACCCCTCTGTACTGTATATTTATATAAGTAATATATATATTTTTCAAATTGATTGAGATGTGAGATAATCTAACACTTCCCAATCAAACGTTCTAAGGCATTCGAACCTTTAACCCTTTAACGCCGAACGTTTTTGTAGGGTTAAGTCTAAATGCGTGTATTTGAAACGGTACGTATTCGACCCAGTCGGCGTTAGAGGGTTAAAATTGTAGTGATTATGAAACTTTGCTATTTTGGTCAAAATTAATCAGAGCCTTACGGTAAGGAAATGGTAAAAATGTTTTTGATGTTAGAAGCAATTACACGCAAAAGAAAACCTTCTAAATTTAGAACTTATACCTTCTTTTTGAAGGCGCATTCTCGAGGGAATTTTTTCTTCTTTTGAATAGCAAAGCTTCTTCTCAGATGATAGAATATCTTCTTTTAGTGATACATAACTTCTTTAAATAGGAGAAATGACCTTCAAAACTACTTCTTTTTTGAGTGAATTGATAAAAGAAGATAATATTTCTTTGTATAGAAGATTGCGGGACGTCTTTATTTTCTGTGTACAGAGTCAAATTTGTTCAAATTCATTGAACATTCCTACTTCATGTTCATATTTAGCTGTTACTGTTTATAGCTACGTAGTAGCCACATCGCAACACCGCTTTTCGTGAGATCAGCGACGTTCGGTCTGTTTAATGGTTGGATGGCTGACTGTCCTTCGCGTTCAAATGATGTAGCGACCCATTTAAAGTTGTAGGTGCCCTTCGTCATGACTTGTGCCGTTAAAGGAGGGTAAACAACCCTAAACATTAATATTATTCCCGCTAATTCTTTTAACTATTGCCTATATTAACATCTGTCTCCCTCCGAAATTTTGTTCCCCGTTAACACCTCTTCCATTTATACATTTGTACATTCATGGCGAGTTTTTTTGGATCAAGATTTCACCATCTTTGTTTACTTCGCCAATCAATTTCTTATTTTCGTTTCTACGGTGAAGTAGCTCTCTTGTCTTTTAATATGAAGGACGTACTCTTGTCTTTTAATGTGAAGGTGGCACTCCTACATTTCACTGTGACTCTGGCACTCTTGTCTTTTAACTTGGTGGCACTCCTGTATTTAATTGGGTATTTGGTACTCCTGACTCTTACTGGTAATGTGGCACTACTGTCTTTAATTGGGAACGTGGAACTCTTGAGTTTTAATGAAAATGTGACACTTTTGAATTTTAATGGGAATGTAGCACTCTTGTCTCTTAATGGGAATGTGGCACTCCTCTCATACAGAGTGAGATAATGAAATAGGATCATTTTATTGTTTTAGTGCTTTTTAATTTATATATATTTATATAAATTTATATTTATACTTATGTAAATTTATATAAATTTATATAATTTATATATAATTTATATATATTTATATAAATACAACAGGTCTTTTAGACTCTTACATAAATTACCCCCGAGATGCTCAGTTTCGCAAATGTTTGCTACCCGCACTGTCCCGAGCTTCCCGGAGGTAACAAGACGTGCTCAATACATTCTAATGCAAAGAATTAAAAAATCAACCAACCCGATTATCCACGCTATCCATGAGTCCTGCCGTTTATCCTCTAAGGCCTAAGCTATGGACTTCTTGGTATGAAAAACGTCTGTCTGTAGCTCCACTTAACTTCGACATTACTGTATTATTTCTAATCAATTATATATATTTTTATCCTTAGTATGTGAACTGTCATTGTATTATTAATATTTGTCATATGGACTATAGTCTGCCAATAAACCTTTTCATTTTCATATATATTAAAACCTTAGCCTAAGTTAAAGCCTTAATTTTGCTTTTCTCCAATTCTTTATTCCGACGAAGTTCAAGCTTATCACCCTACCTTATACCTAGAACTACAACTTAAAATGGAATTCGAATCACGACCCATGAGGAAAGTCGGAAATTACGAACTCCTTCGTCGGACTCGATCTCACGATCTCTCAATAAGCAGCCAGTGTCTTAACCGCAAGGCTACCCAGGGTACCCATTTAGCTACCAACCATTAATATTTGTATGGAAGGATGAACACTTGAACAGGTATGTGAGCTGAGCGCCGCCTGCCCTCGCCGGGAATCAAAAGTGGGGCCAGTGGATTCGTATTCAGTGATCCGAGCGGCTCCACAACCGAGGCGAATATATATATATATTATATATATATATATATATATATATATACAGTATATATATGTGTGTGTGTGTGTGTGTAATATATATATATATATATATTATATATATATAATATATATATATTATATATATGTGTGTGTGTGTGTGTGTGTGCATATAAATGGAAGTATATAGAAGCAGCCTTTATACCAATTGTCGGAAATGGATCCGGGAATAGAAAGGCTTAATTTAATAAGAACGTATGGCATTTGGCACCGAACAATGACACTCTCTCATCAGTTCAAAGCAGAAAGCGACAACGGAAGATGAATAACCGAAAACCACATAATAACTTCCTCTGTCGTCTTATTCGAAGGTCAGGTCACATTCTTTCGGTCATAAAAGTCTGTTACACGCTTCCATTTTTGCTGATAAGATCTATTTCGTGTTTCCCATTTTTATTAGTTTTCAATCTACATTTTGCATTCGGCTGATTATGGCACCACTGGGATGGCCCCGTCTTCTTTTCCAATAAATTACGTCGCTGTCTTGAATTTTCACACACACACACACACACACACACACAGAAATATATATATATATTGGCGCCTCGATGGTGTAGTGGTTAGCATCGATCGCTGACTACGAATCCATCGGCCCCGGGTTCGATTCCTGGTGACGGCAAGCGGCGCGCAGCTAACCCAGCTGTTCAATGTTCATCCTTCCACACAATAAGAATTGGTTGGTAGCCCAGTGGTTAAGACACTGGGCTGCTGACCGGGAGGTCGTGAGATGGAGTCTGGAGTAACTTCTGACCACCCGTGGAGAGTCGTGGTTCGAATTCTACGTTAAACTGTACGTTGCTTAGACGTATAGTTTAATGTTCGGTCGGAAGCAAAACCAAGGTTAAGCAAGGTGTGTGTGTATATATATATAGCAGGCATGGGGACGAGGCCGAGGCCATACATTTTTCAAAGGTCTCGACCGAGGCCTTTGTAGAGGAGGCCTCATAAGGCCTTAAGATTGTTAGGCTGAAGGTATTTGCACCCAAGGTGTGATATTCTGATGCAAATAACGAATGCGGTATTTGTACCTCTGGGTGCAGATACGCACTTCGAAATCTTTTACGAATAAGCTCCTCCATGCTTTGGGAAGGCTCAACAATCTAGCCTAGCCTAGGCCTAAAGCTCTTCCAAAGGTAATCTAACCTACCGTAGCCTCACACTAGCCTGTATCTCTTCTTTTTTTTAAATCCATAAGGAAAAGCAAGATTCTACTCAAAATTAATAAACAAAGACATAGCTCACTTCACTTACCTAATAAAAGGGAATTATTAAGCACGTTCATCTATCACACGCGGCCACACCACACAACACCGACACGCTGTGTGTTTACACTTGCCGGGTCACACAGTCAGACACAGTTGCCAGAACAAAATTTCATGGGTACCATACATTAGCCCAATAATTTTTTATTTCTCATTTCATGCAGTTCTTATTTCTCATTTTAACATACCCTGCAATATTTCAAGTATTTATGATAACATGGAAAGTTATGATGTGAAGATGATCTAGCAAAATATTTCAAGATTGTACTAACTCACTGAGTGTTGATCGTATAATTTCTGAATGGCTACACTTATTAGTGACTAGCGAGCATTGCAAACAGAGCTACATTTGGAGATGCCTTATTTTTTTAATTTTGTATTTTTATGTATCTTGACAATAAGAAATTGTGGTCTTAAAGTCTACCAAAGATCATTAATGTAATTGTAGGCCTATAGGTATGAAGTTTATATCATGCCATTACTATATAATTATATTAAGCTATAATATAATAACGATAATATTAAGAATATATTTGCACCTGATATTTTAACATGTTATTATATGTAATTTGATTCAAGAGTATATTTGCATCTGATATTATCCATTATTAATTAGACAGTTTAAACTTATATGTATAATACTTTATATTATTAAAGTACACGAAAAAGACCGAAAAAATTATTTGCAAACAATATAACAATTTACATCCCAGTTATAATGCCGATATTAGCAAAATTATTGTTTGCATCCGATATTATATATTCATTTCAAATCATATTATTTAGAAGTTTATACGTTACAATTTTTGACGGGCGAAAAACAAAATTATCGACGCTAGTAGGTAGTTATCAGTATACCAGGGGTATTCTTTTCTAGTTTGGCCTATTTTTTGTTATAGAAATAGATATAGTACAATAGTTTATACACGTAAATACACAAACACATTATATGAGCTCAGTTCAACTGATGACCAATGATAGATTGCTTTCCCACACTAGTTTTGCTACATTAAGTCAATTGGTCTACTGCTGACTGACTGAATAATATTTATATACCGCGACATATATAATATTTATGCACCTAACGTCACAGTGACCCGTCACTAATCCGTTGGTCACCTAACTGAATAGTATTTAGCAAAGACTGCGCATGACTAGTCACCTGTCTGAATAATATTTATCAAAGTATGCCGTCACATACGGTCACCTGTCAGGTCATGGTCCTCACATGAAGAATATCCACCCCGAGCGTGCGCCCACCTGAAGAATCTCCACCCGAACGCTACCGGGGGTTGAAAACTACAGAACAAAACAAATCAGGATTCCCTAAGGCCTCACAAAAATCACGAGGCCTTTCCACTTTTCAGCTGGTCTCAAGGCCAAGGCCACTTTTGAGGTCCGAGGCCTGCAAAATATGCCCGAGGCCGAGGCCAGACCTCAGCCCCGTGTCTGATATATAGAGAGAGAAATGTGCCTAAAGAAATCAAGAAATAGCAATTTTTCAGGTATATATTACTGCTACTACTGCTGCTACTAACAACAACAGCAATAATAATAATAATAACGTTTGCCGAAATACTTTAATGAAGTAACGGATTATTTACTTGGAACGATGAAGAAAAGAGCTAAAAAATAAATTTAGTTTGATGGGGAACTACGATAAAAAATGGCAATGAAGTAGAATTACAGGGAACATGAAACGAGCTTTTTATTTTTTTGAGAGATGCTATAAGGCTTTTCAACAAAGAGATAAGCTCTCTCGTTAGGAGATAACAATAAAAATAATATATATATATATATATATATATATATATATATATAATATATATATATATAATGGGTATTTCTAAAAAACTTTGGAAAAAAAGGTTTAACGGCTTATTCGACATTAATTTTCTTTCGGGGGGGGGGGGGGGGGTCCCCATGACAAATTTAAGTTCAGTCCATAAACGTTTTGGGGTCGCTGAATGAACTTAAAGTTTTTTCTATATAGTACTTATAGGCCCCAACCACGCGTACTTGGCTCCCGGGTCCCACCTACTAAGAGGTAGGTATTATGCCCCTTAAAGGGTGGGTCTTACAACATGCCAACAGTTGATCATTTTACCTGGTTTCGGTGGCGCCCATCAGTGTAACCTTTCGTGTGGCCTTGACTTTCCGACGATGGTTTTCACCCATCTGAAGATTGAAAGTACCCTCACTGGTTCTCATTCTTCGTCATAATCCTGCTGTACTCGGTGATCAAGACTATCCTCTCTCCGTGGAGTCGTTGGCTACCTTCAAGCCGTTCAAGGAGATCAGATCTACCCACTCGTCAGGTCCTCTTTCAGAAAGCAGACATCCACCACCAAAGCGGCGAAAATCTCGCATGATCTGGATGTTACGAAGGAATCGAGCTGCAGTTCCGCAAGTCGAGCAGCTTCCCCTCGAAGCGTTTGATATTCCTTCCACCTTCTTTCTTCAAACATTTTACATCTAGGTCTTGGTATCTAGGGGCACCTCATTATAAAGGCCGGGTCAACTAGTTTTCCGAGCTACTAGACGTACTTCATCAGGATGTTGGAGGCCATGCCGGAGATCCGTCGGTCCATCTGCGCAAACTCCGTGAATGTGTTCAAGAGGCGAAGATCAGAAGGTGCGTTAGCGTTACATAATGCAAAGGGAAAACAACACGTATCTAAATATCGATTCAATAAACCTGTTTATTATTTATTCACTTTTTGAAAATTAAAAACTTTTATAACAAATTAAAAACTAAGGAAAAACCGAAGTTCTCTCTCTCTCTCTCTCTATATATATATATATATATACAGTATATATATATTATATATATATATATATACATATACACACACACACACACACACCTTGGTTAACCTTGGTTTTGCTTCCGCCTGAATTGTTCATTCTGGCGAAGGTCAAGCTTGTCACTCCACTTTAGGCCTACAGTTTAATGTGGGATCCGAACCACACCCCATCAGCAGCCCAGCGTCTTAAGTACTAGGCTACCCAGGGTATCCATTTATGTACCAACCAATTTCTTTATTGTGTGGAAGAATGAACAGCTGAGTTTTTTTGCGCGTCGCCTGCCGTCACCGGGTCTCGATCCCGGGGCCGATGGATTCGTAGTCAGCGACGCTAACCATTACACCACCGAGGCGCGTGTATATATATATGTGTGTGTGGCCAAATTTTCTAACAAAATTGGAAATCATATTAGGAAAATTTCCTCAAAAACCATCGTATGTCAATTTTTTTTTTGCAAACATAATTTATGTCAGTGGGGCCAGAAATGTTCAATTTTCACGGTGGAACGATAATAAATTTATATTTAAAGTTTCTTACATTTTACAAAAACAAAATAAAAATAAATATTTTAAACTTTAAAACTGAACAAAAAAGCAAAAAAGGAAAAGAAAAAGAGTTTGCACAATTCCTTTTTTTGAATAAAGGATATTTACTTTTAAGCGCTTTTTGAATAAGGAAATACCACCGCTTATTTTGGGGGTTCAAATTTAAAAAAAAAAAAAAAAAAAATTACGTTTCTCTGTAATGTCGAAAAGGGATAAAATTTGATAATCTTTTAGGAAAATGGTCTCTGTTTCATATTTATTGAGAAATTGAGCAGGAAATTAGTTTGGGATATTTGGAAAATATATTAAAAAGAGAAGTTAATCCCATTGATCGAAATAAATGTAAACAAGTTTGGGTTTTAAACTCTTAATTTATTTCATGCAAGTATAAATGGGTTTAAATAATCAAATAGAGAACATAAAGAGTATGCAAAGGTTTGGCCATAAGGCAGAAGTGTGTGTGTGTATATATATATATATATATATATAATTATTAAAAACCTGTATAACTCGGACGAATTGGGGGAAGTAGTCCGCGAAATAAAGGATTCCGTCTTATAGAGGTAAAATTTAAAGTATTGTAAATAGGACCGTACCAAGGCTGGGGCGAGCGGTGCGGCCGCCCAGGGCACCAACGCGTGTTGGGAGCGCCAAATTTTTGGTCTTAGAGCTACCACGTAGAATGAAACTTGAATTTTAATTAATTATGTATTAATTATGTATTAAATAATTATGTATTTTAATTAATTATGTATTTCTATCATAATCAATTTGGATATGTTCCGAATTTAATGGGGGTGGAGGTCGCATAATGAATGCCTTGCACAGGGCGCCATCACAGGTTGGTACGGCCTTCATTGTACAAACCCTATTTTAAAATGTATAAATCAGTAAAGTGTACTAAAACAATGTTTGTGAGAGAAAAAAATTAGATATAAGTGTTAGTGGTGCACCGATTAATCGGTATCGGCACCTGGCATGCCGATATTATGAAAATACCTTGCATTGCCGATTAATCGGTAAAATGCCGATACCGATTAATCGGTGCACCACTAATAAGTGTACATATGAATAATCTAACGTAAAATATAATGAAAATATTTTTAATAAAGTACTGTAAAAGTATTTCAAATACCTATTTTTCAATATCTTACGAGTGGTAGGTTGCTTGTGAGGGTATCATGTGATGGCGTCGGTTTGCCGCGTTGTTAACGGGGATCGGAGAATACCGGTAACGTGGTCACCTCGGACTTTGCCTGTACAACTCCGACAAATTCCGAGCAAGACAGGTTTTTTCTCAGAGGGATTTTTTTTCCGGATCATAGAGGATTCCGGTTTATCCAGAGTCCGAGTTATACAGATCTTTAGATATATATATATATATATAGATATATATATATATATATATATATATATATATATATATATATATTATATATATATATTGTCTACTTAAAATACTACCGTATATACTCGGATGATGGTGTTTTACATTACACAGGCCTGCGAATGAGAACTTTTTAAGAGTTTCTTACTAATAACTGATTTTATAATTCAACTACGCTGATTTTCGAATAAGGTGTCCATTTTTTTCTATCACGTAAGGATTTTCTGCAAACTGGAAGGGAAAAACAACAACATAAATAAATATTATTTATTTCAATTTACATTAGGTACCGATTTCGCTTTGTTATACTAATTACAAATGCAAACAGCTTTAAAAAGAAAGAAGACTATTAACGTCAATTACATATTCATCTTTATTTGTCCTGAGTTTTCTTGCGAGATCTATGCCTTTTAGTCTCGAATGTACGCGCTGTTCCTTTTCTTTTATGTAATAATTCTGGAGTATCCCGTTTCAACATCCAGCAGTAATCAACCATCATGCTGATATCCCACATTCCCTGATATCTCTTCTCCATTTTTTAGATGTCTTGGTGAAACCAAGCATTTATAGGCAGTAATTTTTAATCAAAGTTTAATGAAAATTACTTACATCTGTAATATGAAATATGACATTTTGTGAAAAATCTGTACGTGATGGCGAAAAATTAATATTATTTTCGGAATCAGCGTGCAAAAATTAGTACATAAGTGATAAAATATTTCGAACAACAAAACCATCGCAGGCCTGTGAATTATTAATGTACAATAAAAGTTCAAAAATAACGGGTGACCCCCTCAAAATGCCACTTAGTGCCACGATATGATAGCATGGCTAACGAGGCATCGAATGCGTTATGAACGTTATTAACGGTTAAACGGTTTGGACACCGAAATTCAAAATGTTTCGTGTTTTAAACTTTTCAGTAATTAACGCACGTATCTTCCTGTTCCATTCTATGACAAATTATCCCTTTGAGACTAGACACAAAGCTTCCTAAAATTATATCTCGTTAAACTTAACATCTGAACCGGTAATAAAATTTATATTTATTAAATAATAAATAATAAATAAAATAACTGAGTTATATAATAACAAAATCTAAGATAAAAAAGGTTAGAATTATATATATATATATTCAAAGCCCTTTTGCTTATGGAAATTGAAGTACCAAACGTCAGTTTTACTCGTACCATGTTTGTATCTCTTTCGGATGTTTTAGCATATTAATACAAACTTTTTATCCTTTTTGACTTGAGGTGGGTTGGGGGTAGGGACATTTATTATCCTTTAAAAGACAAAAATCAGACTAGATTTTTTTCGAAACGATATCAAGAAATATTCAATTTTTTTTTGTTTTGGAAATTTCTAATATCAATCCTCGTAAATGGAGTTACGTTTAGGGTTCGTACAGGAACCTATACGTATAGGAGCTCCGTATAGGTTTAGTATGCAGTATTTAGGTTAAGTAAAACTGCTAGGTTACGTCAACCCAGTTAAGACTGAGTTAAATTGTTCTTATGTTCTTGTGGTTCGGAATCCACGTAAAATTGTAGGTCCCCTCCGCCACCACGGAGGACATACACAATACACAATTACGAACGCAGTTAGGTAGACCAGCCATGAGGAATCCTAGGGTCTTTGTTGGTCTGAAACATTATAAAAATTAGGTAAGGTTAGGTTAGATTAGATCAAATTTGGCTAGCTTAGATTAGCTCATATTATCAGTAGGTCTAATAATTAGGTTTTTTTTTTTAAATTTTCTTACTATCACCAAAAGAATAAAACCTTCAAAGAAAAATATAGCATCACCAATTTGTAATTTTTTATGCTTTTAAGAAATTGCGGGTTTTTAGGCGATCTCTTTTCTGTAACTGCACCTTTCAAAATGCGCTATAAAAAAATTGTGAATAAGCTAACGTGTATATATATATATATATATATATATATACACTGGGTGGACGAAAAAAACCTGGACATTTTTGTTTTTCCTACAAATTTCAAAGTAGTCAAGCTAATACATCCAAATTAGTACAAGATGTAGCCAATAGTATGGTTATCATGTGCTGCAAACCTCAGTTAATTATCTTTGGCCGCTTCTTAATTATAAAAAAATTAACCTGACGAAACAAACAGCGAGATTTTGTACAGGGAATTTAATTTAGCAGACATTAAACGCATGTTTTTTCAAGATGAGTCCGACTTTACATTAACTGTATCAACAAATCGACAAAACAACCGAGTCAATGCATTAACTTCAAAATCGGAAATCCCGCCAGACCGTCTTTATCATCCAATTTCACGATTTTCCAAGAAATTAATGGTATCTTGTGGTGTTTCTTACAATGGAAAAACCAAATTATTCTTTGCTGATCCACAGAAAACAAAAATGAACTCGCAAAATTACATTGAACACCTCGGAGAACTTTTACCGGAATGCCAAGACTTGTACCCGAACGAAGATTTTATTTTTGTTCAAGCCAATGCACCATCTCATTCAGCTAAGGCAACCCAAGAATTTTTGATGGCGAACATTCCTGAATTCATAAAAAGTGAAGAATGGCTACCAAATTCTCCTGACTTAAATCCTCTGGATTGCTTCGTGTGGAATGAGCTGAAGTCATTGGTGTACCATGGTCGCAGGGAACCATTTTCAAACATGGAAGCACTTAGACAAAGAATTGAGGTTGTTTGGCCTATGGTGTCCCAAGACAAAATCAAGTCATTCATAGATCAGTGGAAAAGGAGAGTACTGGTTGTAATTCAAGAAAATGGGGGGGCCAACACAATATCGATTTCAATAGGGTAAGTTTTATATGAGTTCTATTGAAATTTTTAGCACATGATAACTATACTATTGGCTACATCTTGTACTAATTTGGGTGTATTGGCTTGACTAGTTTGAAATTTGTAAGAAAAACAAGTGTCCAGGTTTTTTCGTCCACCCTGTATATATATATAATTTTTTTTTTTTTTTTTTTTTTTTTCTAATTTCGGCCAAAAAAAAATGAAAACTTTTTAAAAAAACTTTTCCCTTCGTTTGATGCATTTTGAAAATGAAAACTTTTGTACCTTTTTTAAATATTTCGCTACGAAATTTAGACTTCGAACCGAAGCCCAAATTACCCCTTGCTACTGAAAACTAATTATAATCAAGCATTTCACTATTGCTATACCTTCCAAACTCTCTCTCTCTCTCTCTCTCTCTCTCTCTCTCTCTCTCTCTAACCTAAACCACTTTTCTACATAGGTCCTCTTAAATCAGTATAGGCTCTATGCTACATTTTACAACAATGTATTCGCTAGTTTTAAAAGTGTTTATATCAAGCAAGAGCGACTATACATGGCGGATGAAACTCTTCTGAAGTAAGTTTTAAGCCATCCTGTTCAAGCCCTGATTTATTTTTTAAACCTGTTAAATCTTTCGAAAGCCTACTGGAGATTGCTTTTCCGGATTTAAGCCCGTTAAAGTCTGCTGAACTCTAATATGCATAAACGTTGGAAAAGGATATGCATGATACAAAAATTCGACACATTATGACATTAGTATTATAGCTTTGCAATCGCTTACGTGTTAAAACGAAGACCAAAATTTTTGTTAAATACTTTTCTTTGATTTTTTTTTTTTTTTTTAATTATTGATTTAGTAATTGTATAAAAACGCGTGTCATTCAATCAATCAATTGATTCTTATTCAAATTTGATTTATTTAGTGTATATTAATAGCAAACGAATGGTTTTTGGTTGAAGATTATTTTACTTTGTAATGGTGGGCATAAAAGTCTCTCTCTCTCTCTCTCTCTCTCTCTCTCTCTCTCTCTCAATAAAGTCTAACGAATAGTAATTTTCTTCGAGCAAAGGTTAATTAATGATCGAGTTTGGAGGCTGAAGACAAGACATTAATAGAATCATTTCTCCTTTGGTGTTGCACCAATTCATTGCAGAAGAGAAGGAACGAAGGGAGATCTACATCAGGACAGAAGAAAATCACGAACAAAGAATGACTCGCAGAACATTCCCTAATTAATTAACTTGATTGTTTTCTACGTCGTAGGGATGTTTCGTGGCGAGGTTAAGCGCCGTTGGGTCTGTTCACCAGTTGGATGGGTAACCACTTTCTACGTTCAGACGACGTAGCGACCTACAGATGGTTCGAATTCCATATAAAGCCGTAGGTTTCCTCCATCACGTGACCTTTGCCGTTTCGAAGGAGGCTGAACAACCCCATTCATTGTTATTATTATCCTATACCAGAGTTCCCAAACTTTTTTACCCAATGCCTCCTCCAAATTGAAGTCAATCCTTCACGCTCCCCCTCCCCCCCCCCCCCCCGCTTATTTCATTGGAAATTACATTCAGGGAGCGTAATTTATTGGTACTATAATCAATGTGATGTAACATTAAAAATGGAGTTTCATTTATAAATGTGCTATATATAGTACATGGCATGTCAGTAGTGGGTTGCGCCTTCCGAGTTTGAGAAAGGTTGTCGTTATACACTGTACAATGACTACAATAACAGCTGTGGAAAGAAGTTCGCCTCGGAAATAACAAAATCTACGGAAAAATTATTGAAAATAAAAAAAAAATTCAGCACAAATTTATAATTGGTGAATTGGGTGGAAAAAAAATACTTCTACATCATCAGTCAGATCCTTCACATTTTGATTGGGTGCTGGATACATTAGTACTCCAATAACTTCTTTTTTTTTTAACTTGATCACATTACTTCTCCAACCACTCGACAAATTCTTGATAAATAACGAAATCGTCAATATTTTCCTCAATAGATTTTATTTTCATCAACAAACTTTATTTAATAATTGTACATGAATATAATTATTTCGCTTTTAGATTTATCTAACTGCAAAATACAATCTGAATACGACTTACAAAGCAATCTACGAATTCTAAACAATATTTAGAGTTTCTATAAAACTAATTTTGTTTCCTTTCAACCGAATGTGAAAGGTTTGGAATGAAAATGCGACGAGAGTAAGTTTCCCCGACAAAGCTAAAAAAATTTTGTATAACTATTTCATTTAACGAAAATGCATGAACGTGTTTTTAAATAATTTTGCTTTCATATAACTTCAAAAGATGTGCAAATATTATATATATATATATATATATATATATATATATATATATATATATATATATATATATATATATATATATATATATATGGGAAGGAACGAAGGGAGAGCTACATCAAATCACAAAGAGTGAGTCACAGAACATTCTCTAATTAATTAACTTGATTGTTTTCTACGTTGTAGGGATGTTTCATGGCGAGGTTAAGCACCGTTGAGTCTGTTCACTAGTTGGATGGGTGACCACTATCTACGTTCAGATAATTTAGAGCCCTACAGATGGTTCGAATTCCACGTAAAGCTGTAGGTCCCCTCCATCATGTGTGTGTGTGTGTGTGTGTGTGTGATACTTTTCCTTAATGAGAGTTTTTGGTTGTATACAAGCTAAGTGCACACATACTGTGAATGTACTTCACGGAAATATTTTTTTCAGTATTTTTTTTCTAACTTTCCTATATCTCTGTCTTCAATACTTTTTCTTACCATCACTGATCAGAGAGAGAGAGAGAGGCGGGGGAGTTCGTATCATCTTTTGTTTGCTTTTCCTTTCTGAAAATATCTTTCTTTCTCGTCTAACCTAGAGTGAATCTTTGGTTCTCTGTTACTCTGCTAACTCAACAACTCTGGAACTCTGTCAGAGCAGCTCATTTATGTGCCCTGGTCGTAATCTCACTCGTTCTCTCTCTCAAAATCGGATTACCAGGATGATATTCCAAAATAAGTATCGTTCTAATACTATAAGTCTAATTGCTATTACTATTATCGCCTAATAATGTTTTACTATGAAGGAAACACAGATTACAATAATAATAATAATAATAATAATAATAATAATATCACTATTACAATTTATTGCTGTATTTATACGTGTTGATGACACCTCAGATGCTGCAGGAAGCATATATACATACACGTACATGTGATGGGTACATGTATGTACATACATACATATGTGTATATAGCAGACACGCATATACATATGTGTATGCATAGATACCCATAAATATGTATCCGGATACATATATACACATATATGTCCCAATATACATTGAAATAAATGGGATATTAATGCCGTCATATACTTACATAGCAAAGAAATGCCATTAACAAGCAAGTTTTATGTATTTATTGGCAGAATGGAGTTATCTGGTAAATTTTATTACATAGTATACAGTAATGAGGTTATTTACATTAGTTTTAAAGGTACAGAGACGAAGGAAGATAAAGTACATAAAGATTATCCGCAGACTGCAGTAAGCTACAAACATATGTTTAGAAATGCAGAGAGTATGGATATATTTAGCTAAGTTTATACATTCACATAACT
>JAJOZX010000992.1:0-167500 GCA_023014485.1 Bathynomus jamesi | reverse complement strand
TTGGGGAGAGAAAGGGTAGGCTTGGATTTGGTATTAAAGAAATAGGCTTATCTTTTTAAAATAAAAATTAATTTCCAAATAGACCCATGTTTCAATAAGTGACCTAAAAACCAATAAAAGCTTTATTTGAGTAATGGGACCATATTAGATATGGTTTACTGGGACTTGCTTAGTCTTGAAATTATAGTTCATCAGTAAAATTAAAGCATGATAAGGACTAATTTGAATTTAAAGACCATACAAGTGGATGTCAATTTGATTTCTCAAACCTACACAGTAGGAAGAGGTCACATGTTCAAAAATTAGATTTCTTATCTTACTACCTTGGTGACAGATTTACAGCAAAGTTATAACTCTGCCCAAAAAGAAATACTGTAAGTGAACTGTTAAGTATTTATGAAGAAATCAGATATGAAGGAAAGTCCATGAAATGCCAAAGTTATTAGTAAAGGAAAAGGAGTTGGGATGAAGTCTAAAGGAACTTGAGAGAGGAAACAGTCCATAGCTCAAAGTCCTGAATCATCTCTATCACAATAAGTTGTCTTACTTTCAGAATAGATCATTAATGAGAATATGTAAATATAAAAAATACTCGCGTAACTTTAAGTAGAATGGCTTATTCACTTGATTCATTATGTAAAACAATTATCTCAAGCCATGGAGAATCCCAGAAAGTGCTGAAAAGATTGATTGATACTCCTAAAAAATATCCACCTGTTGTATGATATTAATGAGGTTCTGACAATAGAAATATTGAGAAATTTCCCATCTGTTGGGAGAAGTCTTTTCATTCTAGTGAATTTTATAAGTTTTTTGGTAGTTGTGAAAGGAATTTAATACACTCCCAAGGGAGATAAGAGAAAAAAGAAGTGATTTCAAAGAATAATCCAATGACAGTATCTGTGATAACGAATATTTTAATCACTCATTATGTAAAGCTGTAAGACCCCTCCATCACATGATATTTGCTGTTATGGAGGTTAAACAACCTAAAATGAAAATATTGATGTTTTAGAGTACAGTATTTACTGGATACATAAGCTTTGCTTGCAAATTTTGTAATTGAAGTGGAGGCAATGGTGTTCAGAGTATTTAAAACTACTTTTTAAGTATAAATTAATTTATATACTAATTATAATTAATTGTTGCTGATAGAGGTGTTTCATTTTTCAGGAAGAATTTGTCCTTCTTTTATGCTTTTCTGACTTGGAACTTGTTGGGATATATTATTTATAAATCCTTGACCAGAACCCCTAGTGAAGAGAGAGAAAATCAGCCTCGTAAGTTAATTTTGTAAAAACTTTCTTTAGGTAGATTCTGTATCCATAGCTTGTTTTCTCATGTCAATAGATTACAGTATATGTGAGGGTGTGCCACTTTTAATAAATGTTTGAAATTTTGAGGTGCAATATTTTCATGTGGTGATCCCTGCTACTTTATTGATGAATATGAAGTTTTAACCCATTCTGAAAATATTTGACCCTGGATCGGGGGCATTGAAATTTTGACCCCAGCCTGTGACATCAGACCAATTTTTCATATGTATTTGGCCATAAAATCTTTATTTATTAACCGATTCAAATGATTCTGGTGTCAATTGATGCAGAATTGGAAATACTTTCTTTTTCATACCAAAACAGTAGCTTTTACTATAAGTGTTTGGTCAAAAACTCGGGTAAGCTATAAAAATTAGACAAATTTGGTGCAATACAGGAGACATTGTGGGTATGACCACCACCCTGAAGCATCATCCCAGATCTGCTTCACGGCAATGGGCCCATCTGAAAAGCATAATAATAAGAAATAGGCTTATTCTGATGGGTGGGAACAATTCTGAACATGTCAAAGTTGAAATAAACCTTTCACAGAAATGGAGTGAAAAGTCAAAATTGTCAATGACATGATCAAAACCCCCTTTTTTTTTCTTTTTTTTTCTTTTTTTTTAATTCAGTTGCTGTTGAAGACCCTGAAAAAGGAGAAATTGTTGATAATAATTCATAATATTAACCCAGATTAAATACTGAAAATATTTTAATGCATGAAACAGTATATAGAACACTCGCTTTTTATTTTTTCAAGTAGTTTCGCAAACTGCTCTTCTTGTAGATGTCTGGAAGAAGGCATCTTTCATTTTCAACAAGTTGAAGGAGGAAATGGTGTTGCTGTTCATTAATGGTGATGCTCTTAGCATAATCTTCAATAAGTTTCATCCTGCTAAGCGAATATAGTCCTCGTGTTTCTCCCATTCTTCTACTGGTCTTCTCAACCAATCCCCATTTGATTTAAAGAGCCTCAGAAATTGCCATGATTTTGGACCAGCAAGGTCGGAAAGCTATCCCCCTTGCCTTCAACAACGCCCAACTATCCCCCTTGCCTTCAACAACACCCAACTATCCCCCTTGCCTTCAACAACACCCAACTATCCCCCTTGCCTTCAACAACACCCAACTATCCCCCTTGCCTTCAACAACGCCCAACTATCCCCCTTGCCTTCAACAACGCCCAACTATCCCCCTTGCCTTCAACAACGCCCAACTATCCCCCTTGCCTTCAACAACGCCCAGCTATCCCCCTTGCCTTCAACAACGCCCAGCTATCCCCTTGCCTTCAACAACGCCCAAACTATCCCCCTGCCTTCAACAATGCCCAACTATCCCCCTTGCCTTCAACAATGCCAACTATCCCCCTTGCTTCAACAATGCCCAACTATCCCCTTGCCTTCAACAACGCCCAACTATCCCCCTTGCCTTCAACAACGCCCAACTATCCCCTTGCCTTCAACAACGCCCAACTATCCCCCTTGCCTTCAACAACGCCCAACTATCCCCCTTGCCTTCAACAACGCCCAACTATCCCCCTTGCCTTCAACAACGCCCAACTATCCCCCTTGCCTTCAACAACGCCCAACTATCCCCCTTGCCTTCAACAACGCCCAACTATCCCCCTTGCCTTCAACAACGCCCAACTATCCCCCTTACCTTCAACAACGCCCAACTATCCCCTTCCTCTTCTCGTGATCTTTCCTTGAAAGATCACATATACTCTTTCTAAAACAGCTTCTTAGAGGTTAGGTGTGCTGTACCACCTCCACAGTTTCTTCACCCCCATCAGTTGCTGATTCTGTACAGGGGTCTTGTTTGCACCTGTATAGTGTGTGCTTCTAATGTGTGGGGTGGCTCAACCCACACAGCCATACTTGACTGGGTGGAATCAAAGGCTTTTCATCTCATCGTTTCCCTGCTTTTTACTAATTGTCTTCAATCTCTCTCTTTGCCACAATGTTGCCTCGCTTTCTCTTTACTATCATCATTATTATAATGGACATTGCTCTTCTGAACACTCTAACTTCATGCTTCTTCCTTTAAGGAGAGCATGCAGTACCAGACTTTCTACACTTTCTCATTCCTTTTCTGTCCAACTCTCTACTGCAAGGATTAATCTGTATTTTCAGCCTTTCATCTACTCAACCAGTCAACTCTGGAACAATCTTCCTCACTCCATCTTTCCTCCTGTCTATGACCATATCTTTCAAATGCAGAGTGTCTAGGCATCTTGAAACCCTGCACTTTGATTTTGGCTCTCTTCTTCTATAGGAGGGGTGCTTTTTTGCGGGCATTTTGCCCTTGGCCCCTCGTTTCTGCATAAAAAAAGAAATTACTAAAGGATTGGAAACATTTAAAAAAAATTTGGAATAAGATAAGTACAGTATTAACAGAAATTACCTAATATATTTGGAAAATGGGTCAGAATGTAAATTACAAATTTGTAGTTTTCATAGGAAAGATGTATTTGAGATGCATACAAATTTTTTTAGCAGGTCCATCCTGAACCATTGTTCAAACTCAACAAAAGTAATATATATATATACAGGGTGTCCCATAAGTCCGGCATCATAGGAAAAATAATAAAAAAAGGCAAAACAAAAGCTTTTATTTACAGAATGTGCTCAATATGTCCACCATTGTTTTCAATACACAAATTCAGACGTGATACCCAGTTAGCAAGCACACGGTGAATGATGTCAGGAGTAATGGTGTTACATACCCCAATAATGCGCTGCCGCAAATGTTCAACACTCATAATTTTCTCTGCGTATACCAGCGCTTTCAAGTGGCCCCAGAGATAAAAATCTAGTGGCGTGAGATTCGGGCTTCTAGCTGGCCATTTCACAGGCCCTCGACGTCCTATCCAATGACCAGGGAATTGTTGGTACAGGTATTCCCTTACTTGGGTGCTGTAATATGCAGGAGTGCCGTCTTGCTGGAACCATGTTGGGAAACTTCCTTCTTCATTCAAGACACTGGGAAATGCTTCTTCCTTGACCATACATAGGTAGGTGCCTCCAGTGACATGTTCATCGAAAAAGAGGGGGCCTATGATGCGATCCTTCCAAATGCCACACCATACCATCACCTGAGATGCACCTTGTTCCTTTGAAGAGGTATACCAGTGAGGGTTGTTTTGAGACCAGTAGCGGGTGTTCTGTCGATTTACCTCACCATTTCCATAAAAAACAGCCTCGTCACTGAACAGAATGGTGGATGGGAAATTGGCATCCTGAGCATATTGTTCCGTAGCCCATTCACAAAATTCCATCCGCTGGTCGGGATCATCATCGCTTAATTTCTGTAGGATCTGAAGTTTATATGGATGCCATTTGTGAGCCTGAAGAATGCGATGGATGCTACGTTTCGACACTGCTGTCTCGGCGGACAATCGCCGAAGAGACTTATTGAGACTTCTGTTAAAATGAGCCAGGATAGCAGTCGCTGTATCATCGTCAGTGGACCTCCTTGAAGGTCCACTGTGTGGTTTATCTTCTATGGATCCTGTTTCCTTAAACTTTGCAACAAGTCTGCTAACACAACTCTGTGTTATTGGCTCACGGTCTGGATGCAGTCTGTTAAATTCAGCAGCGACCGCTCTTTGACTCCGATTTCCTATGAGTAGAAGTATCTGGATTCATTCTTCCTTGCTCACAGACATTATGGCCTGTAGAAAGAGAAAAATATGAATTATGGTTTGTAGAAATAGAAAAATATGAATTTCTCCTATTATATATATAAATAAATTATTTCACGAAAGTGACACATGAAAAATATTTATGATGAATAAAACCACGAAGGGAAAAGAAACACAAAGTGGTGCTCAAGCGCTTTCGTCTAATGGCATCCTCAGGAACACTGGAGTGTTCCTGAGGATGTCATTAGACGAAAGCGCTTGAGCACCACTTTGTGTTTCTTTTCCCTTCGTGGTTTTATTCATCATATATATATATATATATATATATATATATATATATATATATAATATATATAGAGTGCTTTTTTTGTGAAAAAAAAAGTGCCGGTACTCATTGGGATATATATATATATATATATATTATATATATATATTATATATATATATAATATATAGTGCTTTTTTTGTAAAAAAAAAAGTGCCGGTACTCATTGGATATATATAACATAACATTAACTTACCGTTTACATGACTGATGATGTCATGGTCATGAGTATTAATTACAGTTGCTAGTTTGTCACAAAATAACTCGGTATATGTTGCATAATAAATTGTATTGTGTACTAGCTCGTAGTTGTTTATTTTTAGATGCCTTGCATTTGTTGTGTACATAAAGTTTATCTACAATTGATTTCAATACTTACCATATAACAACTATACTTGCCATGAAATAAAATAGGTATACAGTATAATTTTATACTACAGAATATTATAATACAATATCGCTTTAGTTTTAGAAAACTTAAAAATTTAATAAGAGATTCTAGATAATCTACGAATTAATTATTAAAAAAAGGTGCCGGTACGCCGTACCGGTGCATACCGTCACAAAAAAAGCCCTGTATATATATATATAAATGATGCAAACCCACAAAAAAAAGAAAAATTATTCCAAGGTCTCTTGTGTATTCAGAAGTACTGTACACCTCATTAGAGAATTCCCTGACAAGGTGTATTTCTGAATACACGAAAGGCCTTGGAATCATTTTTATTTTTCCTTGTGGGTTTGCATCATTCATTCATTTCACATGTTTAATTGTGAAATTCATGCCATGTACAATATATGAGGGGTCGCGCGGCTTAAGGTACCTAAGCGCCACCACAGGCGAAAATATTTTTTTGATGGATATCACTATTTTCACCCTTCCTCTATCGTGTGGTTTGGGTTATAATGACCTTACGACAATAGAAGTATGGTTGAAAACCTTATGAAGCGAACTACTTTGCTTAACTTGCTGAATATTGCTGAACTTTGGAGGCGATTTCTGGCCAATTTTAATTTTGGCGCTTAGGTACCTTAAGACGCGGGACCCCTCATATATATATTGAAACCCAGTATCTCATTTTTCTAAATGAGTGCCATAGGTCAGTAATCATCTAGTTAAACTGTCACAATTATACAATATTTCATTTCAGGTTTTTAATAATTTATTTTTAATTTTAGCTTGGTGGCACGGCCGAGTTGTGAATTTGGAGAACGCAACTCATTACAGAGTACAAGGATTTAACATTACCAAAGTAGAAGGTTTACCGAAAGTTCAGCCCAAAGATAATTCGTAAAATACTGAACCCATTATTCTGTACAAAACATTGGTGGAATATAATCATAAGTCCTGTATTTGGAATTGCGAACAAACCTCTTTCTAAGCGTTAAAGCAATGATTCGTTTATATAGAAGAATCTTACGTAAGTACGTATCTCCTTGTCATATTTCGTTAAAGAACTATTCTGATAAGTTTGTGGATTTGCCCTCCGCTATTTATATTTGTCAGGAACACAAAGCTACAGTATTTTCAGCTTTGGAACCCCATATTGATGTCGACAGTTCATTTAAAAATATAATTAAATTAAAAGTAGATCTTGAAAATAGAAATATTCATGTAGACGTGGATTTTCTGCGTGAGCAAAGCATCTTGTATAAAAGACTGATCGAACTGATTAAACGTACCGATAAGGAAATGAAGGAAATCTTTTTGGAATTGAAGGAGGTCTCTTCCGAAGCAGGAGACCCAACCTTTCAAGAAAGGAAGGATTCCTTACAAACAAAAATTGCAGAAATGAGAAATAAAATGGAAAATGCTAAACGAGAATTTAGTCACGTTGAAAAAACTTTCATAATCCCTTT
The DNA here is from genome assembly GCA_023014485.1 of Bathynomus jamesi. NCBI lineage: Eukaryota > Metazoa > Arthropoda > Malacostraca > Isopoda > Cirolanidae > Bathynomus > Bathynomus jamesi. The sequence goes on along the minus strand of JAJOZX010000992.1, from coordinate 160,353 downwards.
CCTTCAACTTCCAAATAATCTTTATAAAAATACCACAAAATACGATGAAGTTCTCTTCTCCTTATTTCCTAAACCCAAATTTTCATTCGCATCGAAATCTCACATTCAGATTGGTAATTTAAGGGATGAACTGCATTTTAGAGACGTTTCTCGAACCTCTTATTACATGAAAGGCAATCTAGCCGTGCTAGAACTCGCTCTAAGCGAGTTTGTTTTGTTTCGATTTAAAGAGCTTGGCTTTAGACACTACGCAAATATGGATTTTGCGAAAGCGGTACTCACTGAAGGTTGTGGAATTAACTTAAAATGTAAAGATGATGTCCTGAGAGTTGAAGATTCTAATAGTCTCGCATCCAATCAGATTCCGTTTTTGTTTGGTGGATCATCATTACCGTCAATCCTTGCATCGTTCTGTAAAGGAGTTATCAATTTTTGCGTAGATTCTCCCTCCAGGTTGGTTTCGGTCGGGCGTAAATATAATCCCATTCATGCTGTACAGGATCTTGAAACGAAAGGTTTGTTTACGTCTGTTCAGTCAACCTGCATTAGCGCCTTAGTACCTTATCCGAACGATGTTGAAGAAGAAGCTGTTGTGAATGAAGTGGCGATGATGCTTACGCAGATGTACACGGAACTTGGTCTTCACTTCGTTTTAATTCAATATGGGGCATCGAAATTGAAAACTTACGAGTCTCTGGCCGTCGGAATTTGTATGTATTCACCTTATTTTGAAACATATGTTGAAGTGGGACGAATTTCTCTATGCCAAGATTTTATTAGCAAACGTCTTCAAATTTACCAAAGTTTAGAAAAGATGAAAGCAACTTTTCTGGGTATGGTATATGTTGAAATTTTAGATGCGAGAAATTGGATCGGATGCATGATCGAAAATACACAAACTTATGATAGTAATTACATTATACCAAAATGCGTACAACCATTTATGTATGGAGAGGTTTGAAAACGAAATCTCATTTGCTGCTACTTTTATAATGTATAGATTGATGGTGGTGTATAATAAATAAATATTTGTTACTCGTATATTTAAATGACCTTTAATAGAGGTGTACCGGAATTCCGGCCATTTATTGAGAGTTCCGTTTCCGGCTGGAACTCTGTCTGATATCCGGCCAATCTGGAATCATTCAGTTTTTAATGATATTAAATAAAAAAAAAAATAGAAGGCAAATAGAATTATTTATAAACAGATTTTGATATATTTATGCAGAGTCCTTAGCCATTCCTTTGGCTCCTCGCATGTATCAAATAACAAATGAAATATATGACAGAACGTTCAAAATTTTCTTCGCTAGTAATTTTTTAATTATTTTATGATGATAAAACAAGAATTATGAAACTGCTTTTATTTCGAAATTGCCATTTTTCATGATTTTTGTATATACATTACCTAAATTATATATAAAAAAAAAGTTCCTTGCTTAATGTTTTCCTTAATAAAAGAAACACTAGATTTATATTGAATTATAAACACACCATAGAAAAGAGTGGAAGAGAAAAATCAAAATGGTATACGTATACTTTAGCGTCGTAAATTATAACTTTATTATAATTATTATTATTAAAAGTGTTGAAGCGATATTACAACTGATAAATGTCATTAATGAATATAATCAAATGCGCAAATAAGTTATTTATATTTATTTCTCCATAAGAATTCATGAATATAGCTGGGAAATAAGGCATGTGATGTACCATGTTGACGACGTAGCTTCTTTGCCCGGTTAGGTCAACTGTACGCCCTTGACGATGGGTTAGGTTAAGTCGTGATATTTTCGTTTAAACTAACCAAAATATGACGACTTAACCTAACGCATCGTCAATGGCGTACAGTTGACCTAACCGAGCAAAGCAGCAGCTACGTCGTCAACATGGCGCATTTCAGTTGTAATATCGTTTTAATACTTTTAATGGTTATATTCAGGCTTACGTATTTTTTGTTGATATTAAACGTATAAATAATTTACGACGCTAAAGTACAGTATATGTATATCATCAAGAAACAGTGACTTATGTTTACAAAGGAAAAAACTGTGCTTCAATAGTTGAAATTATACCTCAATAAGTTGGCATGAAGAAAATTAAGTTTATCGCCATTTCTGGCAATAGGCGATTCCGTCGTTCTTTGTAAATGTTAGCCGCTTGGCTAAATATCTGCTCACTGAATACACTTGAAGGTGGAGCTGATAAATACATTCTTGCTACTTTAGCAAGATTTGTAGTAGGAAACATTCCTTTATTTTCATTCCACCAGGTGAGAGGATTAGAGTTCCTGTCAATTTGAGGTGAGTCAAGGTATAACTTGGTTTCATTATGAATTCTGTTATTGATGGAATGCTCTCTGGCGACTTTCCTGTTTTCTTTGTCATTTTGGATTCACGTTCTTCGGCCTTTTTCTCTTCAGGTTCTTCCTCAATTTGTTTGTGCTTTTCTTTGATTGTGTATAACTTTTTCAAAGCAATCCCAAAATGATTGTGTCTGGTGAATTTTTGCCAAATTTGTCAATCTCAGAATCATCACTTGAAGTTGTTTCATTTTTACTTTCTTCCATTTTGACAAGCAATATTTCTTATTTCAGCCAAATCCTTAATTTGTCATGGTCATAAGTGTTTCTGAATGGTGACAGTTTGTATTGTGGATTAAGGACAGTAGCAAGTGCAAAACATTTTTTGTCATACCGTTCAGATATAGAGTTGAGTAACTCTGTCTTCTTGGTTTCTACTCCAGATCTATCCCAGGGTTTCTCAAGGTATATTCTTAGGGCTTTGATAGCTGCGATAACAATTGATATTGATGCAACTTCAAAGATTAATCTCAATGTGAGGTCCTTAAATGGTTCTAATGCGTTTATTACATTTTCAATCTGCCCATTGGTTAGGTGGTGACATGTCTAAGTTATTTTCTCTATCGTACAACACTGTCAGTAAAATTAATTATTGTATGATTTTTTAAAGGATGATTTCGCGTTTGATGCTCTGTACGCCTTTAATTATATGAGTGTTTGTTTTAACCCCTCCGTCTATGGCCTTGGTTGGTTCGAAGTCGACGGGGGTTCTGGTTAGGAGGCAGCAACGGATTTGTTACTCACAATAGTTTCTTCTATAATACTCTCCGAGTTCTTCTGTAGTGGTTCGGAGGATTCCGTGAAAACTTACTAAATTCTCTGAAGATTCCCTGATGCTTCTTAAAACGTATCGGGAAATTATTTTCTCTACTTTATTGACCGAGTTCTCGGACGAGAGCACGGCTCGAAGGAAAAGATAAAAAAAACTCTTTTACTGTAATTTACTTCTAAAAATATACAGGTAGTGCTCTGAATTTACAGGGGTAGAGGTTCGACCATAGCTCAGGACGGAATCTAAAAAATTAAGGAGGCAAGGGGCCTCTGTCCCCTCCTCGCTGAGAGGCTGCTAACAAGGGAGTAAGTGAAGTCAAGAAGAAAAAGGAGTAGTAGTTATTTCACAATTACATACTTTATATATAATCTAAATTTTCGGGGAGTGCAGTTTGAAGGTTAAGTTTCCCCCTTTAAACACATGATCAGAATTTTGAAAGATTCCAAATAAAAATTTTAAAAATAATAATAAAAAATAATCGTATTTTCGCCGAGTATACATTTCTAAAGGGCAACATAATTTCGAAGTAGTACATTGAGTACAATCTAAGTACATCACTGAGCACATTGTAATTTTGGTTTACAACAATTATGATTATAATTACGGATTAATTCACATTCACTTATTATCGTTAATTACAGTTCCATTAAAGTACATTAGTCACTTACAATTCTTAGTGTTTTTATAGTTATATATGGTTATTAGTACAACACAAAGTACATGGGCACATACGGTACATATTTATATACAACATGACACACACATGATATATAACATAACGCATGATGATGTTTTATAAATTCGAGGCAAGCGAGAGGAGATTTTTATCTCAGAAGCGCTCGCTTTTGCTGTGGTTAGTGGAATTTGACCACTTGCATAAGCATTTATGAATATCTTGCGAGAAGTGAAATAATTAAAAGAAAAAGTAAAAAGAATACATGTGGATGTATTTACATGTACGTAACTATGTACGTAATCATGATCATCAGGGGACATTACGAATGCACAAAGTATTGTACACATATTGATAGTCGCACAATAGGTAGGTCGATGAATGAATAATTAATACAGGGTGATCAAAAAGTAACGCAACCCATGGAGAAACGCACAATTGATTTTTTCCTTCTGTTGCAGGTGGTGAATATATGAAAAAGATGAAATACACCTTGGAGCAGCGTATATTCATTGTCACGCAGTACATTCGCTCCAGACGCAGGAGGCCTTCACGATCTCCGGATTTATCGCCTCCCGACTTTTTCTTGTGGGGTTACCTGAAAGATGCCGCATATGTCACTCACCCGCACAGTATTCCAGAATTGCAGGCGATGATTCAGAAGTGTGTTGATGCAATTTCACAGGAAACGTTGCAGAGGGTCTTTAAGAACATGAATCGCCGTATCCACTTGTGTGAAGCACAGAACGGTGCCCACTTCCAGCACTTGCTCTGAAATAAATCGTTTTCCCATGGGTTGCGTTACTTTTTGATCACCCTGTACAAGTAATAAAGGATAACGGTCAAGATAAGTTATGGATGTATGAATGAACAACATATAAATAATGACGTACAGACAGGGCCGGCCTTAGGCCAATTGAACCTATTTGACCAAATTGGGCCCCGCACTAAGGTTGCCACCTCCAGCTTTGAAAAATAAGGAATGCAGTCTTTGGAGCCACGGTTTAAGCAGTTGAAAAAACATGTTGATTTATTTGACTTTTTGAGTAAATTCCAACAAATTCCAAAGGAGGAATTACAAAAACATGCTGTAGATTTGGAAATTGCCCTAACAGATGTCAAGCTCATTCAGGAAAACGAACTTGTCAACTCTGTAAAGTTAGCAGATTTAGATGGTCATATGCTGGTCGAGGAAATGGAAACACTGAAGCCAATTCTTCCTTCTTCATACTTTGGAAAGCCTTTGAAAATCCTGGAATTCCTTGCTTTGAATGAGAGAGCTATTGGATTTCCAAATTTTTTTATTGCTCTACGCATATTTTTGACAATTCCAGTCACAGTGGCGTCAGGGGAAAGGAGCTTTTCCAAATTAAAATTGATCAAATCTTATCTAAGGTCAAACATGCTCCAAGATAGATTCAACAGTCTTGCAATATTATCCATAGAATGTGATGAAGCAAAAAACTTAAACTTCAACAAAATTTTGAAAGAGTTTGCAGAACAGAAAGCAAGAAAGATTTCTTTATAAGTATAGTTTTGTTTTAACACGTTTTATGTCAAAATATAAGCTAATAAATATAGATATTGTTTTATTTTTAATACAACGTAATAGCATACATTCCTGATACCTAATTTTAAATAATCTTAAGTCCAGGAGGCCCCACCAAAATGGTCCAAATTGGGCCCCGCAATTGCTGAGGCCGGCCCTGCGTACAGAGTGTAAAGTTTTTATTATGATGATAAAGAATTTACCATACATTGAATATGAAAGATATCCACATACTAAATACATGATTCGGTATTTAAGGTATGGAAAACATGAAGGGAATTAAGTTATTTTATGACGTCATAGTTATTCAAATTATGTCATACGTACAGTGCGTCATTATTGGGAGAATTTAGAAGAGATGAATTAGAGAAATACAGTACTGAATAAAGAAGTACAAACAAGGGTTCAAATCATGCCACATGTAATATGTATGTATAATCTAATAAAATTTAGTGATGAGGGTTAGATGCAAGACATCAATAATTAATTATGATAAATTCTATAATAAATGGGAAATGGAGATATGGGTAATATTGTGATGGAAATGTTAAACGATCTAAACCGTCAATTGTCTTGTTTGTACTTTAAGGGAATGAAATTAAGGGACATTCGTTTCTCACAACGAACCTTCAGTGACACAAACATGGATTCGACTTAACCATAGAAATGGTAGGTCGCATGGTTGTGAAACTGAGAAAAATAGAAAGCAACAAATAAAATTTTTATCCAAACTCGCGTTAGGCGATTTTGGTTCTTGCGTAAAAATGAATATTGATTATATAGGAATTATTTATTGTTCATTTTTACATTTGTGAAAGACGCTTAGAAAGTCAGTCAAAAGCCAGTGGAATGCATTCGATTAGTTGAAACTTTTTTATGAAATTTCAGTAAAGTGTAGACTGATTATTTTATTTATTCTACGTGGGTATAACTGAGGAGACATACTGATTGACATGGATTCTAACAACCTTGCCAAATAAGGCTAAAACTTGAGACTATATTCTGGATTTGCATCCGCTTCAAATTTTAAGCTTCTAATATCGTTTTTAGATGTGACTGGTGAAAGTTGTCAGATCAAGAAATGGATCCATTTGATTGTAAATCTTTATATATTTAGTCGTTTCAAATTTCTTTGTCATTTCTAAAACTTGTGTATTACTAATGCATTCAGTGGCGGTCCTAGCTTACATGACGCCCTGGGCGAACCTCACCTTCAGCGCCCCCCCCCCTGTTCGCCAACCACACACATTCGAATCCCCCCAAATAAAGGACAGACATAACTCTTTCACAAAATAACTTTTTATTGGACTAATTGTTGGAACTTCAGAACCAAAACAAAGACTCAAATTTCTGAATTTTACAAATCCTTCATCACGTAAATAGAATAACTCACTTAAGAGAATGTAATTATACTATGACAGGAAAAATACAAATTAAATTGCACAACTGCCATAAATAAACTAGAGAATCAAATTTCTAAATTGTACAAATGCTCTATCACATAAATAGAATAAGACACTTAAGAGAGGGTAATTATTATGCTACACTTTGAACAAGAAACAAAATAAATTGCACCACAGCACAAACTGCCATCTAAAGCCTGACTCTTCTTACCTTCCTTGATGCAAAGTCATGAATTAAATCATCATATGAAATCTGCTCAGCAATTGTATGATTTATACTGATGATGGCCAGACCGGTAAGGCGTTCCTGTGACATAGTTGACCTCAGGTAGGATTTGATGAGCTTCAGCTTTGAAAAGCTCCTCTCTGCTTCAGCAACAGTGACTGGAAGAGTAAGACCAATTCTGAGAGCAGTCCACAAATTTGGATATATTTCAGAGAGCTCCCTTTCATGGATAAATGTCAGCAGTTCAAGCAAGGATATGGTCTTTGATGGCAAGTCAGGCAAGTTCTTCAGCTCCTGTGCAAGCTCTCTGCCATCCAAGTCAGATTGTCCTTAAAGTGTAGTGTAGTATTAAGGTTCACACATTGTTCTGTCAGCTCCTCAAATGTGAGATTTTGGAAATGTGTCAGCACTCCAAACTTCTCTCCCACAATTTCCAACGTGGAAAATCTTTCCTGAATGGCTGATGTTGCAGCATCAACCACTGCATTGAAAAATGTCACCTCCAGCTTCTTCAAAGCATCAATCAAGGGCTCATCAGATGCTTCATAGGAGAAGTGCCGCTTTGTGGACCTCAGCCGTTTTTGTTTTAACACAGCCTCCACATTCATTTGTTCACAGATATCTGTGGCTGCCATTTGTGCAGCCACAAGACCTGTTGCCCTGTAATTGCGGAGACCTCTCTCTGTTTTTTTTAGGAGATTTACTGCAACATCAACGTGCATGCTAGGAGACTGCATCTGCTTGCTCACATGCTGAATTTGGCACAACAGGTCATGCCACACCACTGAACAAATGGCGAAGCGGTATGACCCAACCTCCTCTGACAGAGATTGAGCCTCGACCTTTATTACAGAGTCTTTGGTGTGGTCCCTCACCTCGATCAGTGCATCTCTCACTGCAGCTGCCTGATATCTCAGGGGCTCCACACTCTTGATCTTGCTTTCCCACCTTGTATCAGACCACATCTTCAATGTGATGTTCACATGTTTTTTCAAAATGGCCCATCGTTGTGTGGAGGCTGAAAACAAGTTGTAAAGCTTCTGTAAGATGCCAAAGTAACTTGTGGCATCAATAGATCCCTTAGCAGCATCGGCCACAAGCAAATTCAGAGAATGAGCCCCACATGGAACAAACAGAGCTCTGGGATTAATTTCTAGGAGCCTGGATTGAACACCCTTGTTTTTTCCCCTCATGTTGGCCCCGTTGTCGTATGATTGTCCTCTACAGTCCATGAAAGGAACTTTTAGCTCCTCCAGTCTCTTCAGAATCAGAGATGCCAAATGTTGACCAGTGGACTCCTCTGCCTCCAAAAACCCCATGAAATGTTCCTTTATATGGGGCTTCCCCTCCAGTGACACAACCCGAATCACAACTGACAACTGTTCAGTGTGGCTGATATCTGGAGTGCAATCTAGAATTATTGAAAAAAACTTTGATTGTTTGATGTCGCTCACCATTGCTGAAATGGTCTTGCTGCTCGACAAATCAATGAGTTCGTTTTGTATGTGGTGGCCGAGGTAGCTGGTGTGACTGGAGGTCCCTTTTTGGACACGGTTAATGTGCTCTTGCATTATAGGATCAAATTGTGCCATCAATTCAACTTCTTTCAGAAAATTGCCATTTGATGGTGAGAACAATTTTTCTGTATGTCCCCTTAGTGCCAAATTCCTAACTGCCAGAGAATGCACAATAGCAGTGAGACGTGTCAGCACCGCTCTCCATCTCAACTTCTCAGCCTCCAGAAGTGCCATCTCCTGCTTGTCAATGGTCTCCCCCTTTCTCATCCTCACTGCCAGTTCTTTCCAGATTTTCATAGAATTTAGGTGTTCTGAACTGTTGTCATGTGATGTGAGCAATGAGCTTGCATGCTTCCAGTCCGAGAATCCCAAACTTGTTAAATTTATTTTCCTCTTGGAAAATAATGTACAACAGAAACAGAAAAGGCTGTTGTTTTTTAAGGAATAGACCAACCAACTTCTGGTTATATTTTCGCCACTAACCAATGACTTCCTGAAGTATTGATGGTGGAAACTTCTTCCGTCACTGTCGTTTCTAGGGAATACAAAGTCAGATGGTACTTGACTTGGTCCCCTGGAAACCAGTTGTGTCCGAATTCTCTCAGTCAGAACTGAAGGCCAGTTAGCAGGGTCGGTGGACAGAGACTCATCCTCAGGAGGCGATTCTGCTCCAGGCCTTTCTAATAGAAAGAACAAGAGCATTACTCATTAGTATACACACCTAAGTTAGATAACACATTATTCACAGCACTTTGTTATGGTGGTGGTGTTATGGAATTATGGTGGTGAAACACCACACATACCCAGTAACCCAGACCCAGTGATAATAACATTATAATTTATAACTGTTTGCAAAATGCTTTGCAGGGATGCACACACATACACACACACGCACACACTCACAGACATATGTGCACACAAACTCACCTGAAGAGTCCTGCCGGGGAGAAGTAGAAGCAAATGGGTCTTCATCCTCAGGATCAGACTGCATTTGTGGAGACATGTGAGGCTGAGGAGGTAGATGGCTCCTCAGCCTCAATAATGGCAGAAGTAGACGGCTTCTCATCCTGGCTAGTGGCAGAGGGTGTTCCAAAATATTTCAAAAGTGCCCCTGCAAATAGTAAAATAGAACATAACAGACCAATGCATGAATAGGCTAGTACAATTAATTTAACATGTTATTAAGCACAATTTATTAAACTTTTAGAATAGGAAACAAATGAATAATACAACCTCCTTGGTTAATGGCTAATTATATACATAATAGTACACTTCAAATGACTCAGAAAGCTATATCACAAAATAGCAGTGCAATATAGCAGTGAAGAGTAGATGACATAGCTCTATACCTTTATCTTTTGCTCGTTTCTCCTCTTCTTCTTTCCTCTTTTTTCTAAACTGAGCACCTGATAGCTTTGACCTCTTCTTATCCATTTGCGGTTATTTGACAGACCTTAGTGGCTTAGTGTGAAGATTCGTTCTGTAATAAATAATATACATTTCACTATTTAACCAAACCCAGAAAAATAACATTACATATGTTAAAGTAGGGCCTTTATTCCCAATAATATTAATCTGGAAGCATTTTGCATTGTTTAGGTCTTTTATGGGAAGGTTTATGGAAGATGCAATAGATGGTTTTTTATTAATAAAAATATATTTATTGATCTTTTATTATTTATTTTATTTTATTTTTTATTTTTATTTATTTCTTTATTTATTTATTCTTATTTTTATTTTTATTTTTTTTGCAGGCGCTCATGCCGCCCCTCCACAAATGCCGCCCTGTGCGGCTGCCCATATTGCCCATATGAGGAACCGCCACTGAATGCATTTACTTGGAGTAGATTGAATTCAAGGGTATCAATACAGGCAGAGATGGCTGAGGTTACTTAGTTTTGTGAGCCTATCAGAGGTCAAGGCCAAATATCTTGATGTTGACGCAGTGAACTTTTACTAAGTGTTCAGTATTTCGTTTACCAATCTAGTTTTGCATTTTCTGAAATAATAAGTGGAAAGTAACTGTAAATTGTTTTGAAAATTGAACCTTTTTTTTTTAATTAGTTTTGATTAGTGTATTTACAGTGTCTGTAATATGAAACTTAATGATCACACTCGGGTAGCTCGCATATCTTGACATTTTTCCAGTAGTAAGTGTAATAGTAGTGGCAGCGTTCCTTTAGACCAGGGGTGGCCAAAACGTCGATCGCGATCTACCAGTAGATCGCAGAGCAATTTTTAGTAGATCGCAGAATGACCAGTAGCTTAGCCTAGCAACAGAGACCTTACATTTCACAATACTAACGAGCACACGACCCGACCGCTACTACCAAAAATTAGCGTTCTTTGTTATCAGTTATCACCTCCATTATCGGTAGCAACATTTATTTGTTTTATCTTTGTGTTTACCAGTCATTTAACAAAAAAACAAAGTTTAACTTTAATAATTCTGAGAGATATTTAATTTATGTCAGAAAATGATACCGTTAATTTTAATTTCTGCCAAAATTTCATACCGCGGTAAGTTGAGCTGTTATGAGCATGTGTCACTTAAGTGACGGGTCAGTCATTTGGAATAATCGGTGGTGAAGGTCAGTCTCCAGTCCAGTTGCATTAACACCGTTAAAATGAATGCTGGACCAAGTGCCAAGAAACAAAAAACTTACAACTTTCACAATGAGTGGGAGACGGCATATTTTTTTACGATGAAAAATTCCAAATGTGTGTAGTTTAATTTGCCATGCATGTGTCGCTTTCGTCAAAAAGGGGAATTTAGAGAGGCATTTTAAAACTATTCACAAGCGGTATGACAGTGATTTCCCAGCTGAAAGTGAATTACGTAAGAGAAAAGTCAATGAACTTAGTCTCAACTTAGTGCTCAGCAGTCTATCTTTACAGGGCCTAGCACAAAATCGAAAGCAGCAACGATTGCGTCATTTCGGGTGAGCCGTGTACTTGCGAAACACGAGAAACCTTTTCAGGATGGAGAAATATTCAAAGAAGCATTTACAGAGGCAGCAGAGTCGTTGTTTCAGAATTTCGGTAATAAATCGGAAATATTGTCTGCTATTAACCAGCTTCAGCTATCCAGAAACACTGATGCGACGTTGTGAAGTAGTGAATGAGAATTTGGTGGAACAACTGAAAAAAGACATACATGACTGCGTGTTCCTTTCACTTCAGTTTGATGACTCGACAGATGTGATCGACACATCACAGTTATGCATTTTTATTAGAATCGTGTTTAAAGATATGACTGCCAAAGAAGAACTGCTTAAAATCCTACCTTTAAGAGGGAAAACTCGAGGTGAGGACATTTTTCATGCATTCAGTGAGTTTGTTAACAAGACACAATTCCCACTTCACAAACTTGTGAGCATAACAACTGACGGGATCACCTGCTATGACTGGCCGCTCCACTGGGTTCATCGCCCTGTGCAAAAGTGACAAAAGGTTTCCAAACTTCTTTAATTATCACTGCATAATTCACCAACAAGCATTGTGTGGTAAAATGTTGAATATTAAAGAAATTATGAATATTTCCCATAAGATTGCGTGTTCTATTCGGGCGAGAAGTCTACAAAGGCGTCTCTTCCGGTCTCAGCTAGAAGAAAATAAAGCAGAACACACTGACCTTTTGTTGCACACTTATGTCAGGTGGTTAAGTAGAGGTAAATTCCTGTAGAGGCTTAAGGATCTCTTACCTGAAATTAGACTTTCTGAAGTTAAAGGAAACATATTACAAAGAGTTGGAAGACGAAGTGTGGCTGTTAGATTTAGCTTTTTTGACTGACACCACTGCTTTTCTAAATCATCCAGACTTAGAGTTGCAAGGTAAAAACAAAACTATTGTTGAAATGATTACCTCAGTGAATGCTTTTAAACAAAAACGAACTGGTATCCTCACAGTTGCAGCGACACCAACTGCGGAACTTCAAAAACATGATGTCAGAGCTGGAAAGTCAGGGGAAAGAATGTGACCAGTTTGACAGTGTTCGATACGTTGAACAGTTGCAGAATGTTATTACAGACTTCAACAGACGGTTCCAAGACTTAGCAACACTAGAACCTGTAGCAACATTCATGTACTTCCCATTTGGTGCAAACTTTGACATTGATGATATTGCATGAAAAATGGCCTTATTGTTTAATATGGACATATCTGCAATCGAGAATGAAATTTTGACTGCGAAACTACATTCAAATCAAATCCAGGTCTTCAGAAGGAAACTTTTGGCACCTACTTCTTGAAGAAAAGTATCCGAATGTCAGAAAAAGTGCCATGTACTTGACAGCATTTTTTGGATCAACTTACTTTGTGAGTCAACGTTCTCACACATGAATATCATCAAATCAAAATACCGAGCCACTCTGATAGATGATCACCTGGATGCTTGTTTGAGGCTAGCAATCAGCAGCTACAATCCGGACTACACACGGCTTGCTGATGCCATGCAGTGCAAATCATCACATCAGTAAAGTAAGCTCTTCCTATTGCAGTATACCTGATTTCTAATAAGTTTGGGGGTTAAAATTTAATGAAAAATATATCTGTGCATTTGGCAATATATTTTTATATTCACTTCATTTTATTCTTGGTTATTCTCTTTCCATCTGTGTGTGTGTATGTATCAAAGGTGGGCAGTTGCGGCGCAACATTTTTGGTTGCGCTTGCGCCGCACATTTTTACAGAGAGTTGCGGAATTGTTTGCGGCGCAACTTATATATGCAGTTTCAAGATTAGCGCGCAACGCGCAACATTTAATATTACTTCTCTGTAAAAATAACCCAAGCGAATGTAACTTAAATATTTTTATCTGGCAACACTGCACTTCAATTGTTTACATTCACTCACATTCTCAATGCGCCAGTATCACTGTCTGACTTTCTGTTGTTTTCGTTTCTTTTTACTTTTTAGTACTAGTACTAGTATTATGGATCGTTTTGTGGTGTCTGTGGCCGACAGCACTGATTCTGCCGACCAGGACATGGACAGAGAGGTTGAAGTGACTGAGAATGTTGACAGCCGTTCCCCTGAGACTGAAGCAAGTGTCAGTGAGGTTTCCGCTTCAGGATCGGGGGCCCCTACCGTTAACCCCTGGCCTTACTTGGCCGACTTTTTTGAGTTCAAGGGTCAGGCCCAGGCACAGGGCCACACGGACAACTTCCTGTACGAGTGTGTCCGCTGCAGGCCCAATAAGAAGGTCTTCTCAGCCAACAAGAAGTCAAGATACAGCCTCCGGAAGCATATGGAGAGTAAGCACGGCTACTGCCTTCAGAAGTTTTTGGACTGCTGTATGGACGGGACAAAAGAAGCCAAGAAACGCCATGCATCCTTGCACGAAGCTACCACCAAGAGGCAGATGATGTGCCGCCAACCAACCTTGATGGAGATGGCAGGCCCATCCAAGTGTAGGCACAACATCAGCAAAGCTACCTTCCAACATAAGGTGAGTCAGGAAAATTTGATTTCAATAATTTGCTTAACATTTTTTTCAAAAATTAACCTACTGAATTAAATTTATGAATGTAACATTATAGCAAATTGACAAGAGATGCAAAATAAATTTTACTTTTATATTTAATTCTATAGCTCATCAACATGTTTGTGGACAACATGATCCCCTTCTCTGTTGTGGACAACCCCACGTTCAAGGACTTTGCTGCCATGATACCTGGCGGCTACATGGAGAGTATGTCGCGAAGGACACTGACGAGGTGCATCGAGTCCAGGTTTGAAACTTTTAAATATTATAATCGAATATGCTTCAAAGTGAAATTTTAACGTATACGTGCCATTATAAACTAAGAAATTCTATAGTTATTCCCTTTAATTTTCATTTTCTTTCAATGACATTAGAAAGTATGATGCTTGTATGGATATCTAAACTAATTTGTAATAAAATATATCATGAAATGGAGGTCTGGATAAACTTTGAATAAAGTTTTTTCCGTTTTTTTTATACATTCCTGCGTGCGCATATCCATAGAGGCCCGCAGCTTAAGGCTTAAAATTTTACATTATTGCATATTAGACTCTTTATTTAATATTTATTAACTAAGTGATTTGATTGATTTCATTTGTAATTTGTTTTTATACTTTAAGGTATGAGACTGACCAAAAGAAGCTGAAGGACATCCTCAGCAACCTGCCATCCGTGGCCACCACTGCCGATGCCTGGACGTGCAGAAACAGGTTTGTAAGCCAAATTTTAAAGCAAAAAGAAAAATAAGCAACAATTCCACAGAAACATTCTACCTTGAAAATCTGAAGTTGAAAATTAAAAGTCAAACAAACTTTTATTTTATATAATTTCTAAAAAACGTTTTACATTTTAGATCATACCTCGGCATGACCGTTCATTGGATAGACCAAGAGACCCTCAAGAGGAAGAATGCTGTCTTGGTGTGCCAGAGACTGAAGGGCCGTCACACCTATGACATATTGGCTCAGGTCATCCAGGACACACACTGGAGCTTTGGCATCGAGAACATTGTGGGCAGGACAACCACAGATAACGGGTCCAACTTTGTCAAGGCATTCAAGTAAGTTAAAGAAAAGTTAATTTTTTTCAAGCACATTGCAATACCAAAGAATAATTGCGAGAATGTCTTGGAAGTTGAATTCTAGGTTTGTAAAACTTAAAAGATTTTACATGGTTCATATTTTATAGGGTCTTTGGTGAACCTGAATCTGACCATTTTGGTGCCGAAGTTGGGGAGCAACAGGATGACCCCAGAAGATGCTGCTGAGGTGCTGGAAGTGGCAACTATTTTGGGAGGTGATTAATTTAGAATTTGTACCCGCTGTAAATCAAACTTTTTTTTAGAAAACTTATTTTTAGAAATTTATTATAATCGTACCCAATGTAAATCATTGTATTAAATATGACTTTATTTTTAGATCATGAAAAAGAGTTTAAAGACCAGCCCTCTTATCAGTCTTATGACCTGCCGAAGCATTCACGGTGTGCTGCCCAGTGCCCACACCCTCAACCTGGTGGCCACCGCTGATGCTGAAAAGGCTTTGACCAAGAGCCCCCAGTACAAAAGACCAGTCGTTCAGCCTTTGCCAAGGCCCAGGAACTTTGGAATAAGCAGCACAGGTAAATTAATTTATTGAACATTTCTACACTCCAATAACAATTAAAATGAAATAAATTTAAGAAAAAAACAAATAAATTCTATTATTTTTGTTTAACTTAAATTTGTGTTATTTTATAGGAGTTCTCAAGCCTGCGACCTAATCAGGGATGAGGTCGGAATGCTGCTTATTGTCCCAACAGTCACCAGGTGGAACTCGGTGTATGACGCAGTGATCCGTCTGGTCGACATATTCAACAGCAAGGACGCAGCCAGGGGACTGAACAAGGCCTGTCACGCACTCAACATTCCGGCTTTCACGTCCGGTTAGTGATAACTACAATTTTTTTTTTTTAGAAATTAGTCAAGTTAGTTGAAAAAATTAAATTACAAATTGTATAACTTTCCATGTTAACAACTTTTACTTACAGAACTTATATAAAGTTATTTTTCCAGGTGACCAGGGGTTCTTCAAGGCCTATCAGCAGGTCATGGAGCCGGTGGCCAAGAGCCTAGACGTCCTGCAGGCGGAGGGGAGAGCCTACATGGGCGTCTTGGTGCCCACCTTGGTCCTCTGCCTCTCCAGTCTCAACAGGCACAAGCACAACGAAGAGTTGGCCGTCTGCCTCCCTCTGACAGAGGCCTTGACTGAGGGGTTGATGGGCAGGTTTGGCCATGTCTTTACAGACATGGACTGCCTCTTAGCTACTGCCTTCAACCCGCAGTTTAAGCTGTCAAGATGGCCAGAGCTGGTGCCAGAAAGAGACCCGGAGGAGTTGAGGAGGACGGTCACCAGCAAAGTTGTGTCGTTGGTGGACAGGGCCAGGAAGGATGAAGTTCAGCAGCAGCAGCAGTGATGCGGAAGCGGCAGACAAAGGGGACTTCCTCGAGCAGCTGTACGACACAGGAGTAATCAGCAAACAGAAGGAGGAGAGCACAATGCTGGTGAACAGTTTCCTGGACCAGAGGCCGGAGAAAAATATCGCGAGGAACGTGTTCACTTGCAAGGAACTGACAGACCTCTTTCTGCAGTATAACACACCCATTCCCTCAAGTGCGGCTGTAGAACGTCTGTTCTCTTTGGGGAAGGATGTTCTGAAGCCAAAACGGGCTGGACTCTCCGATCCACACTTTGAGATGCTGGTGTTCATGAAGGGGAACCTGGCTCTTATGTAGTGATTTTTTTGCATTTATTATATATTGTAATAAAATATTGATATTATCTTTTTCTGTATCAGATATATTTTGTTTAACTTGTAAAAAGGCTTTTTATTTTAATATTATTTTATTTATTTTTCAAAAGTTGCGCGTTGCGGTTGCGCTTGTGGCGCAACTTTTTGAAAAGGGTTGCGCTTGCGCGTGCGGCGCAACTATTTCAGCAGAGTTGCGGTTGCGGCTGCGGCGCTACAAAAATCGTTGCGCGTGCCCACCACTGATATATATATATATATATATATATATATCGTAAAGAACGACGCTTGTATAGGAGATATTCCGCGCAAGACGAGAGAGAGAGAACGAAACAAATGAAAAAATGAGGTAACCACCTGGGAATCGAACCCGGGATCTTCCGATTGCCGGTCAGACGCGATACCATTACACCATGGACCTCACTCTTCCAAATGCCGTAATTCTTCTACATACTCGCAGAAACCAATGCCCCAAGGGGGCACCTCCCGCATGCCGTAACATTATATACATTCAACTGGTACAAGCGTCGTTCTTTACGTTATTTATACTGCGTGTTCTTTGCAGTTGAATGTATATATATATATATATATATATATATATATTTTAACCTAGTGTGGGTAATTACAGGTTATTTTGAAATAGGTTAATGTATTTCACATTTAACGCTAAATTCTTGATATTAAAGGCGCGGAGGGAGATAGGTAGGTAACTAAAGGTAATTATGTTACCGATAGTTCTCCATAGGAATCGAAGATAAAAGAGCTATGTATTGATCTCCGAAACATTAGAAAAAGAGAGATTTATGTGAACGATTGTGCGGTTCGAAATGAGTACAAACGGGATCAGAAAGAGCCAAATTTTCCGTTTTAGGCCAATGCGAGAGATAGTACTTCATTATTCTGGATAAAATGGTTTCAGTTCTTTTGACTTTTTCATTGTGGGATGCCTACAACGAAATGGCTTTTATTTGTTCCATATTAAAACATATCGTACTACATCCTTTACATTTGGCCTTCCACTGAACAGGTAGTTTTGGTAAAGCACTCGCGATCCTAGGAATATGTAACTTCATATTCTATATCGAAGTTATATACCAAAAAATTAAACACACGCCTTTGAAGTTTGCCTGTTACCAAGGTATGTAATTCCTCATTTGGCCTAAGGACGGACAGAAGAAATTTATGTTCACTTACGAGCATAAATTTACGCCAGCTGGCAAAAGACTCATTACATTCAGCAAAGAGAAATTCCTTTGCAATTTTAGATCGAAATCTACAAGAAAAACTCCTATTTTAACTTTGTCTTTTCGAAAATGTTAATTTGTTTCAACATCAAGTGTATGGAAAACTGATGTGTGGGTAGTTGGGAGGTAACGAAAATGGTTCACTGAGTAGGTAGGTAGTTAATCTAACAATTATTAAATTCCTTTTGTGTCAATAACTGGGTGGATGAAACCAATTGGTTGCTCACCAGAGTTATTCTCCACACTAGTATTTACTGTATATACTGTGTGACAAGAGCGTGCTCGGTAATAGATATACATTACCGATCAACCAACCAAAAAAAGACCAAGGAGACGCTGGTGGAAAAAGCCCCGCGAAAAGGAGAACAAGGGAGAACGAAAACGAGGAACGGGGCGACAAGACGGAACGAGAGAAGGGAGAAGAAAACAACGGAAAAAGATCCCCACCAGCAAGTACGCTCTCAACAATTAGACAGAAGGGGAAAAGAGACTCTCTAATAACTAGCAGTAAGTGACTAATTGTGTTTTAACCCAGTTAGAAGTAAACGCAGTAAATTAAGCTGGGTCAGACAAATTAGGCCTACATTGTGGCCTAAGACCTAGCATCAACTCATAGCTTAACAAAGGTGAAGGTAGATTGCCCTAACCTAATTTGGTGAGGAATCCTACTGTGGACCTCAATTTACCTGCCCGCTCTGGACCATTTCCGGAATCTCTAGGCTGACCCCTACAAGGCTAGACTTAATCTACTCTATAGTTAGACTGGAGATATAAGGGGTGGATTAATTGTGGACCAATTCATACAGAGCATTTTTCACATTGGTGGCCCGTGTGTGGGGAATTTACAAACCTTAACCTTCCTTAACAAAAATTGCAGAATTAGGCTAAATGGTCTAGCCTAAACCTAACCTAATCAAGCCTAATTAGGTCTACAACCTAGGGCCTAACTAGGAAACATTTACATTTAAGGAGTCTCATTCTCTTATAAGCTTAGACCTGAGTGATACATAAGTACTTGGGGGGGATTAAACCAAATTTAAAACTTGACTGTTTTGTCTGATTACTCAATTTATTTGATCTCTCTTCTCTGGTAATTTCTTCTTGTCCTATATTTCATTACGATCCCCAGTTAAACAATTTTGACTTAAACATGGAGAGTGAGGAATTGAAACAATTAAAAAAGAAAAAGAAGAGAAAGTTGGGTGCTGTTACAAAGGCCATGAACACTTTTAACAAAATTACACAACCAGGCAAGGAAGATTTAGAGTTAGTAATTATTAAATTGGATAACTTAAAAAAGGATATAATAGCCATTGATGAGAGTATTTCAAAGTTAATTGAACCTGAAATGGCTGATGAACAACTTATAGACTTTTACTCTGATAATGAGCAGCAGGTAGCCTTAATTGTACAACACATAAGGAGATTACAGTCTCGTTTGACTGACTTAACACAAAAAAACCTATTTCTGATTTTAATCAAAGTAGAGCTAACTTTCAACCAAATTTAAGTGGCATGCCAAATCCTGAGTCACAAGAATTTAGGGCTACGTTACCCACTTTGCTAGTACCAACATTTGAAGGGGACACGGTACAATTCCCATCTTTCATTGAAAAATTTGAGAGTTTAATAGGTAATAAACCTTATATTTCAACTGTTGATAAGTTTAGCTACTTAACTAGTTTCCTT
The DNA here is from genome assembly GCA_023014485.1 of Bathynomus jamesi. Taxonomy (NCBI): domain Eukaryota; kingdom Metazoa; phylum Arthropoda; class Malacostraca; order Isopoda; family Cirolanidae; genus Bathynomus; species Bathynomus jamesi. The sequence goes on along the minus strand of JAJOZX010000992.1, from coordinate 140,645 downwards.
AAAGGCCCAGCCTATAACATGATAGCCTATTTACCAGCTGTAGGGAATTCATATGAAGTAGCTATTGATCTCTTAAAACGTAATTACATTAATAAAGATGAGATTGTATTTGAATTATCTCAACAAATTATTGATTTTGCACCCATAAAAGATAACCATAGTGATATGGAAAAATTTTATTCAAAATTAGAAGCTATTATAGGACAACTGGTTAGCAATGAGATAGATGTTAAAGCTTCATCTTGGATTATACAAGGCATAGTTCTTAGGTGCCTTCCTTTGAGGGTTAAAGATGTTTTAGTTCTAAAGACGGGAGAAAATGATCCTAATCTTGAAAATATCAGAAAACACTTTCCAACTATCCTAACTAATTACAAATTGAGAAATATTGCAACACAAAATAAGACCCAGACTATGGATAAACCCCTTTTATGTCAATAACTGGGTGGATGAAACCAATTAGTTGCTCACCAGAGTTATTCTCCACACTAGTATTTATATACTGTGTGACAAGAGCGTGCTCGGTAATAGATATACATTACCGATCAACCAACCAAAAAAAGACCAAGGAGACATGGGCGCCCGCAGGTAGGGGCAAGGGGGGGCGCTTGCCTCCCCCTGGAAATGCCAAGAAAATATATTAAATATTTTCTAAGAAAATATTTATATCCTAAACTTGCTGAAAAGTATCCAACTGCCTCCTAAAGGGTGAAATTTTTATTTGTGTGCATGATAAAAGGTTGCTACCTTTTTATATGTTCACCGGGAGAAAATCAACTCCAACAAAACTGATTTTATGGAAAGGTTGTTCATAATTTTGGTAGTGACCGCAGACGACTACAATTCCTATTCAAATTAGCAGTGTAGGTGATGCTCGAAACACGTGTTTTCAAATTAGGTACAACATTTACTTCAGTGTGCTTTTTTCTTCATTCTATCATGTTTCTGTTATAAATAAAATAAATGATTGTTATCATGTGCATTGTATGCAGAACTGGGCAGTATTTAAATACATTTGTATTTAAATACATTTGTGTATTTAGAACTGTATTTATAAATACATTGTTTTTCATGTATTTAAATATAGTATTTAAATACTTTAATGAGTATTTAAATACTCAAACTATAAAAATGTAAATACTTTTACTGGTTTAATACACGTTCTGTATTAGCACAGTACGACGCGTCGACAGTGTAGTACAGCATGGTTCATGTTTCAACGTGTCAGTTCAATCAGTTGTGTGCCACTCTTAGTCGAAAGCGGTTGATTTCTTTATCGTGTGCGTGTCATGGCTTAGTGAATTAGTGAATGCATATGTTAAAATTTGTATGTATTTAAAATGTATTTACAAATGTATTTAAATACAATTGATGTATTTTGTATTTAGTATCTAAATACATTCGTAAAATGTATTTAGTATTTAGTATTTAAATACATTTCTCCCATGTATTTAGTATTTAGTATTTAAATACATTCAATGTATTTATTGCCCAGCTCTGATTGTATGTATATACAATATATATTTGCATTTTCCATTAGAGAAAATGCAACACTAAACTTGTTTAGAATTAACCTGCTGGTTCCTAAGGGGTCAAAAGTTTTTTGCTTGCTCCGGTCCCTACCTATTAATACATTAAATTTTGCCCCCCCTTGGAAAAAATCCTGCGGGCGCCCATGCAAGGAGACGCTGGTGGAAAAAGCCCCGCGAAAAGCAGAACAAGGGAGAACGAAAACGAGGAACGGGGCGACAAGACGGAACGAGAGAAGGGAGAAGAAAACAACGGAAAAAGATCCCCACCAGCAAGTACGCTCTCAACAATTAGACAGAAGGGGAAAAGAGACTCTCTAATAACTAGCAGTAAGTGACTAATTGTGTTTTAACCCAGTTAGAAGTAAACGCAGTAAATTAAGCTGGGTCAGACAAATTAGGCCTACATTGTGGCCTAAGACCTAGCATCAACTCATAGCTTAACAAAGGTGAAGGTAGATTGCCCTAACCTAATTTGGTGAGGAATCCTACTGTGGACCTCAATTTATCTGCCCGCTCTGGACCATTTCCGGAATCTCTAGGCTGACCCCTACAAGGCTAGACTTAATCTACTCTATAGTTAGACTGGAGATATAAGGGGTGGGTTAATTGTGGACCAATTCATACAGAGCATTTTTCACAAAATGAATCAATTTTGTTTAGCGATGGTTTTATGGCGAAATTCATCATATGATAAAAGTGCGTGTACACACACACACACACATATATATATATATATATATGAAAATTATTTCACGAAAGTGACACGTGAAAAATATTTATGATGAATAAAACCACGAAGGGAAAAGAAACACAAAGTGGCGCTCAAGCGCTTTCGTCTAATGACATCCTCAGGAACACTGAAGTAAAAGGAGAGTTCAAGACAATATATAGGTTAAAAAAATATATGTAGAGTATATATACTGTATATATATGGAATGAACTCAGAATGGTTCCCTGAGTTTTTTATGATACACACAGACCGTGCATGGAACAAGGAACTCTTCTGGGATAATTAAATCCACTATAGTCCGAATAAGTAATGATAAATGACAAATACCATAGTTTTTCTTTTTCATGATGCAAGCCCGACGTGGGCAACGGGTCTCTCGCAAAGAGGTCCCATAAATATAGCTTCCCTCACCAGCTATCTGCAAAGCAGACAGGATCCAGCTTTGGGACATGGATCTAGGGTTTAACCGAAATACATAAAGAAATAAACAGTTTTTTTGGTTTTATCCGCATGTTTATTTCTTTATGTATTTCGGTTGTGACCTATATATCATTTAGGCATCAGTTTGTAATTTTTTTTTTTTTAATCTACTTTCGCTTCCAATATATATTTATTTTCATTTCTTTATTCTTTTGTGGCCTTTGTATCATTCAGACAATAACTATAAAAAATTGGTTGTAAACAAGCCATTCGAATTTATGTTGAATTTCGGGCAAAGTGCTAAAATTGTCAGTTTTCCGTACAAATGTATTTGCTCCTCCCATAATTTTTATTTCTATACTTACTCTATATATATATATATATATATATATATATATATATATATATACTGTACATATATTTTTTGTAACCTATATATTGTCTTCAACTCTCCTTTTACTTCAGTGTTCCTGAGGATGTCATTAGGCGAAAGCGCTTGAACACCACTTTGTGTTTCTTTTCCCTTCGTGGTTTTATTCATCGTATATATATATATATAATGTCTCAAAGATGGATCCTATCTGCTTTGCAGATAGCTGGTGAGTGAAGCTATATTTTTGGGCCCTCTCTGAGAGTGACCCGTTGCCCACGTCTGGCTAACATCATGAAAAAGAAAACTATGGTGTTTGTCATTTACCATTACTTATTTGGACTATAGTGGATTTAATTTTCCCGGGAGAGTTCCTTGTTCCATGCACGGTCTGTGTGTATTATATATATATATATATATATATATATATATATATATATATATATTGAGGTGACGTGTATGTACATATATATGTATATAGTCTAAAAGTCACTAAAGGGTAAATATCACTAAATCTAAGCTGAATGGCAAGATCAAGTCATAAACGAACCAACGCGGCTGTTCGTATTGCTTTGGGCTGGCCTAGACATGTTTTTTCCTATCTGACCTAATCTTTGGTGCTGAGTATAATTAGGTGGTGTTTCTAAGGTGACAAATGAGGTAGAAAGTTGTCCGTACTTAAGTATAGTTAGGGGTAATGTCTATAGCTTCTAAGTTGGTAATGTAAGAGAGAGTTAGGTAGGCCGTTTGTGGGACACAGAAATCTAATGGTAGGCTTTCAAAGGAATATCTAATTCAACGCACCGTAAGTGCTTTTGATTGTTTGCTCAGTGGCGGTCCTAGCTTACATGACGCCCTGGGCGAACCTCACCTTCAGCGCCCCCCCCCCTGTTCGCCAACACACACATTCGAATCCCCCCAAAATAAAGGACAGACATAACTCTTTCACAAAATAACTTTTTAGTGGACTAATTGTTGGAACTTCAGAACCAAAACAAAGACTCAAATTTCTGAATTTTACAAATCCTTCATCACGTAAATAGATAACTCACTTAAAGAATGTAATTATGATACTATGAACAGGAAAAATACAAATTAAATTGCACAACTGCCATAAATAAACTAGAGAATCAAATTTCTAAATTGTACAAATGCTCTATCACATAAATAGAATAAGACACTTAAGAGAGGGTAATTATTATGCTACACTTTGAACAAGAAACAAAATAAATTGCACCACAGCACAACTGCCATCTAAAGCCTGACTCCTCTTACCTTCCTTGATGCAAAGTCATTGATCTTTTATTATTTATTTTATTTTATTTTTTATTTTTATTTATTTCTTTATTTATTTATTCTTATTTTTATTTAAATTTTTTTTGCAGGCGCTCATGCCGCCCCTTCACAAATGCCGCCCTGTGCGGCTGCCCATATTGCCCAAATGAGGAACCGCCACTGTGTTTGCTAGAACCTAAGTAACCTAACTGGGGTGTCTACCCCACGCTATCACATTTGGCGACGAGGATGGGATTCAATTAAGCTCATGGGATTCGATTAAGCTCATTGAATTTGGCTCATTGGTTTAATTTGGCTTATTGGGTTCAAGTGGTGGTTTGGAAAATTGGATGTAGCCTAGTGGGTCGTCCGATTTGGTTTGTTTATGTGGGTAAGCTACCGTACTATAGCGTAGGTCCCGCCGGCCTAACTCTAAAACTAATTCCTACTCAGCCCTAACTCTAAAACTAATTCCTACTCAGCCCTAACTCTAAAACTAATTCCTACTCAGCCCTAACTCTAAAACTAATTCCTACTCAGCCCTAACTCTAAAACTAATTCCTACTCAGCCCTAACTCTAATACAATTCACTATTCAGCCCTAACTGGGGAGTAACTAGATCAACTTTAAACCTAATCTAACCTACTTCACGTGATTTGGCCTAATTCGGTTTTGCTCTAGCATGTCGGTGATTGGCCATATAAGCCCCTACGAAGACTCTGGGGGGGGACTTCGAAGCTTATGCCACTAGGGTGAGGTTGTTTTTCCAGGCAAATTCCATTCCGGATGCTAAGAAAGTACCTACATTTTTAACTATAATAGGCCCTAAAACGTTTGGTTTAGTTATGGACCTAGTTTCTCCTAAAGCACCGGAAACCTGCACCTATAATGGATTGGTACAGGCCCTAACCGATCACTACAAACCCCGAGTAGTTCTCATCTATGAACGTTTCAAATTTTATTCAAGGCATCAGACGGGAAATGAAAGCATTGCAGTTTGTTGCAGGAATAAAAAGCCATAGCCGTACGTGTAAATTTGGGGACAAATTAGATGAAATGCTAAGAGATAGGTTTGTGATGGGTCTCAAAGAGGAGTCTACCCAGAGAGCCCTATTAGCCATACAGGACCTAACTTTTAGTCAGGCTGTAGAAATAGCTACAGCTAGAGAAGCAGCTGCTAAAGATGTTAGAGCTTTTGGAAATCACAGTAGTAAAGCCCAACACGTAAATAGCTTTAAATCTTCTAGGCCTGGCAGACCTAATGAGCCTACTAGACAGGCAAATAAAAGGTATGAGGCGAATACGACTAAGCCTACTAATTCTACTAAGCCTTCCAAGCCATGTACAAGGTGTGGAAAACACCATTGGAAGAAGGATTGCCCTTTTAAAGAAGCAGTTTGCCGAAACTGTAGTAAAATAGGCCACATAGCTAAAGTGTGTTTTTCAAAGAAAACGAAGGGTGAAAATTCTAATTTTAACATTTCTAGTGTAAATCTTCAACGGGGAAGTACTTCGAACATTGGAGTGGAGTACTTATTTTATGAGCAGCAAAGTGGGAAAAATACAGGCTCATATATTGTAGAGGTAGGCCTAAATGGAATCACAGTTCCTCTAGAATTAGATACAGGTGCTTCTCGGACGGTCATGTCCAAGGCAGTTTTTGATAAGATTTTCAAAAACACACCTAAACTACATGCATCTAAAACAATTTTGAAGAAGTATGGGGACATACAAATACCTCTTTGTGGAGAAGCATACGTCACAGTTACACTCAACCAGAAAACTTTGTCTCATCCCTTAACCCTTTTAGTGGTGGATGAGCAAGGGCCTACTCTACTAGGCCGTGATTGGATTGATGCTTTGAAAATGCCAATTGACAAAATCTTGCCAAGGGGTCAGGCAGATGTGCATACACTCTCATATCCATCTGACATAGACTCATTGTTAAGGGAGTTTTCTTCTGTTTTTGGGCCTGAAGTAGGCAACCTAAAAGGCCATCAGGTCTGCATAGAAGTAGATCCTAATGTAACTCCGAAATTTTGTAAGGCTCGTTCAATTGCGCATGCACTGCGGGAGAAGGTAGATTTAGAAATTGACAGGCTGCTAAAAGATAAAATTATTGAACCAGTCACACACGCTAAGTGGGCTGCCCCAGTAGTTCCTGTACTAAACCGGACAAGTCCGTGCGGTTATGTGGGGATTACCGTTTAACAGCAAATAGAGCCGTCCTTCTAGATTGCTATCCTATACCCAAGCCTGATGAATTATTTAGCTCTCTTGCTGGGGGTAAATATTTCACAAAACTCGATATGTCCCAAGCCTATGCTCAACTAAGTTTAGATGAAAACTCTAAAGAATTAACTATCATAAATACGCACCGAGGCCTATATAAGTACAATAGGCTATGCTATGGAATAGCATCTGCTCCGGGTATTTTTCAGAGGACAATGGACCAAGTTCTCGGTCATATTCCAGGGGTACTTTGCTTTCTAAATGATGTCCTCATTTCAGGTTCGTCTAAAAAAGAACACCTAACTAGATTAACCACGGTTCTAAAAAGACTCCGGGATGCCGGACTTAAGCTACAGAGAGAAAAGTGTTCATGGGTCACTAACGAGGTTTCATATTTAGGGTTCCGCATAGATGCCTCAGGCATTCATCCAACGATGGATAAACTTGAAGCAATAAAAAATGCACCACCTCCACAAAACATCACACAGTTACAAGCTTATTTAGGTCTCCTAAACTTTTATAGGAAATTTTTGCCTAATGCATCGACTTTCCTTGAACCCCTAAATAAGCTATTACGATCTGGGGAACAGTGGAGATGGGAGAAAACTCAAAAGGAAGCATTTGAGGCTTCCAAGGACGTACTACTAAAGTCCACTCTCCTAGTGCATTATGATCCTAAACTTCCTCTCGTAGTTTCAGCAGACAGCAGTTCTTATGGAATTGGGGCAGTGTTATCTCACCACATTGATGGTGTAGATAGGCCTATCTGTTTTGCTTCTAGAACACTAACTGAGACTGAAAAACGATATGCACAAGTGGAACGTGAAGCACTAGCCTAAGTCTAGCCTTAGTATTTGCAGTAAAAAAATTTCATTTCTATCTATGGGGTCATGAATTTAAACTAATTACTGACCATAAGCCTCTTTTAGGTTTATTTTCACCTAATAAAAATATTCCAGTTATGGCCTCAGGTAGGATTCAACGATGGGCACTGATTCTACAAGCCTATAAATTTGACTTAGTACATCGGTCAGGTAAACTTCTAGGTACGGCTGATGCGCTAAGTAGGTTGCCCTTAGAAAATCCAAATGATTGTGTACCTATACCTACAGAATGGGTTCACTTGGTGGAGTTTTTGGAATCCACTCCAGTATCTGCGGTACAAATAGAGCAGTGGACAAAATCAGACCCTATTCTGTCTAGGGTCATCCATTTCTGCTCAGTTGGTTGGCCTACTAAGGTTGAGAGTGAATTACAGCCTTTTTATCAACGTCAGTCTGGCCTCTCCATTCAAAATGGCTGTCTCTTATGGGATCACAGAGTGATTATTCCAAATGAAGGCAGGTCGAATTTAGTGAAGGAACTTCATGCTGAACACATGGGCGCAACAAAAATGAAAGAGCTGGCGAGAGTTTATTTCTGGTGGCCTGGTTTAGATGGAGAACTCGAATCATTGGTTCGTTCCTGTCAAAGCTGCTTAGAGAACAGAGATTTCCCAAGGAAAAGTCCACTTCATCCTTGGGAATGGCCTACTATACCGTGGCATAGGATCCATGTTGACTATGCAGGTCCTATAAATAATACTTATTTCCTAGTCATTGTGGACGCCTACTCTAAGTGGGTGGAAATTCTTCCAACCACTTCCACGACTTTGGGTGTTACTATTCGCTTACTCCGTTCGGTTTTCGCTCGATGAGGTTTACCCGTAGTCCTGGTTTCCGACAATGGTACTTGTTTTACCAGTGAGGAATTTCGTTCCTTCGTCCACCTAAATGGCATTAGACATGTCCGGTCTAGTGTTTTCCACCCGTCTACTAACGGTCTCGCGGAAAACATGGTCCGTACTTTCAAGTCGGCCTTGCGTCATTCTCGTGGGGAGGAAATGCAAGTGGTGTTGGATAAATTTTTGTTTAAATATCGAATAACACCTCACACCACGACGGTGGTGTCTCCCTCTAAACTTATGAGTGGCCGGGGAATTCGTTCAGTTTTCGATTTGTTACGTCCAAACGAAACGTTACAACAACGAGTTTTACGCCATCAGGAAAAACAGAAGCTGTACCATGACACTAAAAGAGGGAGAGTTATAGAGGCGCAACCAAATGATCCAGTTAAGATTCGCAACTATGGGGCTGGACCAAAATGGGTTCCAGCAACCGTCCAGGAGAGAAGGGGCCCTGTTTCCGTCAAGTGCCAACTAGAAGATGGTCGTTCTATTAAACGCCATCAGGACCAGATATGGGAACATGAATTGCAGAAGAACCAGAGTCTTCCAGAAGAGAGAACTGATCCTCCGGAAAATGGTTCAACTCGCCCGCCTATACAGGTTGCACCTAATCCTACTACATCAACCCCGCTCCGCAGGTCGTCTAGGGTCCCTCATCCCCCTGACAGACTAAACTTGTAGGGGATTGAGGTGACGTGTATATATATATATATATATATGTATATAGTCTAAAAGTCACTAAAGGGTAAATATCACTAAATCTAAGCTGAATGGCAAGAGCAAGTCATAAACGAACCAACGCGGCTGTTCGTATTGCTTTGGGCTGGCCGAGACATGTTTTTTCCTATCTGACCTAATCTTTGGTGCTGAGTATAATTAGGTGGTGTTTCTAAGGTGACAAATGGGGTAGAAAGTTGTCCGTACTTAAGTATAGTTAGGGGTAATGTCTATAGCTTCTAAGTTGGTAATGTAAGAGAGAGTTAGGTAGGCCGTTTGTGGGACACAGAAATCTAATGGTAGGCTTTCAAAGGAATATCTAATTCAACGCACCGGTAAGTGCTTTTGATTGTTTGCTAGAACCTAAGTAACCTAACTGGGGTGTCTACCCCACGCTATCACATATATATACAAAGGTGGGCACCCGGGCCTCAAAAAGGACCGACGGTCCCGGACCTTGCCTCAAACTGGACCGACGGTCCCGGTCCTTTCTGAAGATAGGACCTAGGAACGACTCGGTCCTCGGTCCTTATATATAATATAAGTGAAAAATTTGATTAAAATGAAAAATGAAATTAAAGACACCGGAAATCTTTAATTTTATTAACGTAAATTATAATTAATACAATACATAAATGATGAAAAAAAGTTATCAAGTTAAATGCTTGAGTTTCCCTTCAAGAAGACTAGCATTTCAAAATGGCTGTCACTGAGCCCTGACCTTTTCGGCTTAAGCACTGGTCGAACTGGTTCTGGACGTGAGGGTGGCGCCTGGAGACATGTAACTTGAGGTTGTTTTGGCTCTTGTTGCGGATGTTCTTGTTCGGCAGGCACAGCAAGCACTTGTACTCCAGGTTCTGCTCACCCTTGGGGCCCATGTATTCAAAGTATTTGTCCAGGTACGGCCAGGGATTGCCGGGTTCAGTTCTTCCGCTAGGAGCTCCACTTGCTTGACTTGAAGTTGAAGCACTAACATCAGTAGATTCTTCGTCTCCTCCAGGTGTTGAAACAAGTTTCAGTTCAGTCTCAGTCTCTTTCTGAGTCTTCTGGAGGAAACGATCCATCTTCTTTAGAACTTCAAATAATCACTAAACACACTAAAATCACTAAAAAAGACCATCCGGACCGGACCGTCCAGAATTGCTTAAAAATGGACCGTCGCTCCTCATTTCGGTCCTCCTGAGAAGGACCAACTTTCCCGCTCACGGTCCTTAAAAAGGACCGAGTTCCTGGAATTCGGTCCTTTTGGAACTCGGTCCTGCCCACCTTTGTATATATATATATATATATATATATAATGTAAACGCACTTTCCCATCGCAGTGACGTTGCGTCAGAACAATCCTCAATCGCTCACATTCACTTCATCAGCGGACATTTCAATAATGCACCTGCCTCAGGGCAACATTATTCACAGCCCAGCCCCGCAGACTACTCCACGGTTTACCCAGACCGCTTCATACACCCTGAGCCGGCACATTGCCAGCCCGTCGCCCCCCCCCCCCCTATACTACATCGCTCCAATTTTTTTTCTATCTTGCGCGCATCTTTCACTCTCCCAGACGTCCAGGCCCCGCTGACCCAAAGCCTCCCTCATTCCATCCTTCCATCTCCTCCTCGGTCTACCCCTCCCCCTTTCCCCCCCTCCGCCTCCGACACGTGAATCCTCTCCTCACTCATCCTCTCTATATGCCCAAACCATTTTCACACCCCCTCATCTGCTCTCTTACACGAAACAGAGCACCAATCTCTCCCTTCTTATCATCTGACCACATCCAGGCACATTCAAACACCCCAGCCTGAGCCGTCGCAGAAAAGCTCCCGCTATGCCCCTTCTCTGATCGTTTCTGTTCGTGAAAAGTTGCATACATGTGGGAGGAGTTTCCAGCTCCCCTCCGCACCCATTCCTTATTTTAGTCGCCTTTTACGACACACTGGGACCACGTGGGAAGAATTCTTTAAATCCCCTATCCCCAGGGATAATATATATATAGAGGTGGTGTAGTGGTTAGCGTCGCTGACTACGAATCCATCGGCCCCGGGATCGAAACCCGGTGACGGCAGGCGGCGCGCAGCAATACTCAGCTGTTCATCCTTCCACAGAATAAAGAAATTGGTTGGTAGATAAATGGGTACCTTGGGTAGCCTAGTGGTTAAGACGCTTGGCTGTTGGTGGGGCGTGGTTCGGATTCCACGTTAAACTGTAGGTCTAAGGTGGAGTGACAAGCTTAAGCTTCGTCAGAATGAACAATTCGGGCGGAAGCAAAACCAAGGTTAATCAAGGTTATACATATTAACCTTGTAAACTTGTATGGCTTCCGCGCAACGATCGCTCCTCATACGAAGGTCAAGTTCGTGACCTTTCCTCTGGAGTTGGTTTGGTGAAGGAAAAACCGGTTTCTTGAGGTCTCAATTTCATATAGCCAGGAACACCCGGCTCATCTGGGATATGGAGAAAGAGGCTTGTTCCTCGAGAACCGACACTTCAACAAAAATAGCAAGACCAACAGCTGAATTAACATATTTATTACTCAAACGTTTCGGGAGCTCCACCTCCCATCATCAATGAGAACAGCTGGCAATACTTAGTGAAAAGGAATATCATAATCATTGAGCTAATGATTATTTCTCAAGATGTCCAAATATTCCATAATTCTAAAATTAATTTCTCCCTATATAACATTTTAAAGCTATATCGAGCTATATGTAGGGTGTCCCATGAGTCCGGCATCATAGGAGAAATTCATATTTTTCTATTTCTACAAACCATAATTCATATTTTTCTCTTTCTACAGGCCATAATGTCTGTGAGCAAGGAAGAACGAATCCAGATAATTCTACTCATAGGAAATCGGAGTTAAAAAGAGGCCGCTGCTGAATTTAACAGACTGGATCCAGACCGTGAGCCAATAACACAGAGTTGTGTTAGCAGACTTGTTGCAAAGTTTAAGGAAACAGGATCCATAGAAAATAAACCACGCAGTGGATCTTCAAGGAGGTCCACTGACGATGATACAGCGACTGCTATCCTGGCTCATTTTAACAGAAGTCCCAATAAGTCTCTTCGGCGATTGTCCGCCGAGACAGCAGTGTCGAAAAGTAGCATCCATCGCATTCTTCAGGCTCACAAATGGCATCCATATAAACTTCAGATCCTACAGAAATTAAGCGAAGATGATCCCGATCGGCGGATGGAATTTTGTGAATGGGCTACGGAACAATATGCTCGGGATGCCAATTTCCCGTCCACCATTCTGTTCAGTGACTAGGCTGTTTTTTATGGAAATGGTGAGGTAAATCGACAGAACACCCGCTACTGGTCTCAAAACAACCCTCACTGGTATACCTCTTCAAAGGAACAAGGTGCATCTCGGGTGATGGTATGGTGTGGCATTTGGAAGGATCGCATCATAGGCCCCCTCTTTTTCGATGAACATGTCACTGGAGGCACCTACCTACGTATGGTCAAGGAAGAAGCATTTCCCAGTGTCTTGAACGAAGAAGGAAATTTCCCAACATGGTTCCAGCAAGACGGCGCTCCTGCACATTACAGCACCCAAGTAAGGAATACCTGTACCAACAATTCCCTGGTCATTGGATAGGACGTCGAGGGCCTGTGGAATGGCCAGCTAGAAGCCCGGATCTCACGCGACTAGATTTTTTCTCTGGGGCCACTTGAAAGCGCTGGTATACGCAGAGAAAATTAGAAGTGTTGAACATTTGCGGCAGCGCATTATTGGGGCATGTAACACCATTACTCCTGACATCATTCACCGTGTGCTTGCTGACTGGGTATCACGTCTGAATTTGTGTATTGAAACAATGGTGGACATATTGAGCACGTTCTGTAAATAAAAGCTTTTGTTTTGCCTTTTTTTATTATTTTTCCTATGATGCCGGACTTATGGGACACCCTGTATATATATATATATATATATATATATATATATATAATATATATATATATATATATAGTAGCCAATTTATAATGTATTTAATGGCCAGTTTGTAGCCATGTTTTGGTGCCTAAATCGGTACTATAAGGAATAATTACCGTTATTTGATAATGGTTATAAATTATTGGTGCGAGGGCAATTCGTCCCCGGACAATTCGTCGCCGGACAATTCGTCGCCGGACAATTAGTCCCTAGGACAATTCGTCCCCGGACAGTACGTCGCCTACAAAATTAATTTTTAAGTTTTAAATTGTAATATGACCTAAGTTAAGTACTCGTCGCCTTCAAATAAAAGTAAGAGACACTCGGCAACTTTTTCTTCATAAAACCTTCATAAATTAAAAATTATTATTTAAGTTAGGCTTTAAAACAAGTAAAAACCTAACCTAACCTAACCTAACCTAACCCCGTACCATAAACGGCTTAGAAGCTTTTCACAGTGCCCTGAATCGTGCGGTGAGCGCAATCCACCCCAATATATGGACTCTTATAGACGTGCTATGACGCGAAGAAGGTTTGGCGAGAAGCAAAATGCAGAAATTTCTTCAGGGTGAAGTCGTTTTTAAGAAGAAAAAATACAGAGATCTAGATAGTCGTATGCTAAAATTAATAGAAAAGTATGACTCGATAAATAAGCTTCAGTTCTTAAAAGGGGTTGCCCATAATCTCAAATTTTAAATGCCTTTTATGCTTTCACTTTATCTGTTTTTTAATGTTTGTTACTATTAAAATGTATTGTATGTAACTGTATGTAATAGTAAATATTAGAAGTTTTTTACGTTTTCTAAAACCTAATTTAGATAATAAATTTTATTTGTACGCGGCGAACTGTCTGGGGACGAACTGTCTGGGGACGAATTGTCCTAGGGACGAATTGTCCGGCGACGAATTGTCCGGGGACGAATTGTCCGGGGACGAATTGTCCGGACACCAAATTATTGTTATTAATAAATGCTTTGGCCGAGGTCACCAGATCTTTCAGATCAAAGAATGTTATTAAGTTATTAATTAGTTGATTGATAGATTGAGTTTTCTTCCTTTATTTAACACAAAATAAATGTGAATTATAAATGAAACAATATGCGGATTGTTTATATTGGAAATAATGTGTACACTTGAAATAATACATTCAATATAGGGTGATCCAGAGAAATGGGACCCAAAAGAAACCCCTGTAACTCTTAAAGTATAAGTCCTTTTATAAAATCATACGCATCATTCGAAAGAGGATAGTTACAAGTTTGTACAGGATTGTATAGGTTTTGACAATACAAGACAAGATAAGATACAAAACAAAAGTGTTAGTTAAAACTAACCCTTCAAGATGACTGCATGGACTGTGGAACAGCTGCGTTTCATAACTGAGCAATATTATGAGCATGGAAGAAGTGTAGTTTCAGCTCTTAGAAGGTGATTTTGACATCTGAAAATTTGTCTTGAAAGATCTTTGAGCTGAAACTACACTTCTTCCATTCTCATAATATTGCTCAGTTATGAAACGCAGCTGTTCCACAGTCCATGCAGTCATCTTGAAGGTTAGTTTTAACTAACACTTTTATTTTGTTTTGTATCTTATCTTGTCTTGTATTGTCAAAACCTATACAATCCTGTACAAACTTGTAACTATCCTCTTTCGAATGATGCGTATGATTTTATAAAAGGACTTATACTTTAAGAGTTACAGAAGTTTCTTTTGGGTCCCATTTCTCTGGATCACCCTTATAATGGTTTGACAACTGATAACACGCGAGGTGATAAATAGTCTTTATATAAAGATAGGTGAATGACACAACAAGCCCAAGTGGGGCTTGCACAAATGATGTTTACATGATCATGGTCTACGTATCACTAAGGTTGGATTTCGGAGAGCGCTGAGGTCTCCCGCGCTGTGACGTCATCTTATGTGCGCTTGGTATGACGTCATCTTGATCGTGTTTGGTTTGATGAGTTATATCGTAATTGTTGACGGTATATTGCATAGGTTGTTTGCAAAAGACTCTGCATCTTCAGTTGGGTACTACAAGTGTCACTACATATATATAGCTGTAAGAGCTTATGTAAAGAGGAGGTACGGAGAAAAGAGAAGGACTAAGGTAGAAATACGAGTATTAAATTTAACTTAAATAACTCATTTTGCGCGGGGTCAGCTAGTATATAAAAAATTTTTTCAGTGGACATGAAAGTTCTTTCCATATCTACAGGGTGATTACGAAAGAAGTACAATTTCAAAATTTAATTGTGATCAAACTATTTCTTATACAATAATAATAATGTTACTGGAAACAGTAACTTGCAAAAGTGTTTTTTAGTTTATAGATGTTCAATCTGATTTCTGTGAGTAACCCAGAAAAAAACCGGAAAAAACCGGATTCGTCAAGCGAAGCATCCATTGACCGAGATATCTTACGGAAAGTGTGGGAAGAGTTTGAATATCGTTTCAACATTGCCAGGGCTACCAACCAAAATCATATTGAACATTATGAACTAAGAAAAATTTTGGGAGTTACTCTTTCCATTGACATTATTATTATTATTATTATTATTATTATTACTGTATCAGAAATAGTTTGATCACAATAAATTTTTTAAATTGTATACTCCTTTTGTAATCACCCTGTAGATAAATCTATTAAATGATTGTTTAAAACCAAACTGATTAGGGACTATATATAATCAATGATCTTGGATGATAAATATTTCTCAAGCAGTTTACAGAAACGCAGAGTAACTGCGATTGATCTGTGGTTATTATTGAACAGTACGTTATTCTATTTGTTCATAATTAGTGGCATAATACACACACACACACGCGCGCGCGCGCGCGCGCGCTGAGGAGTCAAGCGAGCATATAACTGATACGAACTGTCAATTTGTCAGATGTTCTGCTCTTTGCGCGGACGTCAGGCTGGTGCTCCCACTTCTAGTCCTGGCTTGATGTTGAAACGCATTGTTTTCTTGATTTCTTCATCTCGCATAGCCAGGTATACACGCCTCATGTAATTTTAAGTGCAGAGAATAACAGTGATATGTGCACATTTTCAGTATATTTTGAATATTCACCTGACAGTTCATCTACACTAGTAGAGAACGTCCTGTGTTAAGCTCTCCAGTAAGTGAGCTTAGATTTGGCAGAAATTTTAATTTGTTTTAACCATGAACTTTTCCAAAACCATTCAGTTATAAAACTAATCTTTTCCATTTAACAGATTATAAAAAAAATTATAAAAGGCTTTTATAATTTATACTTTTTTAAGCAACTTTTTGAGGTTAGAAAATAATAAATTT
This sequence comes from Bathynomus jamesi, assembly GCA_023014485.1. Taxonomy (NCBI): domain Eukaryota; kingdom Metazoa; phylum Arthropoda; class Malacostraca; order Isopoda; family Cirolanidae; genus Bathynomus; species Bathynomus jamesi. The sequence continues at coordinate 124,403 of JAJOZX010000992.1, read as the reverse complement.
AAGAAAAGTACAGTTTAAGGTGGAGAAACTTACTATTTTAACTTGCTATTTGATAAAACTTACCGTTTTAGTTTGAAAATGTAAGCTGATATTTGGCTAAAAATGCAATAATTATCAAAAATATATTAAATAACCGGATCACCTGAAGATCAGGGCCCCCAGCCTTCGTTAGTTAGCCTTATAAGCAGTGGCGGCTCGTGACTAAAAATTCTAGGGGTGCTGTCTCTAAGAATGGGTTGAAATAATTACTGAAATAAAAGGATGAGCATTGAGCAATGAATAAAAGTTTCAAAAGTTATTGAAAAAGTTATTCAGTGAGCTCATCCTTATATTGTTCTTGATTATTTCAATTGTAAATAAAAAATTTAGGGGTACTGCAGTTCCGCAGTGCCTACCGATGAGCCGCCACTGCATAAGGCTAACTAACGAAAATATCACGACTTAACCTAACCATTCGTCAAGGGCGTACAGTTGACCTAACGATTGGTCAGGTTAAGTCGTGATATTTTCGTTAGTTTGTCTTATAAGGCTAACTAACGAAGGTTGGGGGCCCTGATCTTCAGGTGATCCCAATAACCTAACATAACAACCTAATTTTTATATTTTTTCTTGAAGTAAATTTCTCTACCCTAAAATGTACTTTTCTTAATACATTAATTTTCAAACCAAAAAAGTTTTTTTTTTTTTTTTTTTACAGTCCGTTAAACGGGAAAGAGCCATAAATGTTAAAATTTAATACCTGAACTAGCTAGCTAAGTGAGTCACTGGGACAACTCCCCTTTAAAATTTTAATTAAAACTTTCTACAACGATTCCTAAAGTCATAATTCAAGAATTATAAAGTATTACAACAGGAATTTTATGGTATTTCAAATGAGATTTTTGAAAGGAAGTTTGCTTTTGTTTGAATAATTCTAATTATAATATTTGAGTTCTTAATAGTTAATAATACCGTTTGGCTAGGCTGCCATATTTCCTTGAGACAAAAACGGGACATTGGGATGGCAAAAAAGGGACGGGGGTTATGTAATATTCTGTATTCATGAAAAAGTAAGTACATAAACCGGGACAAAATTGACATTTTTATTAAAACGACGGGACGGCCAGGAAATATAAAACAAACGGTACTGTCCCGTTCAAAACGGTACGTATGGTCAGCCTACGTTTGGGGGTTGTTTAATTTCATTCGTAACGGCAAAAGTCACGTGACGGAAGGGACCTACAGCTTTTCGTGGGATCCGAACCCTGTTTTCCACATACAAGGAATTTTCCTTGATCAAAAAAAAATTGTGATAACTTCGGGAAATGTTTAAAGAATTAAAAAATTCAAGGAAATTTTGAGGAAATCGAAAGTCAAGCTGCAAAACTGGATCTTGGCAAAGATATGATAAATCTTTATACAAAAATGGCATCAAATGCAGATGATAAGGAAGCAGCCAAGATTCGCAATAACTTATTTAAAAGTAATTTTAAAAGATCTAGCCCTAAATGCAATTATGTACATTTTAAGCATACTGTATGTAAATTGCTTACCATATTGTTCTATTGTTAGCTACTCTGCTACTGGCAAGCTCTTTGCGTATATACGATAGCATTGGTAAGTTGAATATGATTTGAATTTTTTAATAATTTAACATACTGCTAGTAGTCAGTGATGTAGTCGAGACTACCATGGCCGAGACCGAGACCAGAAAAATAAGGTCTCGAGTTCTACTTCACTACTCGTAGTGCCATGCTCATGATGAGTCAGTATATATAAACACTACGTTCCAAATTATTAATCAGATTGCAGTTTATCCAATGTTTTCAAAAGTTTTTCACCGATTTCAATGAAATTTATAGCAAATAATTACTATATATAGAAGCACTGATGGAATTCATTTCGATAAAATATTTTGATAATTAAAAAAATTATCTCTCTTTATTGAAAAATATGTAAAATATGATGATCCGAATTATTAAGCAAGTATTCTATTTACAGATCTAAACTGAGAAAAGAAAAATAGTCAAGTTACTCGCTGAAAATATAAAATCTATTGAAATTGCGAAGCAGTTTGGCAGGGCTTATCGAACTGTAAACAAGTTTGTAGCGGAGGGCACCAAACTGAGGCAGCGAAGTGATAAAGGAGCTATAAGAAAAGTGACAAGGCGGCAGATATCTGTAATCAAGCGCAAATTGCAAAGCATCCATTTTCCTCAAGTAAAGAGGTTTTTGAGCAGGCTGGCATACATAATGTACCAAGAACATCTCGATGTGGAATCCTCCAAACAATTGGCAAGACGTGTAAACCTACGATTCAGTCACCATTAACACCCAGGTACAAGAAGCAGCGTGTTGAATGGGCGCGTCAGTACGTGAAAACAGGTTTTAATACTGTATTGTTAACCGATGAATGAAGAGCAACCTTTCAGGGATCTGATGGTTGGTCAAGAAGATAGATTGCTAAGGGTCAATCTCTACCATGGAATGAGGTTTTCTTTTAGAAAGTTTGTGTAAGACTGGGCATTCGTTTTTACACCATCAGGCACTCTGTATGGGACAGCTACTTCATTGCCTATCAATCCCGCCCAAAACATGACACCACCTCCACCTTGTTGGTGTCTTAATCTCGATGGTAGAAATTGGCTCAACAATCCATCTTCTTGACTAAACATCAAGTTCCTCATGGGTTGCTTTTCATTCATCGGTGAACAATACAGCATTAAAATTTGTTTTCTCGTACTGACGCGCCCATTCAACACGCTGCTTCTTGTACCTGGGTGTTAATGGTGACTGAATCGTAGGTTTACACGTCTTGCCAATTGTTTGGAGGATTCCACATCGAGATGTTCTTGGTACATTATGTATGCCAGCCTGCTCAAAAACCTCTTTACTTGAGGACAAATGGATGCTTTGCAATTTGCGCTTGATCACAGATATCTGCCGCCTTGTCACTTTTCTTATAGCTCCTTTATCACTTCGCTGCCTCAGTTTGGTACCCTCCGCTACAAACTTGTTTATAGTTCGATAAGCCCTGCCAAACTGCTTCGCAATTTCAATAGATTTTATATTTTCAGCGAGTAACTTGACTATTTTCCTTTTCTCAGTTGGTGTCAAATCCTTCTTACCCATTTTCACCATTTAGATCTGTAAATAGAATACTTGCTTAATAATTCGAAACATCATATTTTACATATTTTTCAATAAAAAGAGATAATTATTTTAATTATCAAAATATTTTATCGAAATGAATACCATCAGTGCTTCTATATATAGTAATTATTTGCTATAAATTTCATTGAAATCGGTGAAAATTTTTGAAAACAGTGGAGAAAATGCAATCTGCTTAATAATTTGGAACGTATATATAAATATATACATTTCAACTGCAAAGAAAACGCAGTATAATTAACGTAAAGAACGACGCTTGTATAGGAGACATTCCGCGCAAGATGAGGAGGGAGAACGAACAAATGAAAAAATGAGGTAACCACCCGGGAATCGAACCCGGGATCTTCCGATTGCCGGTCAGATATGATAACCACTACACCATGGTCCTCACTCGATCAGAAGTCGTAAGTCGTGCGGCATGCGGGAGGTGCCCCCCTCGGGGCATTGGTTTCTGCGCGTATGTAGGAGAATTACGACTTCTGATCGAGTGAGGACCATGGTGTAGTGGTTATCATATCTGACCGGCAATCGGAAGATCCCGGGTGGTTACCTCATTTTTTCATTTGTTCGTTCTCCCTCTTCATCTTGCGCGGAATGTCTCCTATACAAGCGTCGTTCTTACGTTATATATATTATATATATATTATATATATATATATATATATATATATATATATATTTTTTTATTTTCTGCTATAGTAGGATCATTGTGGAGAACTAGCCGAAAGTAAAAATACTTTTAAAGTGTCTTTTTTGGCATTTTTAGAGTACAATAAGTGGTGAATACTTTTTAAACTTTTTAAAGTTAATTTAAGGACTTTTTCAATGTCATTGAAGGAAATTTACCAGTGGTCATGTGGAAACACTGTTCGAACCATCTATAAGTCATTACATCATTTGAACGCAGAACACGGTCATCCAAACAACAAATGAACAAACCCACCATCGCTTAACCTCGCTGATCTAACGGGAAGCAGCGAAGCCACGATGTACCCCTCTTAATAAAAGGTTACTACATAATTTCAATTCTTATTTACTGTTCTGGACCTAAAGAGTATAAATAAAACAAAAAAAAAAAGATTGGTACGAGTATTTTATTATTTTTCCTCTGAAAAATGAAGGACTACAAAATAGCGAACACATTCCACATCAGTATCACCTTTGGGAAGACCCCCAAGACAAGGTGTTCAATTACCGTAGATTTGTGGAAAATTGGGATTTTTTTTTTTTTTTTAAACCCATATTTCGTAATTAATATTGGTAAATTATACCAAGGGGTATGAAATATAGGTAAACCCCCATAACATAAACTTGGTAAATTACATCAAGGGTTTATTTTACCCAGGTTATATGATAAGGGTTAAAATTACCGACACCGCACTATCTTAAAAGTTTATAGACGCATATATATATATATATATATATATATATGCTAAGTAAAATTTTCCTTTTTTTTAATTTTTATACTTTTTAGATGTTATTTTTTTTTAACATTCTACTGGAAATTTTCTTTATTTTGTGGTAAAGTATAAAGTAATTTACATTATTTTGATTGTTTTTAAAATGCAAACGTTAAAGTTCCAATAAAGAAAAATAATAATAGTAAATACATCATTAAGTGAAAAACCCAAATTCCAATCACGAAACTTCGGCAAAAGATTGCTCGAAAAGAGAAGCAAACCTCTTTGTGGCACTTGGAACAGCCGGAGTATCTTTAGGTGGAACGGATAACGAAGCATCGTCGGTTGTTATGGCAACGGGAATATCGTTGCTGCTGACCTTGAATCCTGACTGGTCAGCGTTATAGAAGACAATTGTGGGATCCCCCGTGTGGCGGAAATACGAGTAATAACCGAACACATTCCCATCCGTGTCCTTGTGTTCGGACCGTACTTGGCCCGGGTGAGAAAAGCCGAAGTGGTATTGATTTCCTTTGTCCCGCAGATTAAATTCTTGTGTCGTGCCCTGGGTATCGAGTTCTCGAACGGGAACAAAGAAAGTTCCTTGTTCTGTGCCTGTATGGTCAGATATAGACGCGGATGAACAGACGCCGCAAAGAAGCAATACTCCCTGAAAAAATATAAGTATGTAACTAAAAATTATTATCAAAAAATTATGAATGGAACAGTTATTTGAGTGAGAAAATAAGTCAGTGGGGCTCGTATCCGAGTCGAGTGGTTTCGGAGTCAACGTTCCTACTGACCACGCCATCCCAGACTCCCCAAGTCTCCACTCAAATGCATTCTTTTAATTTTAACTTACTTAGATGAAGTATTTATATGGAAATATACGTCGTTAATACGATAAAGTTATCGTAAATACGATAACAAACCCCGCATACCACAGCCTGGCAATAGGCTATAGGACTCGGATTGCATTATAGCCTACACAAAATTTCTATGGGCGGATAAAAGTTATAACAAATTATTAAAAGAAACAACGAATTTCTTGAAGAATAAATTAGGCAAATATAGGCTAGCAACGCGGAAGAATATCTGAGTCGACATCAAAGCGACATATGGAAAGACGTAACTACATAATTTCAGGGAGGTAAAAACTGGTTCAAGGAAGCAAATGATTCCATTATTTAAATGTCTTTACAGTATATTACATAATACTAGTTTATGTAATAATTTAGGGTTTGGAAGAAATTCATCTAAAGATTATTATATGCCCTAAATGTTACTATATTTTGCATTAACGTAACCTATAAAGGTATTAATAGGATTCATTATGTAAGACATAGGCTTGCAAGCCATTGTCCCGCCGAAGGTTACATTAATATAAACTCTCCCAGAAACGAAAGATAATTTTTAGATATTTTGGGGGCGTTCTTTGATACATTGTTCTTTGGAATGCGCATAGACAGAAACTAAGAAACTCAGTCCAGAAACGTGACCCCGTGCACTGGGCACCGAATTAATATTATCATATAGCTCAGACCATTTTATTCGCGCAGGAGGTTTACAAGTCTTCCGTTAAGGTCTAAACTATCTATTATGTATTGAAGATATTCTGTAGAACAGCCAGTACGCACGTGTATATATATCCTGGTCTGTAGTATGAATAATTCAAAAACGTTTTGCATGAGGCCAGGGCCGCCGAGAGCTGCCACGGGCCCCGGGGAAGGACTGGTATATGGATCCACCCCTGTTTACTCAGTATTTTATTATGAATGTTTTTTGTGTACATAACAAGCGAACTGACTATATGGCCAAGTCACTATTCAAAACATACAGTATGAATAAACCACTCGGAAGAAAATGACAATTTTATTTTTCGAATCAATTATATTAATTCTATCACCATACAATTTACAAATGTAGTACCAGTCCATGCAGGCAAGACAGTTGTTTACTGCAAGATTTTCATAATTAGAAGTGTACTTTCCTTGCCTTCTCTCTAGCAAAGTGGTAAATGATTCTGATGAAATTTAAAGTACGGGCTAACTGGCTTTCAATTACAATGGTTCCCAGATCTGTCAGTCGGTCTTGGGCATTGGTGGAGGGCAGGTAATATTTTATCTCTTTCAGTTTGACTGAAAATCTCTATAAAATGTATGCTCATTAATTATATTTCCTCTCTGTTATTTAATCAATTGCGTTATTAATATTTTTAGATTTTATCCCCCCCCCCCTCTTTCCGGGCCCCGGGGATTTAACCCGGCGGCCCTGCACGAGCCCAATGAATTAATATACATTTCAGCATTAATTATTCCTTGACAAACTCCACTGAACTTAAAAGTTTTGCAGCCCAGTTTGTTCATCTATGTACCCTTATATATATATATATATATATATTACAGAAAGGAGCGGCCAAGGACGAACGCCCGCAAATCCGAATTCGGGGTCCAGAGTTTTTGAAATGCTGGACACTTTGCCTTTGAAAGATTGGAGGTCAAAGACAGGGGGAAAGATGGATTGAGGAAGGTTGTTCCAGAGTTGACCGGTTGAGTGTGTGTGTATATATATATATATATATATATATATATATACATATACACACAGGGTGTTTTAAAATTACCTGTAAACTTTTATATGAACGCAATATCTTAAAAATTATGCGATATTTAACAATTTTATGTCGAATACAGCAACGATAAGAAAAGCAACAATAATTGTTTACTTTAGATGTTCAAATTGTCTTCCTTCAACTTGAACACATTGCTCACAACGTCCCACTACTGGTCGACAAATACCTACAAGTTTACTAGGTAATTTTAGAACACTATATATATATATAATATATATATATATATATATATATATATATATATATATATATATATATATATATACGGGTGTCCGAGAATTATCTGTACAATTTTTGGCCGTTATTAAAAGTCAACCATGAAGTGTAGAAATTCCAGTGTTGTCCCATTTTACAGAGAATCTCATTAAGTTTTTTTTGATGCTACGTTTTGACAAGTTTTTTAGAAATGTACGCGGGTGACAGACATTGATGATTTAAAAGCAAGAATCACAGCTGCTATTGAGCGAATTGATGTGGATATGCTGCAGCGTACATGGCAACATTTGGAGTATCGATTGGATGTTTTGCGAATCACTAATGGTGCACATATCGAATGTTTGTAACAACGTTACTTTAATAAAAGAAACTTTTGAAAATACAGATTCTAAATAATCTTGTTTAAGAATTTTACGTGTGTTATCAAGAATTTTATTAAAAGATGGAATTATACAGATAATGTTCGGACACACTGGAATTTCTAAAAAACTTGTCAAAACTTGGTATCAGAAAAAACTTAATGAGATTCTCTGTAAAATGGGACAACACTGGAATTTCTACACTTCATGGTTGACTTTTAATAACAGCCAAAAATTGTACAGATAATTCGCGGACACCCTGTATATATATATATATATATATATATATATATTATATATTATTATATATATATATATATATCATATAATATATTACATTGTATATAAACCATCAATCTATTAAAATCTTATTTAGTATATACTACCCTTAAAATTATGCTTGCATTCCTTTCTAAAACTAGTCCAGTCTGCATCCTATTTGGAGAGTTGTTAAATGGCATGGCTTCCATTTGTGCGAGATATATTTTTTAAAAAAATGTGAATAAGCATTAAAACAGGTTTTCTTTTTATATATTACATTTTCACTATGAAGGTTAAAAGCACGCTCTATTTGGTTATTGTGTACCGTTTTTCGCACCAAGCACTAATAGATCAGTCCTGGTATCCCATGGCACTGTGGCACTGGTTTTATTTGCCTTTCATAAATGCCTTACTTGTACTAGAATTTACTTTGGACAGTGTAATCAAGCTATTAATTGTTACGTAAAGCTTATATGTAATAATACATGCTTATTAAATTTTTGTAATTGTAGTAACAAAGGTTGTTACACGATTTCGATTACGCATCGAAAGAGTTTTAAAATCTAAGTCCTTCTCTGAAAAACACGAAAGGAATAACTTCAAGAGTGGGTAAAAATGGAAAAGTTATATTTCAATATTTGTTAACGTGAAAGAGATCTCTGAGTTTTTATAACACACGCGTATATATATATATTTATATATGCTGTCCCAGAAGTCTTGGAGGGGTTTATTTGGCTATAACGTTTTTCTTTTTTGATTAATTTATTTATTTTTCTTTTTCAATTAAAGTAGCCTTGCTGCGATTAATGAAAATGGCATCCTGGACAGTGCAATAAAGAGTGGCTATTGTGGAATTTTATTTGACAAACAACTCTTCCATCGTTGCCGCTCAAAGACCTTTTCGATTAAAATTCAACGCACGTTCTGCTCCTTCTGATCGAGTTATTCGACGGTACGTCGCTAAATTTCGTATGGGAAATTGTCAGGAAGACGAACCACGGACTGGGCGTCCTCGGACAAGCCGAAGTCCAACTCTGGTTGAGATGGTTCGTGAAAGCGTTGACGAAAATCCACATCAGTCCGACGACGCAGCCAGGAATTAAACATTTCAAGAAGTTCCTTACATCGAATTTTAAGAGAAGATATCAATCTTTACCCGTACAAAATTCAAATTGCTCAAGAAATTAAACCACAAGATCATCAGAGTCGGATAACGTACGCTAATGCAATTTTAGATTTACGCAAGAAAATGATTTTCACCAGATATTAAATTTGTAATAAATATATTTTCAAGTGTTACAAAACTTGTTTATATTTGATCCCAAACAAAAAAGTTATAGTCAAATACCCCCCCCCCCCCCTCCAAGACTTCTGGGACACCATATATATATATATACACATATTTTAATTGGGGTTGTTTAACCTCCTTCGCAACATCTAAGGTCATATGACGGAGGGGACCTACAGTTTTACGTGGGATCCGAATCACGGGTCGCTACATAATCTGGGCGCAGAGGACGGTCTCCCATCCAACTACTACCCAGACCCAATGTCGCTTAAAAGTGGTGTTACGACATTAGCCACGACGTAGCCTATATATATATATATATATATATATATATATATATATATATAACGTGAATATTATAATCCTTGAGCCATCTATTGAAGGCGTCTGCCCATGAATAAATTCAGATAAATGTAAATTTTAATTTACTGCTCTGTTCACCTACCATTTGGGAATTAAAAACTATATACATAGAGTACACTCATACTTACGATGAAAATCATCTCGTTGACACGAGTGTACTGATAACTAAACTGCAACAAAAGAATGGAATTTGTTGATACCAGGGAGATTATTTTACAACGCGGACTTATATATGACATGCGTGTATATGACTACAAAAAGTTGCCGGAATCAGGTTGCCAGTTATGGTTTAAATTTTTTAACCTGAAGTCGTAAAAAAGGTAGAAATGACAATTTAAATGTGAAATCAAGTTTTTTTTTTAAATACATGTTAGCAAATGCATTTTATAAAAGAATTCCATAGTGAATTCCTGTTGATTAAATGTTTCCTTACACTGATGAATTACAGACTGCTTTCATGCACCTGGATATTTTTTCTTATAATATATATATATATATATATATATACGGTATAATATATATATATATAATATATAAATAGATATATATATATATATATAGATTAGATATATATATATATATATATACGGTATATATATATATATTATATATATATATACGGTATATATATATATATATATATAATATATATATATATATATATATATATATATATATATATATATATATATATATATATATATATATAATATTTGGAAAACTCATGGCAAAACAAGATGCGTTCAGTTCCACTTGAATATATATAGGGTGAACCAAATGTAGGTGGACAGTAAATGATAACGTTTATTTTGAGAATACATATTTAATTTTTTTGTATACTATAATACAAAATAAAATTTAAATAAATTTAGTTATAATATTTAATATAATAAAACACAAACACCAGTTATAATGAACACCATAGTTATAATATAATATAACACAAACCGTATTCAACCTACTGTCCACCTACTTTTGGTTCACCGTGTATATATATATATATATATATATATGATACACACAGACCGTGCATGGAACAAGGAACTCTTCTGGGATAATTAAATCCACTATAGTCCGAATAAGTAATGGTAAATGACAAATACCATAGTTTTTCTTTTTTCATGATGCAAGCCCGACGTGGGCAACGGGTCTCTCGCAAAGAGGTCCCACAAATATAGCTTCCCTCACCAGCTATCTGCAAAGCAGACAGGATCCAGCGTTGGGACATGGATCTAGGGTTTAAAGCAGCCTAGCCCAACTACATTTAGAACCTCAATATAAGTAAAAGATTCGTTGCATTCACGTCGGATTGAATAAATCAAAGAAAAAGGGGTAACTATTATATTTTTAGCCAAAAACCAAAACTTAAACCTCAACTGGCAGAATTGAGCGTCCACTTTTCAAGGCATAACATGTCCGTTTCATGATGGGAATGAACTCAGAATGGTTCCCTGAGTTTTTTATGATACACACAGACCGTGCATCATGAAAAAAGAAAAACTATGGTATTTGTCATTTACCATTACTTATTCGGACTATAGTGGATTTAATTATCCCAGAAGAGTTCCTTGTTCCATGCACGGTCTGTGTGTATCATAAAAAACTCGGAACCATTCTGAGTTCATTCCCATATATATATATATATATGTGTGTGTGTGTGTGTTTTCTGGATGAATGGTGCAGTGGGTAACGTACTCGGGACGTGGGCTACACCAGGCAGCCACGAACTATTATTATATTACTGTATATTAATTAGACTATGGACGAATCCTCCTCGACCTGTAATACACATTTTATTTTCGTTTCAATATATATATATATATAAAAAACTAAGTTTCGGGTTCACCAGATTTCGGTGATCCTCCCTCTTCATACTTCGGGACAATCAGGGTGACTCTTACATTCTTACATCCGGGTTAGGTTACATCTTAGTTAGGTAGGTGGTCGTTCTAGGTTGGTTAGTTATTGCCTATGTCACCAACTCTTGACCAATCAGGGGTCCAAATATTTACCATATATATATATATATACACATCGCCGTAAGATGCAACTCGCTCCTCATCTCCTATGATACAGAAGGGGAAGAAATGTGCTGGGAACTCATCCGTATATCATTCTCCCGACAAAGGGCAATAATAGCCTTGGAGCATCCAGGCTGTTTTTACCTTTTCACCTCGCACCTTAGTTCATCGGGAAACGAAAACTTATATATATTGTGTGTGTGTGTGTGTGTTAAATAGACCATGCATGGAGCAAAGAACTCTTATGGGAAAATTAAATTCACTATAGTCCGAATAAGTAATAGTAAGTGACAAATACTATAGTTTTTCTTTTTCATGATGGAAACCCAACGGGTCACTACAAAGATGCCCCAAAATATAGCTTCCCTCACGAGCTATCTATCTGCCAAACAGATAGGATCCAGCTTTGGGATAGGATCTATCGTTTAAAAAAAGAAACTCGTTGCATTCACGTCGGATTGAATAGATCACAGAAAAGGGGTTACTATTGTATTTTTAGAAAAAAAACAAAACTTAACCTCAAGCGGAAAATTTGAGCGTCCATTTTTCATGGCACATAACATGTCCATTTAATGTGTTACAATTCAGAATGGTCCCCCGAGAAACTGTTACACTCGGTCTGTGTGTAACAAATGTTTCTCAGGAAACCATTCTGAGTTATAACATTATATATATATATATTATATATATATATATATATATATAACCTGGTTTTCCTTGCTTTTGCTCCCCCCGAATTGTTCATTCTGACGAAGGTCAAGCCTGTCACTCCACCTTAGACCTACAGTTTAACGTGGAATTCGAACCACGCCCCACCAGCAGCCCAGTATCTTAACCAATAGGCTACCCATGGTACCCATTTATCTACCAACCAATTTTTTTATTGTATGGAAGGATGAATAACTGGGTTTTGCTGTGCGCCGCCTGCCGTCACCGGGTCTCGACCCCGGGCCGATGGCTTCGTCGTCAGCGACGCTAACCATTACATCATATATATATATATATATATATATATATATATATATATATATAAGCAAGGAACCACAGGGAAACGGAAAAATAAAACACGAAGTCGAAGCGCTTTCGTGATATATTCACATCTTCAGGGACAAGGGAGAAATTTCTCCCTTGTCCCTGAAGATGTGAATATATCACGGAAGCGCTTCGACTTCATGTTTTATTTTTCCGTTTCCCTGTGGTTCCTTGCTTATTAAAAAGATCACGTGCTGTTTGTGAATTGTTTGCATATATATATATATATATATATATATATATATATATATATATATATACAGTATATATATATTACTGTACAAAAGTTTGAGTCCATCTGTCACTTCATATAAATAATGATAGTGACTCGTACAGTAATTTCACAGATTACAAACTTTTTCCTCATTGAAATAAGATCCAAATTAGTCTGATACTGAAAGAACGGTTTTAGAAATAGGTTGCAATATTATGCCTTAAGCCTTAAGGTATCTCACTCACTTTTTAGGAAAGTGTACTCGAGCTCTTTGTCTGGCTTTATGTGGTTAAATGTATTTCAACGTTCACAACCAGACATTTTTACCTTAATTTCAAAATATGTCTTTTTTGTAAAATCGGAAAAGAAAATTTATGAAGGAGAATAAAAGCCAATATTTTATTATATAAAAGAACTGGTCCTATTATTCTGCTCATGAACTTCAGTTATGCCTTTTTCTAAATCCATTCATGAAAGATGGTTCAAAAGCCCACTTTTTGGTTGAAGCAAAGCGTATTCCAATAACGTTATCTAAAATAATGTCTGCATTCAGATGGAAATTAGTTATAAGAAGGTATCTGAAACGTGTTCAAACCCGAATAAAGAAGTATGAAAATGGGACTGTCAGAATCTGATATTAAATATCAGAGGATTAGACCACTATGACACGAACTGCGTCAAGAACAACCAAAAGAGTACGATACAGTAAAAATAGTTGTTATACAACCATCAAGAAAACAAACAGAAGATATTAACGCTTGCTAAGACCCAATGCAACATACCTTTTTAGCCCTTAGTGACTTGAAGTAAAGTTGTCACCATTTGACAAAGTATCATTCAGCCTATACACCCATTCGGAGTACGAGCAGCTCGCAGCATCATTGTCAAGTATATAGAGGGTCAACGTCACTAACGAGATTTCCGTACATGTTTCATTACCATTGTAGGCAACAATGCTTTAATTTATCATACTGAAATGATTGGCCAGATCCATAATCTTTCCACGTGTGCTTGTCCTTGGCTTGCATTCCAGACACTCCTAGTTAAATTAAGAATATGACGCGTCGTGACCCTGCTCAAACGGGACGCATTGCCTTGGCTTCTCAGATTGCAGGCGTAAAAATTAGAGGTTTTTTTTAGAAGGGGTCGCAGTCGCACTCCGCCGCCCGACTCCGACCACGCAGGATATATGAGGGGCTTAACCCCTCCAAGGAACACAGTCCTATCGATAAACAATATAAATATAATTTGGGGAATGGCGTCACATGAATAACGGCACCGAAGGACAGGGACGACACAACACTATACAGGAACTCGTCCAGTGAAATGTTATAGGAGTGGATGGAATAAATAAAAATACAGTATACGTGTCTGGCACTCTTCATAGTACTGTAAATTATTTCAATTCCTCCCTTTTCGCATATATTGTTATTTTTTTCTTTCATTGGGTTCGGAATCCCAGCTGAGCTTTGAACGGCCAAGGTCTGAAAGGCTACCTTTAACTTAGAGCCTAAGTTAAGCTAGACCAAAATAGGTTTTATGGACTTGGAGCTCCTATTCAGTCCTACCTCAGGCTCAGGGTTGTCGACTCAACGAGGGCGTACTTCAGGCCTCAGTTAGGAAAATAAAAAAAGGGGTACTACTTATGGTCTTTCTAAATCTTGCAACAACAACACAACCTGCACCATTGCACGGTGTAACAATCCTGTATCTAAACTACCACGTTGAATTGCAGAGAGCCCCCAATATTACCACATTCAATGCCACATTCACCAAAGGAATAGAAAGGATGCTGTCGGTGCCCGAAAATGATGCCACAAGAACACCAGAGATTGGCTTTAAAATAAATAACAATTTTCACTAACCTTACAATTATACCTTAACCTAATACTATATACAAGCAATACTGCATTAATCAGCCTAATCATCATATCGCTTTGGGATAACAATAACTCTTTCTCTTCTAGATTTTCTAACATATACTTCTGTCTTTCATATCTGAAGCTGTTTAGGTACTTTTCCGTTAAACCCCACAATTTCTTCTTTCACGGTTAGGTCAACTGTACACCCTTGACAACTGGTTAGGTTAAGTCGTGATATTTTCTTTAAAACTAACGAATATTTTAACGAAAATATCACGACTTAACCTAACCAATTGTCAAGGGCGTACAGTTAACTTAATCGGGAAAGAAATTGCGGAGGTATAACGGAAAAGTACCGCTCTTTATTAAGTGTTATTTCTCTAAATGAAATTAGTTGTCATTTCATTCTAGATTATAAATGGCAACTAATATCTCGTATTCCTTTGTATTCAGTTAATTTTAACAATATTTTTTGCAATTTATCTTCTGCGAGATATAATCAAATTGGACAATCTTACTTAACTCTATTTAATTGAAATTATTACCATTTTAACCTTACTATGTCTTCCTCCAACTGAACAATTCCACTTTTCCAAACCACTTACTTCAAAATAGCTTCCTTCCGGACTGGCGATCCTAAGAGCACGGAGAAACATTGAAGAAAATATGGTTTTCTTGATGGGAGTGTCATGTCCGGAGTAAAAGTGTATGTAGGACAAGTTGTTTGTTGTTTTTCTGATAAATACTAAACTTAAAACCTGGGCTTTCCCTATGTTCACTTACATTCCGAGAATCCCGGGGGTTAGCATCCCATGGTTGCGGTACGTTGACGATATTTTGTGTATCTAGCCCATGAAGCTTGATCTGGATGACTTCCTCCTTCAGTTAAATAATCAAATCCCCTCCATTAAGTTTACTTTAGAAGTGGAACAAAACAACTCAATCCCGTTTTTGGACGTGTGTGTACGTAGGGAAAGCCCAGGTTTTAAGTTTAGTATTTATCAAAAAAAATTTTTTTTTCCAATTATTAAATCTCCTACGTCCTCTTGTATCTCTTCAACGTTTAAGTCTGAATTCAGCAATGCCTTTAACTTTTTTTTGTAGTTTTAAAAGTTTCATCCAACTCCAGCCTTTGGTGCTGAAGGTTTAACCCTTTAACGACGATCGATACAAATTGGTAGCGTTTCAAATACACGCATTCATAAATTAACCCTAAAAAAAATTCTGGCGTTAAAGGTTTAAAACTATATTTTATGATTGCAACGATGTCTAATCTGGGAATTTTGATTATCGTTTCGATATAAATTAAAAAATCTGGATCACCTGAAAATCAGGGCCCCCAGCCTTCGTTAGTTAGCTTTATAAGGCTAACTAACGAAGGCTGAGGGCCCTGATCTTCAGGTGATTCAAAAATATTTTTATAATTAAAGTATGAACACTTCTTACGTAAGATTTTATTTTCTAATATATTCTATTTATACATTAAAATCTCAGTATAAGAAACTAAACTATAAATTAATGTTTCTCAACCGGATTTTCCGCGCGATCCCTTATCATCCTACAGGAGTAAACAAATTTACGAAGCAGGTTTTTTTTTTCGCACAAACCACTACTACAGTCAAAGGTAAACAAACTGCGACCCGGGGGGATCACGACCCACCGTCTGAGAAACCACTGCTATAAATCATATGATTAATAGTTAATTTTTGCGTTCAGTCCCATTAACAATGTTTGAAGGTTAAAGTTAACTGCATAATTTACAGGGGACCTACATCTCGACGTAGAATTTGAGCAATGGGTCACTACATCATCTGTACGTAGAGGATGGTCAACCAGCCAACAGCTACCCAGAACCAACGTCGCTAATCTTACGGGAAATGGTGAAACAATATGGTCAAGACGTAGTCCTTTATTAGTAGAGTCTCTAAATGTGTAATGAAAATATGGCTTTTCGGCAAACTTTTGATGAACACGTGGTATACTTCATAGCACTGGTCAGCAACCTTTCTGAGGGATGGGATACCTAGAATGTAGCTTGGTAACACTGTGACTGCCCCCTCTCCCAAAACCAAACACACACGTATTGTCTCCTTTCTATTAACATAATGAAAATTCCCTAAACCATGAAAGAAAATTACATACAGAAAACTCGCGAATGGTCGCACATCCGCATTAACTCCCGCTATATATAACCTAATCATCGTAGGCCTACATCATCACCGCATCATTGCACTCGCATTTTCATTTAATGTTAAGTTTTAGTGTTAAATTTAGATGTTAAGCATTTGATCATTATCTCCATTCTTGGTCATGGCATTCAATGATTAAATCCAGCTGGAAAACACCATGTGTTTAGAGTAACGTACGCCAAACCATGTTTTACTAAGGTTGCATTACATACAATCTTGTCCATAATTATGTACACCTTAATTAAGGTACATGCCAAGTCTTAAGGTAAGTACACTGTACAGTATTTTATATTATGCATAATAATGGCTCACCGCATCATCGCACTTTTCACTTCGTCGTACACTTCGACCGCCCCATTTGTGCGACGGTTAGCGAGTTGTCTGTATTATTATTATCATAATATATATATATATATATATATATATATATATATATATATATATATATATATGATGAAAAAACCACGAAGGGAAAAGGAAACAGAATGGTGCTCAAGCGCCTTTGTCTGATGACATCCTCAGGAACACTGAAATAAATAATAAGTTCGAGACTATAATATGTCACCAAAAAAATTGTAGGAAGAGCATACAAATTTATATGGAAAAGCTACCAGAGTTTTAGCACTTTGCCCCTCTTGTCTAAATCCGTCCTGAACGAATTGAAAACAACGGGATCAAGCTAAAAAAGGCCCTGGCTAATGTTGAAATTATTTCCAAGTTGAATAATGGCAGATTCAAGAATATTTCTATTAACAATGTTGCTTGAGTGAAACAAAATTAAAGCATTATTCCAATCAATACAGTGGGATAACTCTGACAAATGGACGAAAAGGACACTGGACGACTGTCCCGTTCTAACGGAATATTGATGCTGTTTTACACGCGTGTGCATATCCTTTCCCGTCCGTCCAATGTAAAAGGAATCACATTGTTTACAACCAATTTTATAGATAATGCCTGAATTATTGGTAGGACTATTTTTTACTAGATATTTTTCACAATATTGTCATATGAAAATACTACATTAATGTTCAAAAGTTTAAGTACATTAGCAATGCCTAAAAAGCTTGGGAAAAATGGAAGTACTAAAATATTCTTCGACAAAATGCGAGGGTTATTATTCACACGATAGAAAGTTCGGTTTGCCTTGTTAAGGCAAGATTCCACAAAAGCAGGTGGGTAACAAATCACTTCCAATACTGTTGTTTTTTTCTAATTCGACATCCATGTATTCCGGACTGGCGATACTGAGAGCACGGAGAAACACAAGAAAATATGACTTTCTTGATGGGGGTGTCATGTCCGGAGTAAAAGTGTACGTAGGACAATTTTTTTTTTTTCCGATAAATACTAAACTTAAAACCTGGGCTTTCCCTATGTTTACTTACATTCCGAGAATCCTGGGGGTTAGCATCCCATGGTTGCGGTACGTCGACGATATTTTGTGTATCTGGCCCATGGAGCTTGATCTGGATGACTTCCTATTTCAGTTAAATAACCAAGTCCCTTCCATTAAGTTTACTTCAAAAGCGGAACATAAACAACTCAATCCCGTTTTTGGACGTGCGTGTACATAGGGAAAGCCCAGGTTTTAAGTTTAGTATTTAAAAAAAAAAAAAGGCACCGTGCTGAGAGACTTTTGAAAATAAACCGTTTACATTACCATCTTTCGAATGGAGTCGCTTCGATAAGGAAACACTGATCCAGAGGCACCTCCATCCAGTCAGCACACCACAGATTAAAAATTAAGAATTCCCGTGAAAGTGTACATCATATTTGTGATTTACCCTCTATTTTAAGAACGCGCGTCCTTCGCGTGGGAATTACTTAAATAAGGAAACGTTAATCCAGAGGCACGTCCAGCTGGCCAGCACCCTGAATTTGAGCATTCCCCCGGCAGAATATATATATCATGACACGACAATTGGGCGCAAAACAATTGAGCGAGAGCAAGCAAATAAAAACTGGATTAAGAAAACAAAATAAGCTTGAACAAATATTTATTAAGGGTGTTAAAAAACAATATTTATTAAAGATGTTAAAAATAATGTAGTTAGGTTAGGTTATTGTTTTGAGCTCTATTGTCTTGGCGCTCAATTGCCGGAAAACACACACACACACTATATATAAAATTTTTTTTAACGAAAATACCACGACTTAACCTAACCAATTGTCAAGGGTGTACAGTAGGGCGGCTCGTTTTTACACTTTTTTCGATATTTGATTGGGGGTAGTGCGGAAAAGTTGCGATTTGGAGAGAAAATAAAGTGTGTAAAATTTTTTTGATCTACGTCAATACCTTCCGGTGGCGGCGAGTCCTTAAAAATCGAAAAATAGGCGTAAAAAAACAAAAATTTTATATAATTTTATATAATTTTTATATAATGTTCATTGTTCAATGACTGCTATTAATTTATTCAAGCCTATAATAGTGTTCTCAGGGTTGTTTGCACAGAAATATACCGGAATTAACATTTGTATAACATCTTGTTAAAACTTGCTTTAAATCAATATTTTGGATATTTTAACGGCTAAGACGCCACCGGAAGTTATTAACAGATTGTGCTGAAATTTTTATTGTTTATTTTGTAAGTCTTTAAAACCATTTTCCAATCTACACCGTTAGGCCTATTTTTCGATTTTTAAGGACTCGCCGCCACCGGAAGGTATTGACGTAGATCAAAAAAATTTTACACACTTTATTTTCTCTCCAAATCGCAACTTTTCCGCACTACCCCCAATCAAATATCGAAAAAAGTGTAAAAACGAGCCGCCCTAGTGTACAGTTAACTTAATCGGGAAAGAAATTGCGGGGGTATAACGGAAAAGCACCCCTCTTTATTAAGTGTTATTTCTCTAAATGAAATTAGTTGTCATTGCATTCTAGGTTATAAATGGCAACTAATATCTCGTATTCCTTTGTATTCAGTTAATTTTAACAATATTTTTTGCAATTTATCTTCTGCGAGATGTAATCATATTGGACAATCTTACTTAATATAACTATTTAATTGAAATTATTACCATTTTAACCTTACTGTCTTCCTCCAACTGAACAATTTCACTTTTCCAAACCACTTACTTCAAAATAGCTTTTATATATATATATATATATATATATGCGCCTTGGTGGTGGTGTGGTTAACGTCGCTGACAACGAATCCACTGGCCCCTGGATCGAGACCCGCTGACGGCGAGTAGCAAAACCCAGCTGTTCATCCTTCCACACAATAAAGAAAGTGGTTGGTTGATAAATGGGTACCCTGGGTAGCCTAGCGGTTAAGACACTGAGCTGATGGTGGAGCGTGGTTCGGATTCCACGTTAAACTGTCGGTCTAAGGTGGAGTGAAAAGCTTGACCTTCGTCAGAATGAACAATTCGGGCGGAAGCAAACCAAAGGTATATATAAATTCTGTTACGATTTAAAACTAAAATTCTACTTTAGCTATAAGTAACTTCCCTGAAGATGTCTATTCGAAGGTTTTGATTCCCGAAATTTCTCATCAAGCTTCCTGTCATGAGAACTCCCACTGCTTTGAAACCAGACCCGGCCAGCGCCTCCTACTACACTTACTTACTTTGTAGCCCCTGGATACTCTTCATGAGAAACCAGCGGTATTCAGGTATCCCGTAGCCTCCACGGGGCGGGTCCATAGGTCTCTAAGTGAGAAAATATTGAAATTTTGTCTGAGTTGTGCGAGGGTGTGGCACTGTGACAGTTCAAAAGCAAGTGTTCTGTGTCTTCCGGGTGGAGGCGGCATCTTTGGTTGGTTGGGTTTGGGAACTTTGGATCCGGCGTTTATAAGTTTGTAGGGTCGGGTGGTGACCGGAGCGGAGTCTGGCGAGAGAGACTCTTGTTCCCTCGGGAGGGTTGTTTCACTGTGATGGATGTAAAGGGGAGCGGCTTGGAGTAGACTGTTGGGTGCTTGGTTTGCCAGGGCTTGGAGTGTTATTTGGGAATGTATGTGTTTAATGGGACTGGAGTTTTGAGGTGGTGGGGGAATATCATTAAGTTGCTGTGAGTAGTGTACACTGTACAGAGTGCGTTTTTTGTTTCTAGGTGGGGGTTTTGTGTGATGATATGGCGGCAAGGGTGGTCTGGTGACATGGCTCTGCTGTAGAATTGAGTACCTATCATATTTAGGTGGTATTTGATATGGAGAATTTTACTTCAGAGTGTAGGTGAGGGGATGGGTGTTGTCTGGAGGCAGCCTGTTATGACTCGAAGGGCCTTATTTTGGGTGGTTTGTAAATTGTTTAAATTAGTGGCTGAAATGGGTGGGAACCATGCTGGAGAGCAGTGTTGGGCACTAAAGCGTTAATCCGATAACAGTTAATTAACGAAGTTAACTTTTTTAACGGACTATTAACGGAAGTTAATTTCCATTTATCGTTATCGGACCAGTTAACTTCCGATAACTCGATATTTAGTCTGTTAAAGTCCGTTAACTGCGAGGAGTCACGGAAGAGCACCGCTCCGCGAATGAATTCAAACCGCCATAACTTCAGTCTGCCAATTCCGTCCTCTGCCGCAGTGGAACGGCTCTTCTCTCTCGGCAAGGACATCCTGAGGCCCAAGAGGTCAAGACTGGCAGTTGGGCCTAACTTTGAGAAGTTGGTCTTTCTGAAGGGCAACCAGCACATTGTGTCATAGTCTTTAATAAATGTGCCTAAAATTTAATTTTACCTTTCAGTTCCCGCCATAATAATTCTCTGGTAAATTAAAATTTAGTTAATGGTTAGTGGTTACAAGGGTTTCAAAACATGTAATCAGTACATTTTTTATTAAAAAATAAAAATAAAGTTAAAGCAAAAAAGTTGCAAAACTTGATAAAAATAGTTTAAATACCTATTTATTGCTGATTTTGCATAAATAAACATTTTCTATGGGTTTTAAAGCTTTTTTCCTTGATTTTTTTAAATGTTAGTAAAGAAATAGTTATCGTTAACGGATTATCGTTAACTTCCGTTAACTTTGTAGTAAAATTATCTGATTATCGTTATCGGAGTTAAAAATTGGGGTTAACGGATTATCGTTATCGAAGTTAACTTTTTGGTTAACGGAGCCCACCACTGCTGGAGAGGCATAATTTAGAGTTGAATGTATGAATTGTTTATAGAGTATGCTGAGTGTTTCTTTTTGTTGTCCAAATGTGGAGGCGGTAAGAGATCTAAGGGCATTGAGCTTCTTGGTGGCTTTGATGCAGATGTTTGAGATGTGGGGGGAGAACGTCATGCGAGTGTCCAGGGTGATGCCAAGGATGGATGGAGTTTTGTTAAGTGGGAGGGGTTTTCTTTGGAGGGTAACTCTGGGATGTATCTTGGATTCGTGACGTTCTGGAGTGAAAAGTATGATGGTTGATCTTTGTGGGGAAACTGTCATCCTGTTTTTGGTGAGCCAGTGTTCCAGTTCGGTAAAGTACTGTTGCAGGAGAGAGGTGGCTGTGTTTCGGTTTGGGTGCTGTGATGTAATGGAGGTCGTCTACATAGGAAGTTACTTTGACATGAGGGGACTCTGGCTGTGGTAGGTCGTGCATGAAGAGGTTGAAGAGGGTAGACGATAAGATGGCTCCTTGGGGGACTCCATTGTATAGTCTGTAGGTTTTGGATTTTGTATCATTGTGTATAACTTGGGCCTGTCTAGCTGCTATGAAGTTGGTGAGCCACTTTGTCATTATTTATGATGAGTTTCTAGTACTTTTTGTGCTAGTATGTAGCGAAGGACTATGTCAAATGCCTTTGTTGATATCTATGGTGGCGAGGTGTGTGTGATATTAGGTGTTTTTTGGTTAAAGCCGTCAAGGATGTGTGGAGAGGTTTGTAAGGAAGAGTTGTTGTCGAGTGGTTTGATCTAAAGCCATACTGGAAATGTGAGAGTGGAATGTGAGGTTGGATTCTGTTGAGGATTAACTTTTCTAAGACTTTGGATATTGTGGATAGTAAGGAAATGGGTCGATATGAGGCTGGTTGAGTGTGAGGTTTGTTGGGTTTTAGAATGGGTATAATGTTAGCATGTTTCCAGATATGGGGGATGGCATTGTGAAGCCAGTTAAAGTTAAATAAGTTGGTGAGTGCTGCAATGGCGTTGGGTCCTAAGTGCTTTAAGTGTTTGCTGGATATGGTCTGGGCCTTCTGCATGAGAATTTTTAAGCGAGTTTATAACAGCCTCTGTGTCATTGGTAGTGAAAGGAGCCAAGTCTCGGTTGATTGGAGTATTATGAATTTGTCTTAAAGTTTCCCTATTGTGAGGGGGAAGTTGGTTTGAAGCTGGTTTTTGAATGTTTCATGAGTATATTGCACTGTTGCTTTCGGTAAGAAATTTTGTTTTGGTTTGTGAGTAAGGTTTCATATGTAGGTGAGGGGTTTGTGCGGGAAGTACGGATTTTCTTTAGTGCGTTCCAAAGTTGGGTGCTGTTTTGTGGTTAATTGTGTTGAGGTAATTTTTCCAATTATCGGTTTGTTTTACATTGATTAAATTGGTGATCTGTATGTTGAGGTCATGAATTTGGTTGATTTCCTGCACTTATGGGCTCTAATTTGGTGTAGCGAGTTTCTCTGCTTAATTAGGTTATCTATTTCAGGTGTGAAGTTTGAGTTGTAATGTTTTCCGTGTCTTTGGGGGATGTATTTTTTACTGGCTTGAATTATGGTGCTGTTAATGTGTGCGATGGCTGCATCTATTGAAGGGTGTGAATCAATTGAAAAACTGTAGTGTATAGCTTGTCTTCAATGTATTCTGTAAAAGCTGTCCAGTTCGCTTGCTCGTAATTGTTTTTTTTTGTGTGAGGTGTGTGGGGGATGAACTAGTTGGTAGGTGGAGGATGGGAAGATGGTCAGAGTGCAGGTTATGGAAGGTTTGCCAGGTGGAATGTGTATTGCAAAAGGGAACATCGCCACTTCTATATGAATTTCATTTAATACCTATTTTCAACTATAAGCAGTTTTGTGCCAGTTAATGTTTCTTTGTAAGTAATTCTGCTTACTAGTTACTGCTTCAAATAAATAACTTACTAGTTATTGTCTCAAAAAAGTAACTAGTTACTTCAAAATTTACTTTCGGCACTTTTCCTAGTTTTGATCCTGATAAAAGTACTTTCCCCTGTATTTGCCAAGATTGTTGAACAAATTTATTCTGATTTAACAAATAAACATGCTATTCTATTACCATTAGATATACAGTTAAACAAAACACACAAAGGAATTAAAAGTTATTCAAAAAGAACAAAAAAAATATTATGCAAAGAATCATTCAATTATATCAGAAATTATTTAAAGACAATTTAACCATTAGAAATATTTCAAAATTTACATCATTCATTGAAGGCAGCAAAAAATCAGCCCTGTGCAACTGAAACGTCGTTCTCACGCTGCACTGGCATGGAGTGGAGTATTTAATGTAAATGAATATTAATTTAAAAAATTATTTTATTCGTGTAATTTATATTGTATCATTTCAAGTTCATAAATTGTGCATCTAATATACTATTGAGCTAAAATGCGCGCGCTTTTTTCGGAACCGTGCACAGTCTAAACGGCACATCGGAAAATTCTGCAACCACCACCAACTGAGAGCCCATGATCTGACGATGTGCTCTGTCAAGTTTCCCGGTCCTAGGTCACCGGTTACTGGGTCCGAAGGCCCCAGCAACGCGATAAAACTACAGAAAAGAATGCAGCCGTGAAAATCTTGAGCTTCACATTGTCAAGATTTCTGAATCTTAATATTTTCATGTGTGACATATACTGCTACCAGCCTGGAGGGCCAAGTTGTACAACGGTCGCGAGCGATAGCGAGCCACCGCTGGTTATTTTCTACACACTTGTGGCGTGTGAATTATTGTACGGCTGGCAGCGATCAACCATTAAGAACTTGCACTGTGCACAATACAGAGACGTCAACCTTGAAGTATGCAAATCCGCGAGATTTTGCCTGTGCTTGATTTTGATAACTGGAAACATCATATCCCACATAAGGAAGTTTGAGACTTAAAATCCGTGACAGTTGACATGTCTTGACAATGTTTATTGCTTGTGAAAAAACTAACAATTTACCCTCAAAGAAAAAAGTAACTGGTAGAAGCTACAAACATGATTTTCACTACTTACAGTTACAATTACTCGGCCAGAAACTAACTAGTTACCGTTACAGTTACTCAAAAGAGTAACAATTACTGAATAACTAGTTACGTCACAGCACTGACTATATTTATTTGGCTTTGTTTTAAATTTGACTTCAATAGCTAGCGAGTAATTTAGCCATTTTTACGATGCTTCAGAATTTTTCACTCATATACCTGAAGTATAAAATAGGAACAAAGTAAAAGCATATTTCGAAAATATGTCGTAAAATATATACCAAAATTTAATTTTCTTAAACTAAATGGAATAATACAAAACTAAGAGACTGTTAACAAAACTTTTGTAAAATAAACTGAATTTCTCAATCAAAAACCTTAAAAATAATAAAAAAAAACTTAAGAACCTGAAACAATACACTATTATAATTTCCAGAACGATAAATAATTCCTTTAATAATAGCATACTCAGAGTCCCAAAGAATTAAGAAATCCTTCTGAACATCTCATACACTGTTCAAAGCATTTTCCAAAGCCTTCATCGCCATCATCCTAAAATAGAAACAAAATTTAAATAAAGTGGCACACTTTTAACTAATTTTTAGTATAAACTTTATCCAGGTTCAATGGACCAACCATTCACTCTGTTAATGCTCAGGCGATACTTGGGCAGGGCCCGGGAGAGAGGGGTGCACGAGGTGTCAAAGTACCTGGGTCTGGGCTGGAAGATAGAGGAGGTAGTTATTGGGGGATAAAGGGCCCTGGAGTCAAAAGTAGCACCAGGCCCCCATGATTCCTCTCCCAGGCCTTGTTCTTGGGGCACACTCCCCTCAATACTGTGGGGAAATGAGTTCCAGATGTTGTCTTTTATAAACCTTATCTTCAAAGGACAGAAATTAATCTACATATATAAAGGTTCACAAGATAAATAAATCCATTAAACCACGTACAATATTTCTAACTTCCTAAAATTCATTTTCATCTCATGTAGGCTTAAGTGTATTTTCAGGTTTTAATGAAACGATAATCTGAAATCAGGAATTTAAAAAGAAAAGCAACATTACTACAGAAGTGCCAATTTTACAGGGTAATTCAATACTTGAACCCATCATAAGGGCTACTAATTTTCATGTATAGGAGCTCGATAGGTCCGGATGGCTTTGTGTTTTCCAGATGAAACTGTTTATTCTATTTCCACAAATCTTTCATCTTCAACACATTGAAGATTGTAAGACTAAGAATAAACGAGGATTTAACCCTTTCATGACATAGAGATACAAATAAGACTACCAAATTTTACAGATTTCAGTCCTTATGGAGATACAACATACATTATGTTCTGGCATGGAAAATAAACATAAATCAGGCATGAAAGGGATTAACATACTGTAAAAGAGCAATGTTATTTTCAAAACTTACAGGTATGGACATAAATAATTTTTGGTATAGTACTTACATAATAAGGATCTCTTATTATTAGTTCTTTCTCAGGATCAAAGGAACCAAAGAGTTCAAGACTAGCCTTAGAGTCTTTAGGAGCCATTCCCTTCAAATCAGAAATATTCTCATGATCCATTCCAAATATTATATCAAAGTAGTTAAAATCTCCTTTCTTGATCTATAAAAATAGAGTAATTTGGTTATGTAAAGCTATAATTTAATAGTGTTCTAAAGTTAATATTTGCTAGAAAGCTGTCAAGATTGGTAAAGCCAACCAAATTGAAGCATATATTTTACATTACAATTGACTGCTTTCATCATTTTGGCAGAAAATTCCTATACCAACTAAAATGGCACTCATTTAATGCAAAGTTATATATTCAATTTAAGAAAAACTGTAATACAGGAATTTTAACTTAAATTAAAATTAATTGGAACCAAAAGTGATTAAATCAAATTTCAAATTCTAAATTTAAAACAAACTAAGCCTACAAGTGCAAGATAAAAATGCTTAAATAGCAAAACAAAATGTGTCACCTCTGATATTCGCAAAAACCTGTGGCCAAATTCTTTATCAATAAGACTTCCATTATATAGAACAAGTAGAATGGTACACTTTAACCTGCATATATTTTTCTCTGTCTAATGAAATTGCAAAAACACAAGTCTCCTTCAATTCTCAAAATTCTAATTAGCATGGTGTAGCTAGGACCTATGCATTGAATAATTTTTCAGAAATTTAAAAAAAAATATATAATATATATATATATTTTTTTTTATTAAAATAAAAAGTTAGTATATAGATAATGCTATTATCATTAAAATATCAAAAAGATACTACATCTCAACCTCCATTTGCCTCACAATAAAGAAGATTTTTTACAGCCATACTAATAACTTTAATTTTAATGAATATACAATATAATAAGTAATATAATATAATAAGTAATATAATAAGTAACTCCGCCTGGGAGTGGGCAAGCCAGCCCAAGTCTCAGCTGGTCCCAAGCCCAGAGAAAGGAGGAGGGTCGGCGGCAGGAAGGGCATCCGGCCGTAAAACTTTTGTCAAAACCTTATGAATGCAGATCCATTATAAGAGGAACAACAAAAGTAACGAAATCTCCAAGAAGGCACAGGAAAAGAGATTGAGATGGTATGGGCATTGGGCATGTCCAGAGGAGGGAGGAGGAGTATGTGGGACGACGGATGCTGAGGATGGAAATTCCAGACAGGAGAAGAAGAGGTAGACCTAAGATGAGGTGGTGGGATAGACTGAAGAAAGATAGTGATAAGGGACTGGAGGAAGAGGTGGCTCAAGACAGAAGTGAATGAAGAAGGATCTGCAACAACAGCAACCCCACATAGAAGTGGGCTAATAAGGCTGCGGAAGAAGAAGAATACAATATAATAAGTACTGCATTAATAATAAAATGCAAACTGTAATTAACAATTAGCTATTAAAAACAACCTGTCTTGCTCGATGATTCATTGAAATTTTGTGCCTTTTCATAATATTTCTTGCCCTGATATCAGGTGAATTGCCTTGGTGCCATGATCCAATACCAGCTGAATCTATATGCCAACTTGACTGAAGACCTTTCTCTTGCAAATGATGAATAAAAGTAGCTTCAGCTATGGGTGATCTACAAATATTTCCTGGAAATAGTTAAGACATACATTAAGGTTAAAAGTAGAAGACTAAGACTTATTTACTGGTTATTACTGTCTCTATTAACTGACTTAAATGGGCAGTCAGTGAAAGGAAAAGTCATTAAGAACAATGATAACTTTCAGATTCAGGGACAGTGACTCAGGGTTGAGATGGGTGATCATTCACATTACATACTAAGCACATGGAAAAATGGATCTCTTTCATTTAGAATTTCAGTGAGTTGGGTATTAAAGAAAATGGGTGATTGTTCAAGTTATATCTCTCACTGAGAGCAGGTGAGTTTATTCTACTGTACTGGGTAAATAGAAAAACAGGTTTCTCAGCGAGTTTCAATAAGTTAGATGTTGATGAAAATGGCTGTGTTGCTCTTGAAGGATGGTCATGTTTTGCTATTTTTGCTTTGCATAATTAATATTAAAGTTGATAAAGAGAAAAGGTAGTTCATAAAAATATCATTTAAAAGAGTGGTAAAACCTGTATAGCTCAGACTAATTGGGGGGAGGGTAATTCAGAGAAATAGAAATACCTCTTACAGAGGTAAAATTTAAAATACATTATTGTAAAAAACCCTATTTTAAAGTGTATAAATCAATAAAGTGTATTAAAACAATGTTTCTGAAAGAATAAAATGATGTATAAGTATACATATGAATAATCTAAAGTAATGTTATGAAAGTATTTCAAATGTCTATTTTTCAATACCTTACAAGTGGTAGATTGTGAGGGTATCACATGGTCACCTTGGATTTACCTATACAACTTGGACAAGTTCCAACTAAGACAGTTTTTTCTAAAATAAATAAATAAACGTCCATTTAGATAATCCTGAACAATTTTGGCATAGTAACAAGGAGCACCATCATGTTGATAGACGACGGGGATAGGATTGTTAGTACCGTCGTCTATCAACATGATGGTGCTCCTTGTTACTATGCCAAAATTGTTCAGGATTATCTAAATGGACGTTTTCCAAATCGCTGGATCGGACGCGGAAGCAACAGACCTTGGCCAGCGAGATCATCAGATTTAACCCCTTTAGATTTCTTCGCATGGGGCTTTATCAAATCGCACGTCTATCAGACGAAGATTACGAGTCTTGAAAACTTACGTACACGTATACGAACTGCTGCAGATAACATAACCCCGCAAATGCTCCAGAATGTGTTTGGAAATGCTGCGGAACGATTTGAGCTGTGCAGGGATACTGATGGGCGTCATGTCGAATCCTACTCTTAATTATTTAATAAATGTTACCACTATCATTTTATGATTGAATTCCATATAATTTCCAAGTGCTTCACAAAAATAGATCCTGACTTTATGTACACCCTGTATTTATAAAGTATTTGATAGTTAGGTACAGTACTGCTCTGAACATTATTCACTCCTGGATTATACCAGAATAATTAGTTTGAAAGACTAACCTATTAAGGTATTTTATTTGTTAAAGGTATTATAATTCTTTATCAGAGATTTTTAGACATTAAAATTGACCATAGTATTGTTAATGATTAAGATCTTTGTCAGATTATGATGGATCATTGCCATAAAAAAAAAATTTGTGCTATACTGACCATTAATTGGTGTTCATTTAAATTGTAAATACGTATGGGCATTGGGCATGTGTAATATACTTAGCTAGGTTAGGATTAGGCACCCAAGTTTTTAATTATTGCTCCAACTTACAGTGCCTGCTGCCCAAGTACCTTCACTTACATTTAACCTAATCCTGTAATTTTAGTCACTCACTTGGATAATCAGATATAGATTGTTTATCATTATGTAACGAGTTATTTAACTCCAAAGATTTACTTGTTGCCCATGCTTGGTTTTGTGTTGCTTATAGGTTGATTAAATTATGTGGGATTATGTTTGTCATGAGTGTTGACATTATTTATATTTATTACTTTTAGTTTAAGTCACTTGTTATTTATTTTATGATTAATTTCCTTCCAGTGATTAATTATGAAGTTGTGATTTCATTTATTATTTGTGCATTAACTGAATTATAATTATTATTGATTAATTGTATCCTGTGCATGTAACTAATATATTAGTTGCCTGGGCTAATAAATGGCATTTTGAATTCAATGTTCAAAATGTAGTCATCCATTTTGGTAAAAAAAAATAAAAACTTTAGTTATCAGATGCAAGAAAACTGGTTAGGGGATGTCAGACAGGGAAAAGATCTTGGCATTATAGTTAATAGTGATCTAACATTTTCTGAGCAGTGCTTAGAGGCTAGAAATAAAGCAAATTAAATGCTAGGTATTATTAAAAGGAATGTTAGTTACAAGAGTAAAGAAGTCATCCCTAAGAAGATTGGAATACAGGGAAAGATTAAAGGATCTGGGTATGTTTAGTTTTGAGACACATTGGTAAAAATTGGTTATTACACCCAGTTGGGTTTTTTGATGAGAACAAATTTTTCTGGTAAATTTTGAGTTGTTTTGCACAAATGTGATATCCATTTCCTGTGGAAATGCATAGTTTTTGAGACATCTTCACCTAAAGACCTATCTTCACTTAACCAAACCTAACTTATCCTGAATAATGCCATGATTGATAAAAACATCCAATGCTTTGTCTTCATCTAGACCTACATGGCAAATCAGGTCCTCAAAGTCAAAACCATACGAATGGCACATCATAATTCTATTGCAAACACCAAACTGAATCCAATTAGAATTAAAAAAAGTAGCCAGAAATATTTTTAAAAAAAGTGACAAATTGACCAAAGTATTGTATACATACCCTACATATCATAAACACCAAAAAATAGCAATCATAATTATTTCAATTGAATGGTATGGTGCTGTCAGAAGTAACCCAGACTAAGTATCTTGGCCACATACTAACTGATAGTCTTTCAGATGACTGTGATATTCTAAGGCAATGTAGACAATTATATGGTCAGAAAATTTCATGTGTACATTAGATGTTAAGTTGATTTTGTTCAAAACTTTTTGTACTCCAATGTATACAGCTCATTTGTGGTGGAACTACAGGATGTATAATTTGAGAAAATTATATGTTGCATATAATATTATTTTTAGTAGTTTATTAAGAACTCCAAGATTTATAAATGGTGCTCCTCCTTCTAGTGTCAGTATGCTGTTTGTAGTCAATAAGGTGCCTAACTGTGCCAGTGTCATTCACAATTTTGTATTTAGATTTATCACTAGGCTTGGTGAGTCAGTCAATAAGATAATAGAAGCCATGGTTAGTGGACTGGTCTCTGATATAGTTTATAAATCTCAAATCTGGAAGCATTGGCATACACAATTGTATGTTCATTATGCATAGTGGATTCACTGGCCTACTTAGTCAGTGCTCCAGACAACTATCTCTTAATCTTCTATGGACTTCTTGTATAATGTTTGTACCTGTTGCGTCTGAAATAAAGTGTTTGTTTGTTTGATTATTAAAAAAAATAGGTAAAGATTCAGTAGAACACATCAACCCAAACTAGTGACAAAAATAGGTTTTTCTGGTGTATTTCATGCCATTTCAATTGAATCTGACCTTCATTTTTGGCACAAATGCACCGTTATGAAGAAGAGGGAAATTGTGGGCTAAAAAGGTCAGAATCAATTGAAACAGCATGAAATACACCAGAAAAACCTATTTTCGTCAGTAATATTCATGGCAAAAGTAACCTAACCTGGTGCTACTTACCTTTCCAGTCCCAACAATGACCCAACCTTACCTTTCTGGGTAAAATCACTTATGGCATTGGATACCACAAAGGTTAATTAAATGGCCAGTTGACAATTGGTTAGGTTAAGTCATGATATTTTCATTAAAACTAACAAAAATAACACAACTTAACCAACTGTCAAGGGCATACAGTTGACCTAACTAGGCATTCAATTAACCTAACTGGGCCCAGGAAAGGTAAGTAGTACCCCTAACCTAACTTAGGCCTAGATGATGTCCCACTCAGACTGAGAGCTCCCACTAGAGAAAGCCATTCTAAAGTGACTTGAATTCAAATTTCAGCTGCCAGACCTGTGCAGGAGTACCACACGACAATGGGGCAGCCACTGATTAGCTAATGATAACATGACTACATACATCACAGGATGAGATGGTTTGCCTAGTCCCTAGTGAATGATGGTGCCAAAATTTAATATTTTCAAAAATAAATATATCGATAAATAGAAATTTCTGCCAAAACTAGTATAGAATAAAGTTGTTTTTTTTCGCTCTATCTCTGTATAAATATCAATATCGAGTTTGGTGGATATGTTCTACCAAATCTTAACCAAAAAATATTTAGACCAATTTGCACAAGATAAGATGGATATTTTCTTAGTTAATTATTAATGAGGATTCAATATATGATATTGTTTTAACTGGGTGTGACTGGGTGAAATAACCAATATTAACCGAGACTGTTTGAGGGGAGATACAGTATAATACAGATGTTCAAAATCTTTTCAGGTTTGGACAATTTAGATGCAAGTTTTTCTCATTAGAAGTTGATGGAATAACTTGAGGACATAAGAAAATTAGAAAACAGACTCGTAGACTTGATCTACAAAAATACTTCTACAGTTATGAGTACTGGGTGGCATACAATGGTCTTAGGGTGATTGAAAGTGGCATATATGTACATGATTCTGTTGTTCACTAGAGAAATTTCATTGATCCAAATGACTACTCATGCCACACACAACTTACTGAAAACACTTGGATGCATGCAAAGAAAAAATTATGCTGCCAGCATGGCAAACCTGTAACTAGCTAATTTTGTGCCTGAGGCAAGACCATAAGATTGTGCCTCCCTATTCCTATCATCAATACATTGTCCACACAAGTCTTTTTTGTAGGGATTTCCATTTACAGAAATTTTCACGATGATTAGTTGAATTTTCATGTTCTACAATATGATTTAAATTTTTCTAGTCATTAAATCCTGCTTTCTGATTTGCAATATTTGGTTTGGAAAAACACCGATTGAATAATATGGATGGAAAACAGAAAATAAAGTACTGAAAAGTACTGAAAATTTATAGAAATGCACCCTTTCTCTAATGGCATGGCGTGCTTGGATAGTAGATACATATTTTATATAGTTTTTCTGCGCCCCTCAGCTTTGCATACCCGAGGTTAGTGCCTCACTCACCTCGCCTTTGTTATAGCACTGCAGTGTGGTACAGTACCAGTAGTCCCCGCAAGGGGGTTCTAAGCTCGTGCTCTTGAGTGCTCTTTGTGCTCATTTGTACGTGCTTGTTCCTGGAGGTTTCACGTGCGCCCTCCCGGCCCTAGCACCCAAGGATGATGGGGCTCGACCCTGCAGTCCTTGTCATCCTTGGTCTTTTTCCACTTCGACTGTCCCCTCCACCCTTTCTTTTTCCTCTGTCTTTCCTCTCACTTTTTCTTTGTTTTTCCGCCGAGATATGCCCTTTTAAATAGAGGCGAATCGGTTCTTCCCGAACTTAAAAAAAAAAAAAAAAAAAGTACCAGTAGTGCACTTTTTTCATCATATTTGCACAAATTCTTGTGGCAAAAAGATATAACAAATCATTTTGGGCATATTTTGAATACTATTTATGATCAATATCTTATTAATTACTTTTAGAGCTTATTGTCTTATTTCAGCCTAACCACAACCATTTTTCTGAAATGTAAAAAAAAAATGTGTAATTATTCATTTTAGTGCTCCCTCTCCTTTCTGGACCAAAACACATTTTTCTGGTGTTTTTTAGTGCGATTTGTTCAAATCTGAACTTCGTTTCTTTGGGAAATGGGCCATTTTTGAGAAATTTTCAATTTTAAAATTTCTTAAAAACGCTTATATTCCAAAGAAGTGAAGGCTAAATTTAAACAAAAAATTACCAAAAAACACCAGAAAAATGTGTTTCACCTAACTTAACCTAACCCACATTTTTTCACATAGCAGTGACCAACATGAATTTGTGGAGACGTGGAAAAGGACGGAGCAGTAGCAAAATTTTAAGAGAGAAAGAGAGAAACACTGGGTCAATGGCCTGTAATGGCCAGTTATTGAAGTCTAGATTTTTTTTTTTTTTTTTTTTTTATAAAAAATAATTATTACATTTCCTTGATTTTTATCAGTTTTCCTGAGGTTTTGAGGTGTCCTGAATATGAATTTCTATGTTAAATTGTCATAGAATGTCCTCCTCCTATCGAAAACAAAGGGAGCATTAAAACGAATATTAACCAAAGTTTCCAAATATCATTCTCAAGGTTTACCATGTATTTTACTGCATATTAACCTAGGGAAAAAACCTCTGCTAATGCATCAGAAATTTATGCAAATTTTGTAGTCTGCAATTACTCTACTTATAAAACTCATATTAACCAAAAATTATACTCATTTCCGTCGCAAATGATTTGTTAAAGAGTTATTGAAGCTTAAACTCTCTAACAGGAAAAGGGTAAAAAAATGGCGCTTCCACCAATTTTAATTTGAATCAGTTGGTAGACATGGCTTCCTGGGTATTTTTTAAAAATTTTTATAATTTTGGATAGCGTTAGGGGTTAGGTTAGGTTGTTTTAGGTTTGGCCAATTTTGAAGGTGAAATTTATGTTTTTCCTATGGTCTTTGATGCGTTTTGTATTAATCTGACTTTCAAAATCTTCAGAAACCAAAAAAAAAATAGAAAGTTTTAAAAGCTTTAATCTTCAAAACCTAACAAATCATTTGCGACGGAAATGAGTATCATTTTTCATTTCGGCACATTGAAAAACATTGAAAACCAGCTTTTAAAACTTTCTACCGGAGACTGGTGTAATAGTAAATATTTACCAAAACGACTGTTGGCAGTAGGCCTTACATTATACAAGTATAATTGTCATAGCTGGACAAGGCTAATTTACTTGTCTTATAGGTCCAGTGCATACTCCATAAAAGCTGTTCAAGTAGCCTAACTGTGATTGGTTGAAACGAAGTAAATTCCCACTAGGTTGTATATTTGTTGTATATTTTAAATAGTAAATAGATTGTAAATAGTGTATATTCTTTGCTTAAGTTATGTAGGCTACTTTGGTAGTAGTAAATAGTTTTATGTTAATTAGCCGACTCGAGATTGAGGTTTGGCAAGATTTTATTATAAAATTACCAAATATAGCTCATGACTTGGATAACCTCGATAAGCCACAGTGGTTTCTTGTTTTCCAAATGAAATTTCTTAATGTAATGCAACGTAAGGCTAACCTGCAAGGAAATACATACCTAAGCAAATAAAAAGTATTTTCTTTCCCTCTGTACTCATTTTGCCTATACGACCTTACGTTGTGGATTAAAATTCTGAAAAAATATTCCAACTGGCCTCACGACACCTGATCAAACAGGTTGCAAACTTGCATATACTAGAGATAACTGAAATGGGCTTTTATCTTTTATCTTCTGTTCCCGACTCTTTTGTATCTGTTTTTGGTTACAAGATTGTCAGGACTGATACTGGTAGCGGATTGTCGAAACATGGTGTTTGTTTTTATGCTAACAATAGTATTAAGTTTATTTCCATTGAAACTGCATGCAAAAATGTTCATGTAATTCCATTTGATTGATTTTCAACTCTATGTAATCATTGTTTATCGCCCACCTTCTAACCTTCCAGAGGATAATTTATTACTGGTAAATTTCTTGCAGGGTTTTTGTATTGGCAAGGAAATCATAATTCTGGGTGACTTCAACTCGCCTTCTGCAAACTGGTCTTCTCTTGATAGAGGCCATAGCACTGCAAATGATATGCTTTTTATTGATTGTTTTGATATATTGGGGTTGACACAGTGGGTTGTTGATCCAACATTCACTGTGTCTGGGAAGTTGGGAACCAGTGGCGTACTAAGGGGGGTACGAGGGGGGGCGGTCCGCCCCGGGTGACAGCCAGGAGCGGTGCCATCGGGAGAGTTGAAATACCAGTACAAGTTTTCAAACCAAACGAAAAATTCACCAAAGTAAGAAAAAAAAATTTTAAAATGTTCAAACTATTACAACAGCTTAATGTTAATTTCCACTATAAAATAATTTTATTTTTATTGGCAATACAAAATTTACAAACGAAAAATTAAATATTTGATAAAAATTACATCGAAAGGCGAACGTTTGTTAACGTTTTAGTCATCAGTTTGTTGAGCATAGCCAGCTGGCTGCAACTGACATTCCAAGTCTTGGTCACTTGACACTGTGACTCCACATACATGAGGTATGTTTCATTAAATAATTATGATAAAGCATAAAGTGCTGGTGTTTATAACAATATCATGGTACTTATACCAGTGTCCAGTAATTTTTGACAATGTGATATCATAGTGATGTTTAAGTGTTTATAAATGTATCGTCGTGATGTTATAATACCCGATAAATGCATTGTGGAGAGGGACATTCATTATGCAACTACAAAGTGTGAGGAAATGGACATTTCTATGGAGAGAAGAGGGAGAGTAAAGCTCCGAAAAAGGATGCCAGGAGAGATGGCAAAGGATGCTGGTCTCACATTGCCAGAGGAAGTAAAAAGGGCTATGTTTGAATGTCTTGGTCGCTTTCATCAAGAAGCGGAGATTCGTTCTAAGGCAATGGATCAAATTCTGTCAATCTTCGCTGTTATTCAGCCAAACACTTTGGTTGTTGCAACAGAAGAAGAACTTCGGAAGTATATTCCAAATTTGACTCAGATTTTCTATGAATTCTCTGATAAAGATATCAGTGTGGAAATTGGACGACTTCGGAGACATTTGGAAGCTGCCAAAATCAGCGTTGAAGAGGCAAAGAAATGGACAGCATTGCAGTTTCTGGAGTTTAATGTGAAATGGATTTTTGTGAATCTTTGCCAAGCTTGTCACTGTGTTTGAGATTCTTTTTGACTGTCTGTGTGTCTATTGCTTCATGTGAAAGAAGTTTTTTCCAAATTGAAATTGATAAAAAATTTCTTTCGCTCGACCATGAGTCAGACAAGATTGACAAATCTGCAAAAAACTTCACTTTTTTCTACGCGAAGGTCAAAATATGAAAATAAAAACCCACTCTAATAGACAGAGTTTATTTCCACAACAGTTTCGATGCCCACTGACATCCTCCTCGGATGGATACAGAAAAACGAATGAACCAAAACAAGAGGGAAAAACAGTCCAGGGACCGACTGTTAAGAAATTCGCACCTAGGTTAAATCCCATTCCCGACACCGGAAGGGCATTTTCATTAAAGGGACCCGCTTATAAGTACATTCGCACAAATTTAAAACTATCTTCCTGTTCTAAACATACAGATTCTATTATTTTATTTTTTTTACATAATTATTACATTTATTATTAAATTTATTACATTTAATATTGTATTATATTTATTACAGAAATTATAAATTTATTATTACATTGGTTATTACATTGTTGTTTATTATACAGAACTTATAAACCGAAAAACGAATGAAAAAGGCGAGAAGGAAACAATCCAGAGACCATTGAGAAATTCGCACCTAGGTTAGATACCGTTCTCCCGACACCGGAAGGGCATTTTATTACAGGGTCCCGCTTATAAGTACATTCGCACAAATTAAAACTATCTTCTTGTTCTATACATACAGATTCTAATATTTTGACATAATTACTGCATTTATTATTGCATTTACATTTTTTTTAACATTTATTATTATTACCTTTACCCTAATTATTAAATTTATAATATTACCTTTATTATTACATCTGTTGCATTTATATTTATTTCCACATTTATTACTTGCATTATTACATTTACTAAAAGCAAGTAAAGAAACAATCCAGAGACCTTTAAGAAATTCACACTTAGGTTAGAACACGTTCCCCCGACTCCGTAAGGGATTTTTGACCAAGAATCTCATTAAAGGGTCTAACTTATAAATACCTTCGCACAAATTAAAATTATCTACTTTTTCTATACATACAGATTCTATTATTTTTCTTTTGACATAATTATTACATTTATAAAGTACCTTACTTGATTCCCAATCTATAGCATGATTATTTTGGCTGGCGTGATAAAAAATGGCATTATTAGTATTACAACTTCTGAAGGCATATTTGTGTTCTTTAATACAGGTTTCAATATTTCTTCCAGTTTCTCCCACGTATACTAAATCACAACTTTTACAGGGAATGCTGTAGACACAGGCTTGTTCCTCTTTTGCAACGTTATTCCTAATCAATTTACTTTTCAAGGTAGACGAATATTTGAACGCCACAAATATGCCTTCAGAAGTTGTAATACTAATAATGCCATTTTTTATCACGCCAGCCAAAATAATCATGCTATAGATTGGGAATCAAGTAAGGTACTTTATAAATGTAATAATTATGTCAAAAGAAAAATAATAGAATCTGTATGTATAGAAAAAGTAGATAATTTTAATTTGTGCGAAGGTACTTATAAGTTAGACCCTTTAATGAGATTCTTGGTCAAAAAATCCCGTATGGAGTCGGGGGAACGTATTCTAACCTAAGTGTGAATTTCTTAAAGGTCTCTGGATTGTTTCCTTACTCGCTTTTAGTAAATGTAATAATGGAAGTAATAAATGTGGAAATAAATATAAATGCAACAGATGTAATAATAAAGGTAATATTATAATTTAATAATTAGGGTAAAGGTAATAATAATAAATGTAAAAAAAAAAAAATGTAAATGCAATAATAAATGCAGTAATTATGTCAAAATATTAGAATCTGTATGTATAGAACAAAAAGATAGTTTTAATTTGTGCGAATGTACTTATAAGCGGGACCCTTTAATGAAAATGCCCTTCCGGTGTCGGGAGAATGGGATCTAACCTAGGTGCGAATTTCTTAACGGTCGGTCCCTGGACTGTTTTTCCCTCTTGTTTTGGTTCATTCGTTTTTCTGTATCCACCCGAGGAGGATGCCAGTGGGCATCGAAACTGTTGTGGAAATAAACTCTGTGTGGTGCCGCGTTTGTTAGCGGGCTAGAGATAAAGTAAAGGCCAATTTGAGGCTTTATTCAACATAAACATAGCATAGATCTGAAACACAGAAAACAATAATTAGTAAAGACTTGTTACACAGAAAACAATAATTAGTAAAGACTCATTACATTCCTCTCTTCTTTTATAATACGTGATACATTGCACGGTAAGAAACAAAACGACAAGTTCAAGATATTTTGGAAGAAAGAAGAGTCTACAAGTTTAGGCGTTGAGCTGGGTATCTGATTCGAGTGCTTCTTCTCAGAGGGGGACTCGTCTCGGAGGTTACTGACACAGGTGGGCCTCTCTCGACTTCGACTGGAGTCGCTTCGACGGGAGCTGTTGGGACCGTGTGTCGGCGGATCTCAGCGGGTTCTGAGTCGTCCGTTAGCGGGGTGGAATTGATTGGCGGACTGGGTACGGGGGGTTCATAGTGATTCGTGTCATCCGTATTGCTACGTCCCGCCGGTGCCAGGTCCCTGATGGATACGGTATCTTCTCTCCCATTCGGATGCCGTATAAACGCGTAGTTGGGGTTTGCCTCAATTAACTCAACTTCCTCGACGAGGGGGTCGTTCTTGGATCGGCGAATGAATTGGCGAAGGAGTACAGTTCCCGGAGAAGACAGCCACGTCGGTAGTGCAGAACCGGTAGAAGTACGCCGCGGGTGCGTGAATAGACGCTCGTGAGGAGTTTCGTTCGTGGCCGTACACAGCAGCGATCTAATCGAGTGCAGCGCGTCTGGTAGGACGGACTCCCATTGCGACATCGGCAACCCGCGATCTTCTATGGCTAGTTTGATGGTGTTCATGATGATTCCATTGTAACGTTCGCATTGCCCGTTTCCTTGGGGGTGATACGGCGTTGTGCGACTAGTCGCGATACCATGTTTAGTTAGGAACAGTTTTAGTTCCGAAGACATAAACGATGTCCCTCGATCTGTGTGGATGTAAGAGGGAGTTCCGAAGGTAGAAAATAACTCGGTGAGACGGGCGATAACGGTTGACGTGTTCGTATCACGGCACGGGAAGGCAAAAGGAAAGCGTGAATACTCGTCGATTACTGTTAGGATGTAAGGTCGCGAAGTTGCGCTCGGAAGCGGGCCTTTAAAGTCGATGTTAAGTCGGTCAAACGGGGACATGGCCCGTATTAAGTGACTAACTTCTGGTTTATAGTACTGTGGCTTACATTTAGCGCATGTTTGGCATTCCGACGTAACTCGTTTGATGTCATCCACTGAGAATGGTAGGTTCCTAGCTCTCACAAAATGAGTCATTCGGCGGACTCCTGGGTGTATCAGATTAACATGCAGCTGGGCGAGGGATATTCTTGGAGTAGCAGCGCAAAAGGATCGCGACAATGCGTCTGCGGCTCGGTTCTCGGGGCCCGGTCTGTATTTTATTGTGAATGAGTAGCCGGCTAGTTCTACACGCCAACGGAGAATCTTATCGTTCTTAATACGACCAGTAGCTTTTCCATCGAACATGAAAGATACGCTCCGCTGGTCGGTGACGACAGTAAAGTGTCGATAAGCTAAGAAGTGCTTCCACTTGCGAATGGATTCGATTACAGCGTATGCCTCCTTTTCAACGATGTGATGGCGACGTTCTGTGTTATTCAGAGCGCGAGAAAAGAACGCCACCGGGCGGCCGTTCTGGGTGAGGGTGGCTCCGATTGCTGAAGAGGAAGCGTCCGTCTCCACAGTGAACGGCAGTTCTTCATCGATTGAACCGACGACAGCTTTCGAGATATCATCTTTGAGTGTTTGGATCGTTGATACTTCCTCGCGAGTTAATGGGAATGATGAAACGTTGAGCAGAGGTTTGATCTTGAGGGAATAGTTCTGAATCCATTTAGCATAGTATGCGAATAGTCCGATTACGCGTTGTAGAGACGACTTGTTGCGAGGAGTTTGAAGTTCTTGTAGTGGCCGGAGGCGTTCGGGATCGGGCCGCAATACGCCATGAGAGATAGAATATCCGAGCAGGTGCACTGATGTCATCGAAAGCTTGCATTTTTCCTTGTTTAGACTCAGATTTACTCGTTTAGCGGCTTCCCAGAAATGTCGAAGGTTCTCATCGTGCTCTTCCCAAGTGGTTCCGCAGATGGTGAGATCGTCGAGGTAGGCGTATGTTGATGATAAGTTGTTCGAGGATATGAATTCGTTCATGACGCGCTGGAAGGCCGCGGCTCCGTTAGTTACTCCCATAGGGATCCTTCTGAATTGGTATAGATTTCCGTCAGCCTCGAATGCTGTGAAAGGTCGTTCAGACGGATCGATTTCTACCTGGTAGTATGCGCTTGACAGATCAATTACGCTGTAGTATTTGTGTTGTGAGACTTTGTTGGCTATATCATCGATTCGCGGAAGAGGATATGCATCTAGCATGGTAAATCGGTTGACGGTTTGAGAGAAATCGATTACCATGCGTTTTTTTTTTGTTTCGGTAGATGTGATGACTACTTGAGCACGCCAGGGTGAGTTACTGGGTTCAATTATCTCATCCCTGAGTAGCTTTTCGATTTCTTTCCCAATGAAAATTTTGTCCTCAGAGCAAAATCGTCTGGACTTCGTGGCGATGGGACGACAATCGGCAGTTAAGTTGCCGAATAGTGGTGGGGCTGAAATTCTTGATCGAGTAAGGCCGCATATATGGAGTGCTGGCTCCGGACCTCCGAAATTGATGTTCAATTCCTTGTGTCTGATTAAGAATGGGGTACCGAGTATTATGTCAGCGCACAGATCCGACAAGACGGATAGTTCGAGCTTTTCGTAGTCGCGGTCTCCCATCGTAACCTTCACTGTACATCGACCTGAGATGGCTGCGGATAGATTAGGCGAAGCCATTGATACGACGCCCGAGTGCGGAAGAATGGGCAGCTCTAAGTGTTTGGCTAGATCCTCACGAATGAAGTTGTCCGAGCTGCCAGTATCCAACAAGGCGAGACACGAACGGCCGTTGACGAGGATATCGACTGTTGAGTTGGTAGGCATGGAGGAGCTACACGATAGAGTGGTACTAATGGTCGCTAATGCTGCGGCTGAATGAGACGCTGTGGTTTTATCCTGTTTTTGACGTGCCGAGGAAGTACTTGAGCGGCAGACTTTGGCCCAGTGGCCGGTCTTTTCACATTTCGCACAGATAGAATCCTTTGCTGGACACCTGCTTCGTGGGTGGCGTCGAGACCCGCAGAAGAAGCACAGAGCGGCTTTGTTGTCGAAATTCGTAGCGGCTGAAGAGTTTGGGAGATCGTCTCCTTGGACGCAGGCAGGCCGGGCAGAGTCAGTAGTCGGCGACGGTTCGTGGCGAGAGCCAGTGGCTGCAACAGCACCGTAATGAGTGAGGTACGATTCTGAGTTTTTCTGGGCCTGATCTAATGTTCGAGCCTGGACGATAGCCTTTTCCAGTGAGAGTGTGTCATTTTCGAGTAAGCGGGTACGGATGGCGCTATCTCTAATTCCTCGGATGAAAGCGTCTCTCACAGATGAACTCCTGTTTTCGTCGGCGGAAACCGATTTGAAGTTGCAGTCATTGGCTAGTTGTTGAAGAATTTGCAAGTACTCATCGAGGGTTTCCTCGGGCTTTTGGTGACGGGTGGACAACAGGTGGCGAGCGCATACCTCGTTTGGCTTCTTGACGTAGGTGGCCTCTAAGGCTGCCATGGCATCCTCATAAGTAGAGCAGTCTTGAATGATATCAGCGACATCGGGGCCGATATGTATGAATAGAACCTCCAATTTATTGGGGTTGTGTTCGGCGATAGTACTCAAGAAATATTTGAATCCGCGCGACCATAATTTCCATAGTTTCCCAGCTTGGGGAGAATTCGGAGAAGTAATAAATTTATCCGGGCGAATCACCTTCTCCATGATATAGTAAGATTACTGGATGAATATTTGCTTGCTGTATCTGAAAGGCCGACTGAATGGCTGATTGAAATGTTGAATAAATTGTGGTGCCGCGTTTGTTAGCGGGCTAGAGATAAAGTAAAGGCCAATTTGAGGCTTTATTCAACATAAACATAGCATAGATCTGAAACACAGAAAACAATAATTAGTAAAGACTTGTTACACAGAAAACAATAATTAGTAAAGACTCATTACACTCTGTCTATTAGAGTGGGTTTTTATTTTCATATTGACAAATCTGGCTTTACTTTCAATTGAACATGAATATGCAAAGAAGATGAATTTTGATGAGGTCTTTGATCAATTTGCAGAAATTAAGGCTCGAAAGCAGAGACTGTGAATCCTCTCTATTTACCTTTGAAGAATAGGCTGAGCGTTGAGACTGGATTTCCTGTGTTTTTTGTATAAAATAAAATGCAGTATTACCTGTTCACTGAGTTTTTAATGTCCTGCATTTTTCTTATTTCCAATTTGTTATGACAGTACTGTACTG
Organism: Bathynomus jamesi; assembly: GCA_023014485.1. Lineage (NCBI taxonomy): Eukaryota > Metazoa > Arthropoda > Malacostraca > Isopoda > Cirolanidae > Bathynomus > Bathynomus jamesi. The sequence goes on along the minus strand of JAJOZX010000992.1, from coordinate 80,904 downwards.
TTTAAAAATCTACTTGCAAGCATAATATATTTTTCTGTGTGTTTAAATTTTAAAATTATTTATGGGGGCTGCCAAAGGAAGGATCCGCCCCGGGTGCCAAATACTTTAGGTACGCCCCTGCTGGGAACACCTTAGATCTTGTTCTGACCATGGAAGATAACCGTGAAGGTTCGGTTTCTGTGCTTCCCTCATTTCCCCATTGTGGCCATTCACCTGTAATGTTTGAATATATATTTCAGTTTACAACCCAAGATGGCACTTCTCAACCCTGCAAATATGCTTGGCACTGGGGAAATTACCTCAGAATTTCACATCTTTCAGTGATTGATTGGGATTAGGAGTTTCGGTACCTTGGCGTGCAGGGAATGTTCTCCAGATTTCTTGATATTTTGTATCCACTAATTAATCAATTATCCCCATATTTCAGAAAAAACTATCTCATGCCAGACTGAGTAGACCACCATTGGCGCTGGTGCGCAGGAGAAGTAGGGCCTGGCAAAATTACAAGGAACTTCGTGTCCTATATGGTAAACGGTCCCTTGAGGCAGTGTCAGCTCTGGCAGACTTTAACAATATAAATTTTGTTTACAGGAATTTCTTTTTGACAGCTCAGCAGAATTCGAGGGTGCTTTGTTAGCTAGATTTAAAACGGACCCTAAACTACTACACTCATATATTAGGAGTAAAAAAGTTGGACAACCAGGTGTTGGTCCTTTGAGATTGGATTCTGGTGTAATTACAAGTGACCCTTTGGCCATGGCGGAGTCTTTTGCTGAAGCCTTCACTGGTGTTTATAATAATAATGATCCTCCAAATCCGGCCCCTCATCAAATTTTCAATGGCAATCTGGTCAATATTGAGTTTTCAGTCCGGACTGTGCACTCTGTTTTGACTAATCTGGATGGAAATTCAAGCATGGGGCTCGATGGCCTTCACCCTCAATTGTTGAAGTTTTGTGCTGAAACTCTCTTATTCTTTGTGCCTAACTTTTAAGAAGAGTCTCGATACCTCGACCTTGCCGGAACTCTGGACTGAGGCAGTGGTGGTTCCAATATTCAAGAAGGGCTCAAGATATGATCCACTGAACTACCGCCCCATCAGCCTGACACCGGTCTGTTGCAAGTCTCTGGAGCGTATCATAGTGAATCACCAATATGATTACCTCGAAATTAACAATTTACTTTCAGAACACCAGTATGGATTTCGTTCTGGGAGGTCAGTCAGTGGAGGACCAGCTCTTGTTGACTTATAACGATGTAACTGCATGGTTGGAGTCTCAATATGTGGTGGATCTTATATTGTTTGACTTCTCAAAGGCATTTGATGTTATCTGCCATTCTGTACTAATGGATAAGCTCAGACAGTTGGGTGTTGGGGGAGTATTGCTGGAGTGGATTCACAACTTCTTGATTCACAGATCAATGTGTGTGTCTGTTTCTGGAGTCAGAAGTCGCTTCAGAGATGTCTTGAGTGGAGTCCCGCAGGGATCCGTTGTATGTCCTATACTCTTTCTTATTTATGTAAATTGTGGTGTACCTTCTAATATATCCTCTCAATTTAAGATTTTTGCAGATGATCTGAAGATATATCTCAAAATCAATCATTTTACTCTAGCAGGGATGCTGAAGGATGTATCGACTTGTCAAAGAGACATTAATACCCTGTTTCAGACTGCTCAATCCTGGGGACTGTCTATGAACTCAAGTAAATGTGTGGTTCTTCGATTCCAGCAGGGAGGATTTGATTGGAGCGAGTTGGGTCCTTATTCTCAGTATTACCTTGGTGATACCCCGATCCGATTTGCTGACTCACATGCTGATTTGAGAGTCATGGTAGATACCACCTTGCGCTTCCACCATCATGTGCGGGGCATAGTGAACAAGGCAGGCGGGCTCGCCTCTAATCTGTTGAGATCGACTGTATGTAGGTCTCCCGAGTTCATAATGACCGTATATATGACTCATGTGAGGCCTCTTCTGGAGTTCTCATCTTGTGTGTGGTTCACGGGGTATACTGGTGACTTGCAAATTCTCGAAGCAGTACAGCGTAGGTGGACCAAGTGCATAGATGGTATGGAAGACCTTGATTATGCCACTCGGCTCAGTAGACTGGGTGTATTCTCAGTAAGGGGGAGACTGTTGAGAGCTGACATGATAAAGTGTTGGAAGCTTTTTCATGTCAGCAATGAGATTCTTTTGGACGCCCTCTATGGAAAACTGATACGTGTGGGTAGTTGGGAGGTGTGATAGCGTGGGGTAGACACCCCAGTTAGGTTACTTAGGTTCTAGCAAACAATCAAAAGCACTTACCGGTGCGTTGAATTAGGTATTCCTTGAAGCCTACCGTTTTATTCCTGTGTCCCACAACAGCCTACCTAACTCTCTCTTACATTACCAATTTAGAAGCTATAGACATTACCCCTAACTATACTTAAGTACGAACAACTTCCTACCCGATTTGTCACCTTAGATTCATCACCTAATTTTACTCAGCACCAAAGATTAGGTCAGATAGGAAAAAACATGTCTAGGCCAGACCAAAGCAATACGAACTGCCCGTTCGTTCGTTTATGACTTGCTCTTGCCATTCAGCTTAGATTTAGTGATATTTACCCTTTAGTGACTTTTAGACTATATACATATATATACATACACGTCACCTCACTCCTCCCCTACAAGTTTAGTCTGTCAGGGGGATGAGGGACCCTAGACGACCTGCGGAGCGGGGTTGATGTAGTCAGATTAGGTGCAACCTGTATAGGCGGGCAAGTTGAACCATTTTTCGGAGGATCAGTTCTCTCTTCCGGAAGACTCTGGTCCTTCTGCACTTCCCGTTCCCATATCTGGTCCTGATGGCGTTTAATAGAACGACCATCTTCTAGTTGGCACTTGAAGGAAACAGGGCCCGTTCTCTCTTGCACAGTTGCAGGAACCCATTTTGGTCCAGCCCCATAGTTGCGAATCACAACTGGATCATTAGGTTTCGCTTCTAGAACTCTCCCTCTTTTAGTGTCGTGGTACAACTTCTGTTTTTCCTGATGGCGTAAAACTCGTTGTAACATTTCGTTTGGACGTAACAAATCAAAAACTGAACGAATTCCCCGCCCAATCAGAAGTTTAGAGGGAGACACCCCCGTCGTGGTGTGTGGTGTTATTCGATATTTAAACAAAAATTTATCCAACACCACTTGCATTTCCTCCCCACGAGAATGACGCAAGGCCGACTTGAAAGTACGGACCATGTTTTCCGCGAGACCGTTAGTAGACGGGTGGAAAACACTAGACCGGACATGTCTAATGCCATTTAGGTGGACGAAGGAACGAAATTCCTCACTGGTAAAACAAGTACCATTGTCGGAAACCAGGACTACGGGTAAACCCCATCGAGCGAAAACTGAACGGAGTAAGCGAATAGTAACACCCGAAGTCGTGGAAGTGGTTGGAAAAATTTCCACCCACTTAGAGTAGGCGTCCACAATGACTAGGAAATAAGTATTATTTATAGGACCTGCATAGTCAACATGGATCCTATGCCACGGTATAGTAGGCCATTCCCAAGGATGAAGTGGACTTTTCCTTGGGAGATCTCTGTTCTCTAGCAGCTTTGACAGGAACGAACCAATGATTCGAGTTCTCCATCTAAACCAGGCCACCAGAAATAAGCTCTCGCCAGTTCTTTCATTTTTGTTGCGCCCATGTGTTCAGCGTGAAGTTCCTTCACTAAATTCGACCTGCCTTTATTTGGAATAATCACTCTGTGGCCCCATAAGAGACAGCCATTTTGAATAGAGAGGCCAGACTGACGCTGAATAAAAGGCTGTAATTCACTCTCAACCTTAGTAGGCCAACCAACTGAACAGAAATGGATGACCCTAGACAGAATAGGGTCTGATTTTGTCCACTGCTCTATTTGTACTGCAGATACTGGAGTGGATTCCAAAAACTCCACCAAGTGAACCCATTCTGTAGGTATAGGTACACAATCATTTGGATTTTCTAAGGGCAACCTACTTAGCGCATCAGCCGTACCTAGAAGTTTACCTGACCGATGTACTAAGTCAAATTTATAGGCTTGTAGAATCAGTGCCCATCGTTGAATCCTACCTGAGGCCATAACTGGAATATTTTTATTAGGTGAAAATAAACCTAAAAGAGGCTTATGGTCAGTAATTAGTTTAAATTCATGACCCCATAGATAGAAATGAAATTTTTTTACTGCAAATACTAAGGCTAATGCTTCACGTTCCACTTGTGCATATCGTCTTTCCGTCTCAGATAGTGTTCTAGAAGCAAAACAGATAGGCCTATCTACACCATCAATGTGGTGAGATAACACTGCCCCAATTCCATAAGAACTGCTGTCTGCTGAAACTACGAGAGGAAGTTTAGGATCATAATGCACTAGGAGAGTGGACTTTAGTAGTACGTCCTTGGAAGCCTCAAATGCTTCCTTTTGAGTTTTCTCCCATCTCCACTGTTCCCCAGATCGTAATAGCTTATTTAGGGGTTCAAGGAAAGTCGATGCATTAGGCAAAAATTTCCTATAAAAGTTTAGGAGACCTAAATAAGCTTGTAACTGTGTGATGTTTTGTGGAGGTGGTGCCTTTTCTATTGCTTCTAGTTTATCCACCGTTGGATGAATGCCTGAGGCATCTATGCGGAACCCTAAATATGAAACCTCATTAGTGACCCATGAACACTTTTCTCTCTTTAGCTTAAGTCCGGCATCCCGGAGTCTTTTTAGAACCGTGGTTAATCTAGTTAGGTGTTTTTTAGTCGAACCTGAAATGAGGACATCATCTAGAAAGCAAAGTACCCCTGGAATGTGACCTAGAACTTGGTCCATTGTCCTCTGAAAAATACCCGGAGCCGATGCTATTCCATAGCATAGCCTATTGTACTTATATAGGCCTCGGTGCGTATTTATGATAGTTAATTCTTTAGAGTTTTCATCTAAACTTAGTTGAGCATAGGCTTGGGACATATCGAGTTTTGTGAAATATTTACCCCCAGCAAGAGAGCTAAATAATTCATCAGGCTTGGGTATAGGATAGCAATCTAGAAGGACGGCTCTATTTGCTGTTAAACGGTAATCCCCACATAACCGCACGGACTTGTCCGGTTTTAGTACAGGAACTACTGGGGCAGCCCACTTAGCGTGTGTGACTGGTTCAATAATTTTATCTTTTAGCAGCCTGTCAATTTCTAAATCCACCTTCTCCCGCAGTGCATGCGCAATTGAACGAGCCTTACAAAATTTCGGAGTTACATTAGGGTCTACTTCTATGCAGACCTGATGGCCCTTTAGGTTGCCTACTTCAGGCCCAAAAATAGAAGAAAACTCCCTTAACAATGAGTCTATATCAGATGGATATGAGAGTGTATGCACATCTGCCTGACCCCTTGGCAAGATTTTGTCAATTGGCATTTTCAAAGCATCAATCCAATCACGGCCTAGTAGAGTAGGCCCTTGCTCATCCACCACTAAAAGGGTTAAAGGATGAGACAAAGTTTCCTGGTTGAGTGTAACTGTGACGTATGCTTCTCCACAAATAGGTATTTGTATGTCCCCGTACTTCTTCAAAATCGTTTTCGATGCATGTAGTTTAGGTGTGTTTTTGAAAATCTTATCAAAAACTACCTTGGACATAACCGTCCGGGCAGCACCCGTATCCAATTCTAGAGGAACTGTAATTCCATTTAGGCCTACCTCTACAATATATGGGCCTGTATTTTTCCCACTTTGCTGCTCATAGAATAGGTACTCCACTCCAATGTTCGAAGTATTTCCCTTTTGAGGATTTATACTAGAAATGTTAAAATTAGAATTTTCACCCTTTGTTTTCTTTGAAAAACACACTTTAGCTATGTGGCCTATTTTACTACAGTTTCGGCAAACTGCTTCTTTAAAAGGGCAATCTTTCTTCCAATGGTGTTTTCCACACCCTGTACATGGCTTGGAAGGCTTAGTAGAATTAGTAGGCTTAGTCGTATTCGCCTCATACCTTTTATTTGCCTGTCTAGTAGGCTCGTTAGGTCTGCCAGGCCTAGAAGATTTAAAGCTATTTACGTGTTGGGCTTTACTACTATGATTGCCAAAAGCTCTAACATCTTTAGCAGCTGCTTCTCTGCCGTAGCTATTTCTACAGCCTGACTAAAAGTTAGGTCCTGTATGGCTAATAGGGCTCTCTGGGTAGACTCCTCTTTGAGACCCATTACAAACCTATCTCTTAGCATTTCATCTAATTTGTCCCCAAATTTACACGTACGGCTATGGCTTTTTATTCCTGCAACAAACTCTGCAATGCTTTCATTTCCCGTCTGATGCCTTGAATAAAATTTGAAACGTTCATAGATGAGAACTACTCAGGGTTTGTAGTGATCGGTTAGGGCCTGTACCAATTCATTATAGGTGCAAGTTTCCGGTGCTTTAGGAGAAACTAGGTCCATAACTAAACCAAACGTTTTAGGGCCTATTATAGTTAAAAAGGTAGGTACTTTCTTAGCATCCGGAATGGAATTTGCCTCGAAAAACAACCTCACCCTAGTGACATAAGCTTCGAAGTCCTCCCCATTGTCTTCGTAGGGGCTTATATGGCCAATCACCGACATGCTAGAGCAAAACCGAATTAGGCCAAATCACGTGAAGTAGGTTAGGTTAGGTTTAAATTTGGTCTAGTTACTCCCCAGTTAGGGCTGAATAGTGAATTTTATTAGAGTTCGGGCTGAGTAGTAATTAGTTTTAGAGTTAGGGCTGAGTAGTAATTAGTTTTAGAGTTAGGGCTGAGTAGGAATTAGTTTTAGAGTTAGGGCTGAGTAGGAATTAGTTTTAGAGTTAGGGCTGAGTAGGAATTAGTTTTTAGAGTTAGGGCGGCGGGACCTACGCTATAGTACGGTAGCTTACCCACACAAACAAACCAAATCGGACGACCCACTAGGCTACATCCAATTTTCCAAACAACCACTTGAACTCAATAAGCCAAATTAACCCAATGAGCCAAATTTAACCCAATGAACAAAATTTAACCAAATGAGCCAAATCCCATCCTCGTCGCCAAATGTGATAGCGTGGGGTAGACACCCCAGTTAGGTTACTTAGGTTCTAGCAAACAATCAAAAGCACTTACCGGTGCGTTGAATTAGGTATTCCTTGAAGCCTACCGTTTTATTCCTGTGTCCCACAACAGCCTACCTAACTCTCTCTTACATTACCAATTTAGAAGCTATAGACATTACCCCTAACTATACTTAAGTACGAACAACTTCCTACCCGATTTGTCACCTTAGATTCATCACCTAATTTTACTCAGCACCAAAGATTAGGTCAGATAGGAAAAAACATGTCTAGGCCAGACCAAAGCAATACGAACTGCCCGTTCGTTCGTTTATGACTTGCTCTTGCCATTCAGCTTAGATTTAGTGATAATTACCCTTTAGTGACTTTTAGACTATATACATATATATATACATACACGTCACCTCAGGAGGTAACGAAAATGGTCCAATGAGTAGGTAGGTAGTTAATCTAACAATTATCAAGTTCCTTTTATGTCAATAACTGGGTGGATGAAACCAATTGGTTGCTCACCAGAGTTATTCTCCACATTAGTATTTATATACTGTGTGATAGAGCGTGCTCGGTAATACACATTAGTGATGGGACGATTGTCATATTTCATACAATCGCTGTTGCGATTGCGATTGCGATTGTCAGAATTTGAAAATCGCGCGATTGCGATTGCGATGTTTTAGCTTTAGCCTCACATAACGCTCATTTATGCTTTAAATATACCTAAACGCGTTACCTACCATAGGGTTAGCTTGATTTTTTAACATTCCAATTTTACATAGAGCAAATAAAGAGGTGTACTTATTGTTATTATTAAACCAATTTTTTATTCTGTTTTCAACTAATTCGCAACCCGTTTTCATTTCTGTTTTTGACTTATTTATTATTCCGTATTGTTGTTAGCTAAACTTTCCTTTAAGTACGCATGAAAGAGCAGCTTTCATAGCAACTTTTGTAGAGATTTAAATCTTTTGTTCACAATCGCAACAATCGCACTCATTAAATGCGATTGCAATTGCGATTGCGATTGTAAAAAATGTGCGATTGTATCGCGATTGCGATTGCGATGCATCGTCCCATCACTAATACACATACATTACCGATCAACCAACTGAAAAAAACCAAGAGGACGCTGGTGGAAAAAGCCCCGCGAAAAAGGAGAGGAGAACAAAAAGAGCCAACGAGAGAACAAGACGGAACGGGGAGAAGGAAGAGGAAAAACAACTGAAAAAGATCCCCACCAGCAAGTACGCTCTCAACAATTGAGAAAAGAGAAGAGGGGCTGTATAATAACACTCGGTAAGTGATCAGTTGTGTATTTTAGCCCAGTTAATTAAGGGACATAAATTAAGCTGGGTCAGACAAATTAGGCCTACATTGTGGTAGCATCAACTCATAGCTTAACAAAGGTGAAGGTAAATTACCCTAACCTAATTTGGTGAGGAATCCTACTGTGGACCTCAATTTACTCTGCCCGCTCTGGACCATTTCCGGAATCTCTAGGCTGACCCCTACAAGGCTAGGTTTAATCTACTCTATAGTTAGACTGGAGATATTAGGGGTGGGTTAATTGGGGACCAATTCATTCAGAGCATTTTTCACACCCTCCTTGTTCATGTTCCGCAAGTGGGTACTCGGGGCCATGGCTTAAAACTCGCGCATAGATTTTCTTCCATTGAGTGCAGGAGGGTGCAGGAGGCGTTTCTTTGGTATTAGGTGTGTGGAGCTGTGGACTTCTTTGCCTGAGAATGTGGTGATGTCACCTACCTTAAGTGAGTTTAAAAGGGGACTACAGAGGACTCTTGGCTCCAAACGTTTTGAATTTGTATGAGTGCCAGTACTTGTGATCTTGTCACTGCTGTTTTCCTAAATTCTGCTTAGGGTACACTTTCCAGTCTTTCCTATACTTTTTATTCTTGTTATTTTTATTTTATTGGGTTCAGAATCCCAGCTGAGCCGTGAACGGCCAAGCTCTGAAGGGCCAGTTTAACCTACAGCCCAAGTTAAGCTAGACTAAAAACTTACGGACTTGGAGGTCCTATTAGGTCCTACCTCAGGGTTGCTGACTCGATGTGAGCCTACCTTAGGCCTCAGTTGCATAAAATTAAGATAAAAAACAAAAGGGGCACTATTTATGGTCTTCTTTCTAAACCTTGCAACAACAACACAACCTGCACCATTGCACGATGCAACAATCTTGTATCTAAACAACCAAACTGAATTGCAAGAGAGCTCTCTATAAGACCACGCCCTGTAAGTGCCGCATTCAACAAATGAGTAGACAGGACGCGCAGTGCCCCAAAAAAATGATGCCACAAGAGTGCCCAAACAATGATGCCACAAGAGCCCAAAAATGCTAGCTCCAAATTAAGTTAATTTTTCACTAACCTTACAATTATGAGATGGAAATATATACACCTTAACTTAATATATACAAGCAATGCTGCATCAATCAGCTTAGTCATCATATCACCTTGGGACAACAATGGCTCTTCCTCTTCTAGATTTTTTAACACTCCCCACCGAAGAGGCATTGTTGTCATTACCTTCTGCAAATTTAGCCAAGCCTTCTCCATGAGACTGTAACTCAAATGTTTCATCTTGACTATCCGTGTTTTTGCTGATTTCTAAAGCATGGAGTTTTTGTATAGGTTTCTTTAATTTCCCTCCTGAAGTCTTTACCAGTGCAGACCTAACTAAATTGTCTTTGCCAACAAACAACTCTTCAATTTGCCAAGCTTCCAGCATTGCCTTGGTCTTTCATCCCCAATCATTACCACTTCTCTCACCTTGATACAATTTGCATTGGAGCCCTTTACATTGCCTGATGGGTAATAATTGAGTTCTGGCAAGTATTCTATCTGCCACCTCTTCTATAACTGATCTTGTAGCTCTTCAAGGTACTTGAACCTTCTTGTTAACTCTTCTTGAGTGCTCTGGATAGGCTGTAAGTCTTCTGGCAAACTGGGGCTTGATGTTAATCGTTTACCACAAAGAAAATGATTTGGTGTCAATGGCTCTGCATCATGCATACTGTTATAAACAAAAGTGATAGGCCTACTGTTCACCATTGCTTCTACTTCACATAAAACATTGCAGAATTCTTCTTTGCTCAAATGAGCATTAGCTAAAAGTTTCTTTAATGGACACTTTACACTCCTCACTAACCTTTCTCAAAATCCTCCGCACCATGGCGCTCTCTCAACAATAAACTCCCACTGTACCCCATGGTGTGAAAAGTAGGATTGGAATCCCTCCTCTTTTAGCAAGGACCAAACTTCTTGGAGTTCCTTTGCAGCCCTTTTGAAGGTTTTTGCATTATCCGATATGATTTTATTTGGGAAACCCCTTCTGTTCACAAACCTTTCAAAGGCCAGAAGAAATACATCACTACTTAAGTTGCTTACCAACTCCAAATGGATTGCTCTGGTGATAGCACATGTGAAAAGACATATATCACCTTTGTTAGACTCCCCTTGCTCATACACATAGACTGGACCTGCGAAGTCTACTCCCACTACATCAAATGGGGCAGTATAGTCACACCGTTCTCTTTTTTACTATTTGTCTAATTTTGGGAATCCAAAACTGTTGTCTGATCTCTATTATCACTTCTCTAACTCCAGCATGTAACAACTTATGATACGTATCCAGGATCAAAAGTTCCACAAAGTGCCCCCCAGAAGGTAGCAAAATTGGGTGTCTTTTCTCCTCTGGAAGCCCAAACAACTGTAGTCTACCTCTTACTCTCAATAAGTCCTGATCCAAAAACACATCCAAACCCTTGAGAGCAGAATGTGTTGGCAGAACCTGTAATGGACTGCTGGTGAGCAATTCCTTCTCTTCACCAAATTTTTCCTTCTGCACTTATACCACCCAGTATTGCCTGGCTTGCTGAATCTCCTTACTCTTCAGAATTCCTTCCCTTCTTGTTTCTCCCTTAATGTTGTTTGTAAATCTATATACCCATGCTGTCACTCTTAACAACCTTTTCAGACTGCTAATGTCCTCAAGCCTCAATATGGGGTCCTGCTGCATAACTTGACAACTGTTCACAGTGCATTTTCTCATTTCACTCACCCATTCTTCTTGAGCCCGGCATTCTCCTACAATAGGCTGATTAGAAGGCCAGTTTTCACTTCCAAGTTTTAACCACTCTGGCCCATTCCACCACAAACTTGACTGTGCAAGATCTTTCACTGAAATTCCTCGTGTTAGTAAATCAGCTGGGTTTTGGGTGCCTGGACAATGCTTCCATTGCTTGGGATCTGTGTGTGCTTGAATTTCCTCCACCCTATTGGCAACAAATGGTTTCCATTTCCTTGCGTGGCTTCTTGACCAGTGCCAAACTATAGTGGAGTCTGTCCAATAATAGCTTGGAATTTCATAAAGGGCCAAATACTTTTGCACTGTAACTGCAAGCCGACTAGCAATAACTGCACCCATCAATTCCAACCTTGGAATAGAAAGCCTTTTCAAAGGTGCTACTCTGCTCTTTGCAGCAACCAACCTGCAACTTACTTCCTCTTTGAATGTGCCTCTTATATAAATACAAGTTGCATAGGCTTCCTCACTTGCATCACAAAAGATGTGCAGCTCCAAATTGTCTGGACTATTGTTCAACTCTCCAAAGTACCATCTTGGGATTTCAATGTCTCCAAGATGTGCCAATTCTTTGCACCAATATTTCCACCTTACCACCATATGATCAGATAACTCTTGGTCCCAAGCAAGTTCAATTTCCCAGAGGCTCTGAAACCAAATTTTTTACTTTATCACAAATGGAACCAGGAATCCAAGAGGATCAAAGACCTTCGAAGCCAAACTAAGAACTGTACGTTTTATCCACCTTGTCTCATTCTCAGCCAGCTCTACTAAAGATTTCCCATTGAAGGTAAACAAATCCTCTCCTTGCTGCCAAACAATGCCTAGCACCTTTGTGTCTATTGCCCACAACTCCTTAATACCAGAATCCTCAATACTTTCTGCTGCATCAGGTCCTCTACACAGGATTGACTCATAAACTCTTGTAATTGAGAATGATTGGTCTGCCATTTTCTAAGCTCCATGCCAGCCTCCCTCATTATAGCTCTAGCCTCCATGAATATCTGTTTAGCCATTTCTGTATTATCCACGGAACACAGCAAATCATCAACATAAAAATTTTTCCTTATGTGTTCAACAGTGGTGTAGTCCGGGGGTAACGCAAGGTAACGGCGTTACCCCACTGGTTTTATTTTACTTTTAGCGTTACCCTACTGGTTTTATCTTACTTTTAGCGTTACCCTACTGCGTTACCCCACTGAAGAAATTACGACTACACCACTGATGTTCAATAGTGTGAGGATAAACTTCAGAATATTTCTTAAAATAGTACTGCATAGTAGCTGCCAACAGAAATGGACTAGAGCTGAGGCCAAACAACACTGACTTCATTCTATATGCTTGAACCTTAGGTTCATTTTCCAACAAGTCTTTCGTATCCACCCACAGATACCTTACTGCATCTCTGTCCTCTGGTTTTAACTTTATCCGCAAAAAGGCTTGCTTCACATCTGCAGTCAATGCTACTCTACCAAACCTGAATCTCAGTAACAAGGAAAATAAATCTGCACTTAAATTTGGCCCAGCATTCAAACAGTCATTCAAGGACACACCACCTTTGTCCTTGGCTGAGCCATCAAAAACTACCCTCAGTTTGGTGGTAGTTTTGTCTCGCCGTACCACTGCATGGTGTGGCAGATAATGTGCCTCCTGGCTCACCAGCTCACCTTGCACCCTTTCAGCATAGCCATCCCTTACATAGCTTAGGATGGCCTCATTGTATTCAATTAACAACTCCTCATTTTTCTTAGCCTGTACAATGGAGTCTCCAACCTCCTATTAGCTAGCTGAAGGTTTGAACTGGGTTTGCAAGAATCCCTCAAGGGAGGCCAACTTCATAGCAACCATCTCTAAACCCAATCCCTTTTTCAAATTGCTCTAAAACATCACTGTTCACTGGACTCGCCTGCTTCTCCTGTTTGTCCTTTATGCCAATGGATTCAAGTTCCCAAAAGGCTTTCAAATGCCTTTCCAAACCATGGCTGTTCTCCTCAATCTTAACAAAAAGAGCTTTAACCTCCATTTCATTGCAATAGCTCCCATGTAGCATCCAGCCTAGCTTACATTCAATAACTACCGGACCTCGAGATGTGTGGACAATATTACCAGTGATGAAGTCCCAGTAATAGTCAGCTCCAATCAAAAGACTAATATCTTCTGTTCCTTCAAACTTATTATTGCCAAAATTAATTCCTTTAACTTGCTACCACTATCAAACAACACTCTTACAGTAGCTTCTCCATCATTCCCAATTAATAATGCTGCAGCTGTTTGCAATAATCCCCCTTACTTTTACTCCCTTTCATAGTAGTGGCATGTGCCACTGATGTCTCTACTTCTGGGGTAGGCCTACTAGGAGTGTTTTCACACAATAATGACTGATGCCGGCCATGGCATTTTTTGCACAAAATTTTAAACTTACAAAACCTTGCTCTGTGATCTTTCAAAAAACATTTAAAACATGCTGTGGACTTAGTTACCCTGTCCTTTCTCTCTTCAACAGGTAAAGCCTCAGCCACTTCACATTTATATGACTTGTGGTTGCCTTCGCAAAGTATGCATTCCTTGATTCCCTTTAATTTATTCTCAGAGGATGCATGTAGAGCTGACACTGTACCTGGGCTATTCCTTTTTGTAGAAACTTTGGTGCTGTGCTTGCCTTTGTCCTCTTGTTTAACATCCCACTGTGCAAACTCAATTCCCTCTCGTCTTGCCAATTCTGTGCCTAAAAGACTTAACATCTGCTGAAGGGGGATGTACACATGTTCTGTAGAGTGTCCCCTACTTAATTCAAGCAAAATTGAGCTAGGCAATTTAGACTCCAGTATAGTGACCAACATTATACCATACCTTTCCATTCCTACACCCAAGTTGTCCAGGGACGCCAGAGAAACTCGCAGAGATATGAGTCCATCATGGAACGGTGCGTACCACACCGGCGCTTGTTACCGCGTTTGAGTTGGTCCCACGTCGACTCTATCCATTGCGTGTGTGCTCCAGTTGAAGGGTCCACAAAGTTTTCGCTGTGGTTCACTGTTTTGTGACTGAAGCTGTACCCTTCGAGCTGTTCGATATACAAACAGAAGTAGTTTAGGTTAGGTTTGGGTAGGGTAGGGTAGGTTAGGTTAGGTTAGGTTAAGTATAGATGGATATTTGAATACAAGTTTTGGGCCATAACGTTTTTCGTGTTTATTTCTCCAAGAAACGGATTGCAGAAATGGAATCAGCGTAAAAATCTACGTCTATATCAAAAACATGGAAAAAATCCAATGTCGGACCTAAAACCGAAAAGACCCGGAATGTTAGTTACAAGAGTAAGGAAGTCATCTGTAAATTACATAATTCTTATATTAGGACTCATTTAGAATACTGCATTCAAGCTTGGTCCTCTCACCTTAGACAAGATGGTTAATATTCCGCAGAACACATCACTTAAACCCTAGAAAAACAACAATATATTCAGAATCCTTGTAAAAATAATGAAAGAAAATATGTTTCATATGCTGCGCAATTGAATATTAATAAGATAAAAAAATTAATATTTAGGATGTTATCTAATCAAAATTGGCAGCTGAAAGTATCAGCAGCAAATAATTGTTTCTTTGTTTCTGTGACCATGAACTGTGCCGGTTGTGAAGTAGACTTTGAAGAACAAAAATAAAGCTTTAGGTATTTTTTGCAAATCACGGTGTGATATTAAAAACTCGTTTAAACCCGAACTATGGAAAAGAGTGTAATTATAGAAAAGACCGAAATATTTCCTATTGTAATAGGCAATATACCGATCGTAAGAGTAAGCGTGTAAATTTTTTTTAATTTTGTAGGTTACTTATGTTACCTTACAAAAAAAAAAATGAAGTACCAGAAAATATGGGTTAATATTGGAATTTACTCCCAGTCACAAGCAGTTGAACAAGTACTATATATTGAATTGCCATTAAAAACTAACTAAAAATATATATCTTGTGCAAATTTGTTCAAATGTACATTTTTTAATAAAATACTGTATATGAGGGGTCGCGCGTCTTAAGGTACCTAAGCGCCACTACAGGCGAAAACGTGTTTTTGATGATATCACTATTTTCACCCTTCTTCTATCGCGTGGTTTGAGTTATTGACCTTACAACACTAGAAGTATGATTGAAAACCTTATGAAGCTACCACTACTCTACTGCTACTTCTACTATTGCTGAACTTTGGAGGCTTGGAGGCGATTTCTGGCGAATTTAAATTTTGGCGCTTAAGTACCTTAAGACGCGGGACCCCTCAATTATTATTTCCTATTTTGGCTATAATGTACTTTTTTCATAAAGTATTTTTCCTGATTTGGCTATTTTTGGCGTTTATGATATGTATGTATACACTATTTTGGTCAATTTGTCACTTTTTTTCTTATTTCTGGCTACTGTTTCAAGTTCTGGCTAGGTTTTTTATTCTAATTGGAATCAGGTTGGTGGTGTTTGCGATAGAATTATGACGTGCCGTTCGTGTGATTTTGACTTTGAGGACTTGATTCGCCATGTAGGCCGAGATGAAGACTAAGCATTGGATGTTTTTATCGATCACGGCGTTATTCTCTCATCCTTAACTTGCCCGAAATGTGACAGTGAGTGCCTAATACGAAAAGATCAGAGGATATTTTGGTGAAATAACCAATATTACCTGTTAGGTTAATTGAATGCCTGGTTAGGTTAATTGAATGGCCCAGTGAGAGAAATTGAGTGCCCGGTTAGGTTAAGTGAATGCCCGGTTAGGTCAACTGTACGCCCTTGATGATTGGTTAGGTTAAGTTGTGATATTTTCGTTAGTTTAAACGAAAATGACGAACAAATTTTTCTAGTCAATTTGAGTTGTTTTGCACAAATGTGATATCCATTTCCCGTGAAAATTTGTAGTTTTCGAGATATCTTCGCCTAAAGATAGGTGAAGATATCTCAAAAACTACGCATTTGCATAGGAAACGGATATCACATTTGTGCAAAACAAATCAAAATTGACCAGAAAAATTTGTTTTCGTCAAAAAACCTGACTGGGAGTAATAACCAATTTTTACCATTTAATATATTTTGAGGCGTTTTAACAGAATCTGATATCCGGTTTTTTTGTGAAATTTAGCAACTTTCGAGATATACATTGCTTCGAAAAAAATTATCTCAAAACCTGCTCAATTGCACAAAAACGGATAGCCGCTTCGGTTAAGATTCGGTAGAACACATCCACCAAATTCTATATTGATATTATACAGCGAGATAGAGCGAAAAAAAAGCAAGAATACGTTATTCTCTACTAATTTTGGCAGAAATTCCTATTTATATTGAGATATTTATTTTCGAAATTATTAAATTTTGGCGCCATTATTCACTAGTCAAGTCATCTCGTCGCGTGACGTATGTAGTCATGTTATTATCATTAGCGAATCAGCTAATTAACAGTCGCTTTAGAATGGCTGTCTCTGGTGGAGCTCCCAGTCCGAGTGGGACGACATCTAGGCCTAGATTAGGTTAGGGGTACTACTTACCTTTCGGTTCCCAAATTCATTAGGGGTACCCATGGCCGGTTAGGTTAATTGAATGCCTGGTTAGGTCAACTGTATGTCCTTGACAATTGGTTAGGTTAAGTTGTGTTATTTTCGTTAGTTTTAACGAAAATATCACAACTTACCCTAACCAATGCAAAAAATTAACTTTCTTCTACGTGAAGGTCAAAATATGATAATTAAAACCCACTCTAATAGACAGCTTATTTCCACAACAGTATCCACCCAAAGAAGATGCCAGTGGGCATCGAAACTGTTGTAGAAATAAACTGTCTATTAGAGTGGGTTTTAATTATCATATTACCCTAACCAATTGTCAAGGGCATACAGTTGACTTAACCGGGCATTCAATTAACTTTTGTGGTATCCAACGCCATAAGCTATTATACCCGGAAAGGTAAGGTTGGGTCATTGTCGGGACCCGGAAAGGTAAGTAGTACCAGATTAGGTTGCTTTTGCCATGAATATTATTATATTACTGACGAAAATAGGTTTTTATGGTGTATTTCATGCTGTTTCAATTGATTCTGGCCTTTTTAGCAAAGCATTTTTTAAGCTTTTCCCACTGGGCGACAAAGGCAGATCGGGAAGTGGGGGGGGGGATTAAGGCAGGGGTGTGCTGCCAATTTCTTAACAACCGGTTCTGATACAGATAGGGGTGTAAATCGGCGAGCGCCAATGGCGCGAGTCATTAAGCTCGGGGGTCTGGGATGAGCGGTAGCTCCCCCAGCGGGGTCCAACGCATTTTAGCTTTTCCAAACAGCATTTTGTAACATTTTGGCAGAAATAAACTAATTTTTCATCAAAAAATAAATAAATATTGAAACGACCACTGCTTGTGATACTATTTATATTTTTCTATAAAATCCTGAAGAAATGAAAAAAATTAGATATAAATAAATTTCTACTGACTCTTAAATATTTGTTGAAACCAAACAAACGGTTCGGTGATCCAATCAAAATTTAACAACCGGTTCGGGCGAACCGGACCGAACTGGTCTCAGCACACCCCTGGATTAAGGATACTATGCATCCGGATGTTCCCCAATCAGGCCACCATCCCCGTGTGGTCTGAAATAACACTAGCATTATCTATATATAAATATTCAATGTAAATTTCATATTTACATTTAGGATAAACAGTTCTAATTGTGGCATATGTGCATGTATTATATGTATTTATATGGCTTCTAAGACAACTCCCAAGACAATTCTATTTTTACAAATTTTGAAAATTCCTTGTCGTCCAGTACCCTAAAATTTCATTTACTGGGCGACAAATTTTCTTCACTGGGTGACATTCATGTCACCCACTCACTGGTTAAAAAATGCTCTGCTTTTGTAGCCCACAATTTCCCTCTTCTTCAAATCCCGGGAGGGGGTTATCTCCATAATGATGCATTTGCGTCAAAAACGAAGGTTAGATTCAATTGAAACAACATGAAATACACCAGAAAAACTATTTTCGTCACTATTTTGGGTGGATGTGTTCTACCGAATTTTTACGCAGATTCTGTTAAAACACATTACAATACATCAGAAAATTATTATCTGGTATGTAATTTTGGGTTATGTGTTCTAGACAGGGAACATCCTTAACCCTGAAGGAAAATAGTTTTGTTGTAAGAGGACCAAGACTATTTAATCAGCTGCTCAAAGAACTAAGGAACACGAGGGGGGTTGCGGTGACATCTTCAAAAGAAGATTAGACGCCTGGCTCAGAGCAATCCCCGATGAGCCGGGCTATGTGAGGTGGAGAGTACAAGAAACCAACTCTCTACTTCACCAGGCCAACTCGAGAGGAGAGAGGAGGGGCGACAAGCTTAACATTCGTGAAATGAGGAATCATCGCACGGAACATTTGAAAGGTTGAAAGGTATATATATGTTGTTTCAAACAACATTATATTCTTTGCGGGTCACGTAGTCTTTCCATCTATAGCCCCCAACCTCTTGTAGTAAAATGGTAGCCTTTTTGGGTACCCCCATCAAGCGGTCACGAAGTTGTTGAATGATGCCTTAGTTATTATTATTATTATTATTATTATACTGAAGTAAAAGTGGTTATGAAATACGGATAAACGTTGTAATTAATCAATGAAAAAGGTTTTAGGAAAAAAAAAAAAAAACTGACTGCTTTGGATCTAGGCTAGGTTTTACAGTAGGATCAAACCAAGCTTCTCCTCTTTAAAGACTATCCTGACTAAAGACTATGATAGTATTTAAGTCCTCGTATCAGTTGGACTCAATATTTTATATGTATAGCTTAAGTTCGACATTTTTCTTTTAATATAACTGTGATAAGACTAGGTTAATTTAGTGAAGCCTTGGGCCTAGTTTGAAATTTACTAGAATTATTGTAGATGAGACTAATGTAAGTCTGCTCCTGTATCTAGCCTGTCAAAGACGTATACCTAACTTCGGCGCGTAGTCGTTTGTAAGCTACTTTGGTAGATCTGTAAATAGTTTTATGTTAATTAGCAGACTTGAAATTGATATTTTGCAAAATTTGATTATAAATAGGCCTATAGTTTTAGGTCATCTATGACTTAGATAACAGTGATATGTTCTAGTGGCTTCATGTTTTCCAAATGTAATGTTATGGAGGATATAGCCAAGGTTTAAGTTAGGCCTAACTCCATTTGGGTTTTAGAAATATGCCTAAAAATGAAATAAGCCCTTAAACTAAGGGTTGCCAGAGGTTTTTTGGTGTTTGTCAAGTGTTACAATTTGGACTTACCTTAATTTAAGCTCTGTAATAGGCCTAATTTGGTATATAGTTTAAATCATATGATTTTTAGATTCATTTCATTTTGGTTTACTCAGACTTGTTAGGTTAACAAAGGCAAATAAAATGCTGGGTATATGAGGAGGAATGTTAGTTATAAGAGTAAGGATGTTCGCAATATCCTATTTTGGCATCCCAAATTAGGTAATTATTCATTTTAAGGTAATGGTTCAGAATACAGGCGCCACTTAAGCAAAATTTTGAAAAATACCATAGAGACAAAGTTGTTTTTCTCATTAAAATACATTGATTGCATGTGTCGCATACAGTAGTCAAAAAAATGAAGTTAGAAAATTACAAAAAACAATTTTGGGTATGAATCTAGGAAATTTTGGGTTAATATTCGTTTTAATGCTTTGTTCGTTTTCGATAGAAGGAGACATTCTATGACAATTTAACATATAAATTCGTATTCAGGACACCTTGAAACCTCAGGGAAACTGATAAAAATCAAGGAAATGTAAATTATTTTTTATGAAAAAAAAAAAAAATTTAGACGTAAAAAATAGCCATTATAGGCCATTGACCGAGTGTTTAGCTCTTAACACTATTAAAATTTTGTCGGTCCTCGTCCTCTCCAGTTTTATGGGAAGATATCTCGTGGCAAAATTAGGAAACATAGGTCAAATCAGCCAATTAAAAATGCTTTTTGTTTCACGTGACCTTATCCGACCAATCAGAGACGTACATTTTGAATCTCTCATAATGCATACTCATTGTTTCAGTCTGGTTTTCGGAGGTTGTCATTTGGATTACTATCAATTAATACAAGATATTTATGAGAAAGAAGCCGGTGCTGAAGCTTTCTTTACGAGTCACAGTGTTTTACCTAGTCGTGTTATTTGTCCGCAGTGTGGTCATGAGTGTAATTATAGAGAAGTTGCTGATCAATATTATTGCACAAGATTTAATAGGGACGAGCGCGGCAGAAAAAAAAAGTGTTCCTTCTCTGTTTCCCGTCGAAAAGGCATGTGGGTTGAAAAATCCCACCTCAAACTGTGGCAAAACTTATTGTACGTTGGGTTATTCTTGACAAAGCGTTCGACACAGCTAGATGCATAGTTGTATTTAGCGTTAGCTTCTGAGAGTGGTTAATTGGAGGAGTTTTTGCTTCGAAGTCTGTGAGCATTGGCTAGGCTAACAAAGTCTGTGGTGCTATTTAAGGTAAGAAATTGCGAGAAAATGCGGGTTAGGTCAGTTTAGGTTAGGTTAGGTCAGGTCAGGTTAGGTTAGGTCTGAACAAAAACATATTTTTCTGGTGTTTTTTGGTATGATTTGCTCAAATCTGAACTTCGTTTCTTTGGGAAATGAGCCATTTTTGAGAAATTTTCAATTTTTAAATTTCTCAAAAATGGTTATTTCCCAAAGAAACGAAGTTCAGATTTGAACAAATCACACCACAAAACACCAGAAAAATGTGTTTTGGTTCAGAAAGGAGGAAAAGCACTAAAACGAATAATTACCAAAATTTGAGTTGGCAACCCTACTATCATATCGTTCATTCACTTCAGTTTGAAAATGGCTTCGTTCTGTGATGGATGTGCGGTGATGCTAGTAGAGCTCGCATGGTGTTCTCCCTTTAAATGTAGTATGTCCAATTTGTATAATTTAGGTCTCAGGGGTACGGGGGTAGAGCCCCCATAATGATCACATATCACAAATTGATTGGTATAGGGTTTTATAATTTTTAGGTTGGTTAGGTTAGGTTTTTCTCAGTTTTTGATGTTTCATGACATGTATTTTTTCCTCAAACATGCTAAAACCATTTGTTTCCTGTTGTTTAGGATAAATCTGACCATTGCTATTACAGTAAATTATTGCTTGTGCTGTGTTCCCCCACCCAAAATCGCCTGGTTCCCGTGGTGGTCCCCCCAGATTGTAGGAGGGGTTGGGGGGTGAAATCACTTCAAGCAATAATTTACTGTAATGGCGATGGTCACATTCATCCTAAACAATAGGAAACCAATGGTTTTAGCATGTTTTGGTGGAAAAAACACACAAATTGAGGTGGTGCCCCTATTCTCAACCATTACCTATTTTAACACACATCTCACTAATGAATTGAAAACATGTTTTTTCTTGTGTAATTTGATGCATAGTGTTTGAAAATGACATTCATTTCCTTGGGAAATATGCTGTTTTTTCAGAAATGACCTGACGAGACTTGACCTGACGAGACTTGACCTGACGAGACTTGACCTGACGAGACTTGACCTGACGAGACTTGACCTGACGAGACTTGACCTGACGAGACTTGACCTGACGAGACTTGACCTGACGAGACTTGACCTGACGAGACTTGACCTGACGAGACTTGACCTGACGAGACTTGACCTGACGAGACTTGACCTGACGAGACTTGACCTGACGAGACTTGACCTGACGAGACTTGACCTGACGAGACTTGACCTGACGAGACTTGACCTGACGAGACTTGACCTGACGAGACTTGACCTGACGAGACTTGACCTGACGAGACTTGACCTGACGAGACTTGACCTGACGAGACTTGACCTGACGAGACTTGACCTGACGAGACTTGACCTGACGAGACTTGACCTGACGAGACTTGACCTGACGAGACTTGACCTGACGAGACTTGACCTGACGAGACTTGACCTGACGAGACTTGACCTGACGAGACTTGACCTGACGAGACTTGACCTGACGAGACTTGACCTGACGAGACTTGACCTGACGAGACTTGACCTGACGAGACTTGACCTGACGAGACTTGACCTGACGAGACTTGACCTGACGAGACTTGACCTGACGAGACTTGACCTGACGAGACTTGACCTGACGAGACTTGACCTGACGAGACTTGACCTGACGAGACTTGACCTGACGAGACTTGACCTGACGAGACTTGACCTGACGAGACTTGACCTGACGAGACTTGACCTGACGAGACTTGACCTGACGAGACTTGACCTGACGAGACTTGACCTGACGAGACTTGACCTGACGAGACTTGACCTGACGAGACTTGACCTGACGAGACTTGACCTGACGAGACTTGACCTGACGAGACTTGACCTGACGAGACTTGACCTATCATAGCTTACACCATTTGGATCTTTTCCGTTTCATGTACTGTTTCTGATTTTGTTGAAAATAAGATATTTAATGTAGGTCAACTGTTACGCCCTTGATGATTGGTTAGGTTAAGTTATGATATTTTCATTAGTTTTAATGAAACTATCATAACTTTACCTAACCAATTATCAAGAGTGTAACAGTTGACCTACATTAAAATCTTATTTTCAATAAAATCGGAAACAGTACATGAAATGGAAAAGATCCAAATGGTGTAAGCTATGATAAGCCTAGTAACATCTTCATAGTGTCATAACTTTATTATTTTTTAATATTTTCAAAATGATACATAGCTGCTTGCACCATTTTTTCTGCTCTATTGATTGATATGTTTCATTACTGTAGCATGTTTCATGGCAATGTGGGTGTCTTGTAAAGTTTTACCCCATTTAGAATACTGCATTCAAGCTTTGTCCCTCACCTTAGACAATTTAGAGTGGAATGAAAACGTTAAAGTTCCAGGATCAAGATTGATGGGGTAGATAGTTGTCTTTTGTCTAGGATTAAACTTTAAATCTGATATGGATAAACTATATATACATGTTTACAATATGGTATCATATGTGGTAGCTACATTTATTTCATAATTAAATATAAATTATTAATTAATTGAATTAAATAACTACAAAATTGCCTCAGGACTGGTGACATAGCCTATTGGGAATGAAAATAATTGCCATGCATATATAGAACCCATATGTAGTGATGCATTGGAGGCTGATTTTGGCTGGAGGGCTGGAACCTCCAGCCAATTGATTTATTTCAGTATTTATGTGTGTGTGGTGCATTGTCTCATCTATTTAGGGTTTATATATTGGGTCATTCCATGTCAGTTCAGCCAAAAAAAAGGTGAATTTGAACATGACCATATGAGATTTTTATGATATTTGGTACATTAGTAGGTATGTGTGAGAAACTGAAATTCCCTAAATTTTAGAGTGTCTGACCTTTTGGTTGCTGAGATACAGGTCACAAAATTTGGACCTTTGACTTGATTTTTTTTTACTTACTATCAAATTTCAAATTGCTGTAGCCACATAATAAAGCTAGAGTTCTGATTTTAGTGTAATTTTGAAGCTCTTAAACAGCTTGTCATATTATCTCTTGTCATAAGCCTCTAAAATGAAAATTTAAAAAATATCCTTATCCTTGACCTTTGACATTAAATAAAAAAATATACCATCCCCAATTTTTTCAATTTTTTTTTATAAATGTTCACTTACCAATGTGGAACATGTTCCTAAAAGGTTATAAGTGGCCAGTGATAAGTATGATCAGGAAGTATTTTTAATTAAAATTAACTTTAAATAATTCGTTTTTTTCATCTTTCCAGAAAATATTTGTTTAATATTAGTGAATTTCTAAATTATGGCATGCCATTTAAATATAACTTACTAGTTTTAATATTCTAAATTAATTTCTATTAAGGAATGCCATTTAAATATAACTTACTAGTTTTAATACACTAATTTTTAAAAAATGGATAAACTTAAACTTAAATAGAAATGTGCAATCACACAAAGGACAGCGTTGAACCAAAAGTCTACAAATTGTACCTCAATATTTAATTGATAAAAGGCCTGAAATCAAATTAACAGTTGATCATAGGCTTTGTAAGCAGTGTAGGGAAATGCTGGAATTATTGCCTGAAAAAAAAACTTTAGATGAAGATGAAAAAAGCTCTTGCTGTGAAGAAACTAGTAATATTCCTGAAATATCTTCATCTGGAAATGAACTTGAAATCAATGAGGCATCAACAAGCACAGCACTTGAATTTCAATTATCAACTTTAAATACTTTATTAAAATCATTAGGAGAAACCCCCATAAAGACAAGAAGGCTAAGAGAGACAGAGGCTTATGCATCTCACAAAATAACAAATGTTACGGGAACAGTCAAGAGAACATTAGAAGAAATTGCTGGAAGAGATATTAATACAGGAAAAAGAAAAACTAAGATAGAAAAAGATTATGATGAAATATTAAATCAACTGAAGGAGAAATTCAGCAACTTGCAGACCAAGAGGAGTGAAAGAATACAAATCCTGACTGTATTACCAAAAAGTTGGAGTGACAAAAATAGCTACAGAATTCAACACAACAAGGCACAAAGCATCAGTTGCCAAAAAGCTTACTAATGAAATGGGTATCCTTTCAATTCCAAATCCTCAGCCTGGAAAGAAAATTGAACAAAACATTATAGAAAAAATCAAAGCATTTTATCTTTCAGAAGATATCAGTAGAATAATGCCTGGTAAAAAGGATTATGTCAGCATTATGGACAGCTCAGGAGAGAGGAAACATTTTCAGAAGCATAAACTGCTATGCAATTTAAAAGAAGCTTATCAGCTTTTTAAGGAAAGAAATCCTTTGGTAAAAGTGGGCTTCAGCAAATTTGCAGAGGTGCGTCCAAAGCAATGTATTATTGCCAGAGCATCAGGAACTCACTCAGTATGTGTATGTACCATTCATCAGAATGTTGAACTTATGTTGTAGGAACTAAATTTGATAAGTTAACTGAAGATAATGAAAATCCTATCAACCATATACGACATTGTCTTACTTTGATTGAGTGCAATCCACCCTCATTGCAATGCTGCCTTAGGGAATGTAAACAATGTGGAGACACAAAAGCATTGAAAGAGAAATGCAAAAAAACTTCACTTTTTTCTACGTGAAGGTCAAAATATGAAAATAAAAACCCACTCTAATAGACAGAGTTTATTTCAACGACAGTTTTGACGCCCACTGGCATCCTCCTCGGGTGTATCTACCTGAGGAGGATGCCAGTGGGCGTCGAAACTGTCGTGGAAATAAACTCTGTCTATTAGAGTGGGTTTTTATTTTCATATTGAAAGAGAAATTCCAAAATATTTTTGATGATAACTGCATTGATTCAGTACAGTTTAAGAAGTGGACCAATACAGACAGGTCCAATCTTGAATCAATTCACATGAGTTCAGATGAATATATTGAACATTTCTGTAGCAAACTTCAAGAATACCAAATCCATGATTTCCTGACCAAGATGCAAGCTAATTATTACAATGAAACTAAACTGTCACTGAAACCAAGTGAAGTCCTAGTAGCGTGCGATTTTGCTGAAAATTACTCTTCTGTTCTCCAAGATGAGGTGCAGAGTTTTCACTGGAACAATCAGATGGCAACTCTACATCCATTTGTTTTGTATTATAACAAGCAAAATAAGATTGCTCACCTAAGCTTTGCTGTCATATCTGAGTGCAATATTCATAACACAGTTGCAGTACATTTGTTTCAAAAGCATCTCATAAACTTCATAAAAGGGAACATCCCATCCATCAACAAAATCATATACTTTTCAGATGGCTGTGCTGGACAATATAAAAACTGCAAAAACTTTCTGAATCTTTGCCACCACAAAGATGACTTTGGAATTGATGCAGAGTGGAATTTTTTTACAAGCTATGGGAAGGGACCATGTGATGGTGTAGCAGGCACTGTTAAGAGGTTAGCTGCTAAAGCTAGTCTGCAATGGCCTTATGATAAACAAATCCTTACTGCACAACAGCTGTATATATTTACCGAAGATGATGATAATACTACACCACATTTTTCAACCAATGAAGATTATGAAAATAAGAATTTCTCCTCCAAACTAGACATTCAAAAGCAAGAACAATTGCTGGTACTCAGAAAATACACCATTTAAAACCAGTTTCATTAACTTCACTAGAGGTTAAGCATTTCTCAGTATCAGGAATTCAGGATATTCACGTATTGAGAAAGTTAATGAAGAAGAACTTACAGTATACCTGAAGAGAAACTACATGGTTTTGTCACTGCTGTATATGATAACCTTTGGTGGTTAGCATGCATTTTGGACAAAACAACTGAAGATGGAAGTAAAAATATCTTTTCTTTATCCTCATGGTCCCAACCCATCATTCTTTTTTCCTCATCAACCAGATATTCTTACAATTACATACTCTGATGTTTTGACAAAGGTAGAGGCATCTACTGCAACTGGAAGACTATACATACTACCTCACCAAGGAGGAAACTGCTAAGGCCTCCAAGGCCCTCATAGAATTACAACAGAAAAGTAAGTTATACATTCAAGTTATATATGGTAGATATATACAGTAGGCATATAAGCACACCAGACAAAAAATTAGTCACCCCTAATAGCACCGATAGTAGGAAGTTCAAGGTCACACGGAGGGCGCTGATGTAGCATTGGTAAGTGACAAGTAGTGGTGACATAGCACACAGGATCAGATCTGTTTCGTGGGGTGGTGAAGAACAGTGTGTGTTGGATATAGTCTGCAAAATGGGTCGTGAGGCAGACGTTACTCAGTGGCAAAAAGGAGCCATCGTGTTTGGCAGAGCCCACGGACACAAAATGTCTGAAGTAGCCCAATTTGTTGGTGTGTCAACGTACTGTCTAGCGAGTTTACAAAGAGTGGTGTAGTTCGCAATCAACTGAAAATCGACGGCGTAACTGTGGCCGGAAAACAATTCTTGACAATAGGGACCGCCGCCATGTTTCTCGTCTAGTAACTGCAAATCGTTTTCAAACCAGAGAACAATTGCTCCAAGAAACCAATGAGGTTCTCCAGCGACCAATTTCCGAACGGACATTGCGACGAGAACTGCATGCGATGGACATCTGGAGCAGGGTACCACGGAAGAGGCCGCTGTTAACAGCAAGTCACAAATTGGCATGTTATAAATGGGCTCAGAGGCACAAAAACTGGACTGCGGCAGATTGGAAATGTGTAATTTGGTCCGATGAATCCCGTTTTGTTTGTTCTCCAATGATGGGAGGCGACGAGTACATCGCAGGTCCAATGAAGCCTTTAATCCTGAATGTGTCGAAGGTGTTGTTCAGACTGGAGGTGGTTCCGTGATGTTCTGGGGATGTTTTTCGTACCATGAAATGGGCCCTCTCGTTCCAGTGACGATGAATTTGAACCAGCAGGCGTACCTCCGCATACTAAACTCGCCGGATTCGTGCGGTTATCAAGGCCAGAGGCGCCATCACACATTATTAGGTACATTCTGAGAGGGGTGACTAATTTTTTGTCCGGTGTGCTTATATATATTATATAATATATATAATTATTATTATTTTTTTTTCTAGGCACAAAACTAATGGATAATCTGCTCGAGAAGATTTGTATCAATGAAAAAACTCAAAGATCTGGATTTATTTAAAGGTTAGTTTTAATTAAAAATACTTGCTGCTCATATTTTCACTGGCCACTGCTAACCTTTTAGGAATATGTTTCACATTGGTAAGTGAACATTTGTAAAAAAAAATTGAAAAAAATTGGGGATGGTATATTTTTTTTATTTAAGGTCAAAGGTCAAGGATATTTTTTTAAATTTTCATTTTAGAGGCTTATGACAAGCTGTTTAAGAGCTTCAAAATGACACTAGAATCAGAACTCTAGCTTTATTAGTTATGTGGCTACAGCAATTTGAAATTTGACAGTAAAAAATCAGGTCAAAGGTCCAAATTTTGTGACCCTGTATCTCAGTAACCAAAGGTCAGCCAGCTCTAAAATTTGGGGAATTTGTTTCTCACACATACCTACTAATGTATCAAATATCATGAAAATCTGAGATGGTCATGTTCTTTAATAACAAACTTTATAAAAGTTGGCTTTCTATACTTTGTGTATGCTAATTTCTCTAAAAATTCCCATTGAGCAGAATATCCTCAGGTATCCCAGTAAAGCCTAAAGCTTAAGGGCCAAATTAAAAATAAAAAAAATAAATAGTCGAGCTTCACAATTATTTGTCATTGTAAAAATTTTAAGTTGTAAAAAGACTACTGTATTTATTTTATTATTAATAAAGGTTATTCTATTCTATTCTATATTGAAAAAAAGATTTGAAAAAAAAAAAAAAAAAAAGATTTATGATGTCATGCTGAGTAAAGTAGCCTACAGTGCCCGCGAAAAGTATCCGATCACCCTTGAAATTTGTATTTTTTACATAAAAAACAATGTTTAAATGTATACTAACCTTATATTAGTATTTTGTCATCTGTCCTTTGGTTTGGATGACTTGTTCTAGACGTTTTGGCATGGATTTAATCAAGTTTGACAAACTTCCACTGATATTTCCTTGCACCATACCTTTTTGATGGCCTCTTGTAATTTTCGACTGAGCCAGTGTCGTGGCATTCAACCTTATTTTTTATTATTAGCCACAGATTTTCTATCGGATTGAGATCTGGACTATTACCAGGCCAATCCAAAATATCAAATTTATTGTCAGTAATCCATTTTGTCACTATTTTGGCCCTGTGACATGGTGCACCATCATGCATGTATGTTTTTGTCCTTTGGATTGCCATTGCCATTGGAAGTTTATCCTGTAGCATTGCTAAATACCGTGCACCATTCATAGTTGTGTTCTTCGGAAGAAAATATAAGTTTCCACGCCCATAGTAACCGAAACAACCCCAAACCATCACACTTGGAGGGTGTTTCATTGTCTTTAGGGTGTATTTAGGGTCCATCCTATTTGAGCCAATAGGCCGGCGAACCTTTTTTGGACAACTTCTGAATGTCAAAAATGTCGACTCATCGCTAAATAAAACCTTCTTCCAGTCATCAACAGTCCAATGAATGTATTTTTTACAAAATGCGACACGTTTTTTACGCATTTTTTCATTAATGAACGGTTTCTTAGCAGCATGGCGAGATGGTAATCCGAGTTCTTTTTGGAGCCGCTCCTGGATAGTTCGTTCAGAAACACCAGATAACAAATTATTCATATTAAATTTTATTTCTTTCGCAGTTATTGTTGGGTTTTTCAATACTAAACGTTTCATAAGTTTGTCTGTTCGCGAATTTGTTTTTCTCGGTCTGCCAGATCGTTTTTTAGGGACTGGCGTGGTTAGGCCACCATTGTTCTTAGCCCGTGAAACCCATAAATTAACGGTACTTTGGGATATGTTTAATTCCTTAGCTATCTGTCTCTGTGATTTCCCACATGCATACAAAGCAACAATAGCACCTCGACAATCACTCTTAAGTTGTTTTTTAGCACACATTATATATAAATTTTATTTACACCACTTTCTGTAAAAAAAAAAAAAAAAAATCAAGAAATTTACACAAACAGTGAAATCTGACAAATTTGAGACACAGCCACCCGCAACGAAGGCTACCAGAACACTAATTTGAGAATGCGTTGGATAGCTCTCATATCAGCGAGCAACCTCAAAGTTACCAGATGTCGCTAGAACAAATAGAAAGTGAATTACGTGTCTCTGAATATCAAGGGAAAATATTGTATTTTCTTGAGTGATCGGATACTTTTCGCGGGCACTGTATATCAAATCAATTATTAATACAATCACTGATCACTCATAAAATAAATTATTATTACAGTCACTGAGAACTGAAATATTAATACAATCACTGATCACTCATAAAATAAATTATTATTACAGTCACTGAGAACTGAAATATTAATACAATCACTGATCACTCATAAAATAAATTATTATTACAGTCATCTGAGAACTGAAATATTTGGATAGGTGCAGAAATGAGGTTTTATAGTTTTATAGAATTAAAACAAAGTTGTCAGAATCGAGTTTGGTGTACTTGGCACCTCCGGCCAGAGGTGAGACCTCCAGCTGGAGCAGGTTGTTTTCTAAAGTGGCCGGATCTCCGGTGCATCACTAACCATATGTTGGCATCAGGCCTGCATAACAAGAAGAAAATCAAATTTATTATTTCGTGTTCAACAGTGTTCATTGCTGACTCATGAAAATTACTTTGAGAGAAGAGTCAACGAACTTTGAAGAATCAGATGATTCCTAACAATTTATTATTAGTGGCTCGCTCGGAGCTTGCTTATGTTACAGCGATGCTTTAAGCAAGGAAGATGTACTTTATCTTCCTATAAGTTCTGAGTGAAATCCTCTTAATATAAAACCTCTTAATATAAAAAGGATAGGCCTATTCCTTCAGGTATTTAAATGGTGACTGCCTATATTAGTTACATCAAATCAACTCATTGTGTAACTCCATCATACTGCGCCCCTACATCGAAACAGAAGCAAGGCCCAACAAAATAATAAGGTAAGGCAATTCCTTTCTTTACCATTAAGCAGCGCAAATACCAAAGGCAAATAAACATAGAGGTCCTTTGAAGACCTACATATACATAACTAACAAAAAAAAATATAGGGCTTTTGTCATTAACTCTCCACTGTAATCTGCTGGAAATTTCCAACGGAATAGGGTATCAGGCAATCAACCCATAGCCCAATATAGTTTTTTCACACTTGATTTTGGGTAGTTGCATAAAAAACTATGATTGCTACTGGCCAATTTTATGCAAATTGTGTGTGTGTGTAATCAAAATTTGAACTCAGTGACCTATCTCGTGTTCTGGACATGATAGAAAGACAATTTGAAAACTGTTGCATTTTTTTTTTTTTTTACCTCTGAAGCAGATTAAAACATTTGCAGAGGGCTGCAGGCTCAATAGTGCATAAAAAAATCCATGTTTATATTATTTTTGGCCAAAAATTGCAATTTTCAGCTTTTTTTTTTTTTTTTAAGAGAATGTGGTAAATATGTATAATTTTCTTCTGAAAATATTACAAATCAATAGGGATGTACTGATATATTGGTATCAGTGATATCAGTAACTTTTTAAAAATATTGGCCAATATTTCAAAGTAAGATTTTTCTAAAATTATGAATAAAAGACAATTTAGAGGATGAAATTTCCAATATTTTTTTATTTTATCACTTCACATAACTCGTTATTTTTTCACAATGGTTAAGTTCTCATGTGAAAATAGCAGCTGCTCTGTATGTTCAGGAGAGAGCTGATTTCTAGCAGCACTGGCAATGTTTCCTCTAATACTGAAGATGCATTTGCTTGCAACTGTTGTTGATGGTGCTCTCAAATATCTCTGAGCTAAGTTCCCCCAAAACACATTTACTAAGCCCAACATAGGCCCACAGTTGGTGTCCCACAGGGTTCAGTGTTAGGCCCATTGTTATTCGTAATTTACATTAACGACATAGATGTAGGATTGATTAGTAACGTGTCAAAATTCGCGGACGATACTAAAATAGGCGGTAAGGTTGTTAACGAGGACGATAGAAATAGGATCCAAGACGATGTAGATAGGATTATGGAGTGGATGGATAAGTGGCAGATGCAATTTAACGTAGATAAATGTAAAGTTTTGCATATAGGTTCTCGCAACAATAATTACGTGTACACGATGGATGATAGGGATTTAGCGAGCGTTGACGAGGAAGTAGATTTAGGCGTACGCGTAACTAAAGATTTAAAGGTTAGGAACCAGTGCCTGGAGTCTTGCGCAAAAGCTAATAGGATGTTAGGCTTCATAGCGCGTAATTTCGAATTTAAATCGAAGGATATTATATTGCCCCTTTACAAGTCCCTAGTCAGGCCTCATTTGGAATATGCCGTTCAGTTTTGGTGCCCGTACTTGCGTGAGGATATTGATAGGTTAGAAAGGGTTCAGCGTCGTGCCACGAAACTTATTCCAGCATTGCGCAATAAGCCTTATGAAGATAGGATTAAAGTGTTAGACTTGTAGTATTCACTCGAAACTAGGAGATTAAGGGGGGAGCTTATTGAAGTTTTCAAAATTGTTAATAACATCGATAACGTAAATTTTGACAAATTGTTCACTTTCGATAATAGTAATACTCGCAATAACGGATTCAAGTTGCGTGGCAGACGTTTCATTACTAATATCGCTAAAAACTTCTTTACGTTTAAAGTAATTGATAAATGGAATAATCTTCCCGCGTCAGTCGTTCATTCTACCAGCGTTAATGTGTTTAAGAACCGTCTTGACAGACATTTTAAAAATATTAACGTTGTTTAAAATTAAAAAAGAAAGTTAACAACAGGAGCTCTGGTGGTGGTGCTCGAGGATGAGTCTGTTGACGATGAATGCCAGCTTGTGACATGCCAGCGTGATGCCAGCAATAAAAAAAAAAAAAAAAAAAAAAAAATTAGACTAACACGAATGTAGATGTAGCTCATAGCGTAAACTAACCCACTTTTTGTTTAACTTTACCTACTTTTTTTTTTTTTCTTATCCTCCTTACTTTGCATGTCTCTAACTCTTTTCTTGCATGTTTGTAGTTTGCATGGTATGACAGTGAGTTAAGACTGTGTTTGCATGGTTTGTAAGCGTTCTTATTTTACTTCTTTTCATCTTTCACCCCTCTCCTATATTCTCCGACTATTTTTCTGACTTGTCGGCAGTGGCCGGCGGATGATGATGGTGAGACTTTTTCCCTCTTTTTCTGAATGAATGTTAACCCACGAATGATAGGTGTTGCTCCTTACTTAACCCCTTATTCTCCTCTCTTCTCTTAACCCCCTACTCTCTCCTTTCTCTCGGGCTAGCCTTAGAGTGGATCTTAGGGTCTTTGTTAGCCTTAGCTTCTGTAGATCTGTAGATCACTCATTAAACAAAGTAATAAAAAATAATCATCTAAACAGATTCAGAATATTATATTTTTGTACTGAACACTTTCATCAGTTTTCTTGTTTTATCTTTTGTTGAATAATGTCATCATGACTTCAAATCCTACCACAGTTGAGGAAGCCTCTGTTACAAGTTTAATGTGCCTCTCAGCCTGATTATGACAGGGCTGGTTGAGTTTCAGTGCTTCCTTTCTTATGTTTGAGTTCTTCATTGGTTAGAGATGTTATGATATGTCAGGTGAATTTAAGTTTATCATTTTGAGATACCCTCAAGCTTCATTATTGATTTTAGGCACCAAGAATCTCCTGACACTACCATCTCTCTCAACACTCAAGTCAGGCTGTAACTCTGGGACTTCAATATCCTCATCTGAATCAATTATCAGGTCGCTACCTTCGAAGTCATTGTCTATCATTGTTTCAACTGATTCATTCCCTCTGACCAAAAGTACCTTGTTAACTGTGATGTTGCGGATTTGTGGGTCTGAATCAGCAAGCATAGCAATTAATATGTTCTTAGGGTGAGCATAGTATGCATTTTGATAGTGTTTTTAGGGTTATCTCCCTGGCTTCCTTGTGAGGAAATTTCAGGATCCTTTGGAGCATATCATAAAAGTTCTTAGCACCATCTATGCATCAATACTCCTCCTTGATCTGGAACCAACTTGGAAAATAGACCAAGATACAAAACTCTGCAAATGTGACCAGAACTTTGGAAGGCTTCCTTTGAGATGTATAAAATCTGAGGATTCTACATGCCAGAGTCAACCACCTTGAATGACAGATCAGTCTAACTTCAGGGAGCTTCAAGACCAGGATCAACACAACTGAGCATAACAGCCAGACAGATTCTGTAAGCATAATACTGATCAGTGGTGAGCTCCTCCAGTACTTTGTTAGGAATAACTGGAAATTTTGAATTCCTAATTGGCTTGAATGAAATTGCATTCCACTGAGATACACTTCCACCAAGTTCAACCCCTATCTTTCCTGAAAATGAGTCTAGGCTCTTTGTTATTCCATCCAGAGTAACAAAGATGTGACGAAAGGGGAGCTCATTACAGTGTAGTAGGCAAATGCTCCACTGCAAAGGTCTACCAAGCAGTTCTTCCAGGCATTTTGATAGCTCCACCATTTGAACTGGTCATTATATTAGTCCCATTAGATCCTCTCATGGCAAGTTTGGTTTGTAATTCAGTCTCTTTGAGGGCCTTGTATATCTCTGTTACAATAGTTGACCCATTGCCATTACTTGGAGTCACATGTGAGAGGTAGAAATCACCTGAAATAGTATTCAGAAATTAGAGAATTTTTTAGATATTTCAGGGTTTATATCTATTTTCCAATTTCTATATCCAAAATTCATCTTAATAAATATTTTGAGTAATATCTGTTACAAAATATTTACAAACTAAAGATCAAAATTTTAAATCTTACCAGGTTCTCCTACAATTACATAGTGCTCTTCTAGCTCAGTTCTTCTGTAATATTTGCCATTCACTTCAACTGTCACCATTGTTGCATCTTTGTGACCATCCACATAATAGCATCCATCAATTCAAACAATTTACCCTCTTTTCTTATGGCTTTATGATATTTTTCACATTCTCTTCTCAGCTTGTTCCTGCGAAGTTCATAGTGCAAATTTACTCAATTTTAAAGACATTTATTTAAGCAAGCTCCATAGGTTTTGACTAACAATATTTAAATTTCAATACTTGTTTGAAACATATGCCTTTTTATGAAATACTTGATTTGAATCAGATACTAATGTACAAGATAATTGGACTGTTAACCATCAATTATGTTCATCTTAGTAGTAGTGATAATTCCATAATCATCTAAAACTGCTGATGCAACTGCTGCTCCACTCTGTCACTTACTCGATACCTGGTAAAAGACATTTATTTTATATCGAGTTAATATTCTAACAAGATGTTCATTGGACAGCAGTGTCCAAGATTTAGACTCTAACTATTAGCAACATTACATGGATTACAAATAATTTTTTCAAAGGTATTGTCAACAGAGCAACAAGAGTGTTCAAAGCATACTCATATTTTAAACTATACAGGATACCTGTCACACTGCTGAGTGAGGTTTGGTAGACTCTTCCTATTTTCTTCTGTCCTCGATTCCTGTTGTTTACTGACACCAGCTGTTTCATCATGTGATTCCAGGCTACCCTGACTTGAGAGACTGTCGAGATTATTGTTATGTATTGCTGCTGAGCTTGAGGAACAACTTGAAAAACTCTTCTGAGCTCTTTCCTGGGGATAATAAAAAAACAATACGATTATGATACAAGATAGTTTACCAAAGATGCAAAAATAAAATTTTATAATTTGTAACAATCATTTCAAGAAACCCAGATTTTTGGTGGCCATTAATCAAAAGTTTTTTAATTTATATAGATCAAACACACTGATTCTTTTCTTTTGCTTGCTCCTGCTGTACTCCTCTCCTTTTGTATCTGATGTCTGCCAATGTAAGCAGTGCTGTATTAAGGATTTTTGGGTCTTGGGGCCAAAATATTCTTGGGGTCCCTCAATAAGACAAATCTTCAAGTCATGTAAATTAATAAAACCATTTATTTCTAAATCAAATAATGCAAGTTTTACATACATACCAAGCTGCTACAATTACACCAAATCAATTACACAACTACAAGTCCACTACTAATCTACCAAAGTTGGTCACAAAATCATCCACTATCAGTATACAAAAATTTTTTGAGCTGCTGCATATCACTAAATTTTCCAATCACAAGCTCAGTATTTAAATTCTGCAAAATATTCTTTTTTATGCATAACAATGACAGACTGCAATTTCTTTTAGGCTAGCATTTGACATTTAACATTTTTAATCATGCTCAAATGAGAAAAAGAATGCTCCGCAATTGCATTTGACATCATCAAACACAAATAAATGTGATAAGCAATGAAAGCATTTGGGAAAACAGCCCTCAATTTGTGAATTTCCTGTAGTACTCCTAATGGGCGAGTGTCAGCTAAAGCGTTTTGTTTGACAAACTGTTAGTGATGCACTGGAGGAAGATTTTGGCCGGAGGCTGAAACCTCTGGCTTAGTGTTTTTTCCTCCGGCCAGAGGCTCCGGCCAATTGATTTATTTCAGTATTTATGTGTGTGGTCATATCGTCTCATCTATTTAGGGTTTATATATTATAGTCCTGCTATTTTAAATTATTAAGTCTTTAATAACTTAAACTTTATAAAAGTTGACTTTCTATGCTTTGTGTGTGCTAATTTCTCTAAAAATTCCCATTGAACAGAATATCCTCAGGTTATGAAACTTAGGCTACTTTACTCAGCATTCAGCAAGACATATCTCAAATCAATTATTAATACAATCACTGATCAGTGATCACTCATAAAATAAATTATTATTACAGTCACTGAGAACTGAAACATTAATACAATCACTGATCATTCATAAAATAAATTATTATTACAGTCATCTGAGAACTGAAATATTTGGGTAGGTGCAGAAATGAGGTTTTATAGTTTTATAGAATTAAAACTAAAAGTAAGAATTGAGTTTGGTGTACTTGGCACCTCCGGCCAGAGGCTGGAGTTTAGTGAGACCTCCGGCTGGAGCAGGAGGTTTTCTAAAATGGTCGGAGCTCCGGTGCATCACTACAAACAGTGCCTACAAAATGCTGAAACTCAAATGGGAAGCTGTCCTCGAAATAATTTGGGTAATGGACTAGCCAGATTTTTTGTTGCTTTTGATGCTTCCTTTGAAGTTAGTTGAGAGATATTGTTGAGCATTCCAAATTTATCATTGATATCATTATAAACAGCTGGGGCCTGGGCCCCTCTGGCCTCCCCCTTAATACACCACTGGATGCAAGGTGTTCCTTAAAACCAATGCATCATCCTATTCTAGCTGTTTTCTGGTCCTTGTAGAAAGCATACCATAGTTGTTTTCTGTCATTTTGAGTTGATACAAATGTTCCAAAGCTCTTCTCCGATTTGAGTCCTCACGGAAGATGTCAAACAATTTGGAAGTTTTTTCAATGAAGGAAGAAAGATCACTCGAACTTGTTACCATGTTTCTTTTTTGGATATCTATCAAACCTACAAAATTACTAAAACTTTAATGTTGTGAATGCAAATTTCAATTACCATATTTTTTGGTGTAGAAGATGCACTTTTATTCCAAAAAAAGGGGTCTCAAAATCACCCTGCGTCCTATACACTGAAGGTCATAATATTACTTTTATATGGGCTAGAAGAACTGATGGATTTTTACAAAAATTCATCATCTCTTAGTCCCTCCTGACTGTGTATTGGTTTGGCCAATTTTACACGGTTTCTACTCTTCCCAACCCACTGATAACAAGAAAAACAGTATGTATTGCATAATGATTTACTTTTGTGTTTCATAACATATAGTATAGTCTCCTGTATACGGTACTTAATAGTATTTTCTTATAATGAGTATGGGTGAAAGAAAACGTATCACCATACTTTTGATGGAGGGCTTTAATAAAAGTCAGCCTTGCTGGTAGAAAATTATGGACATTTTCTGACAACTAGGCAGTTGGTCATAATTTTTTTCCTGAAAAAAGGCCTTGAAAATAGGGGTGTGTCTCATACACCGAAAAATACGGTGTAAACCCTAAGTTAAGTTCTAGTCAAAACAGAATTTATTACAGATCATTCTTTTGATTTGCAAATCACTGAATCACATGATTGTTAATAAAATTACTGTCACAAACAAATAAATGTAACTACAAAATTTATAAAAGCATGACATCTTAAATGTTTTTATAAGGGACAAAATTTGTCTTACCTCGAAAATTCTTTGACTAGATCCTGAATCTTGCTGGTGATACTGGGGGTGTGAAATTGGATAGACATTGCACCAAATCCAGTGTTCAATCAGACTTAGTGCAACTGTATTGGCTGCTTGTCTGGTTGTCCAGTTCTCTTCTGTCATTACATGTTGGATGACATCTTTACCAAGAGGAAGCTTTCCAATGGGGAATTAGTCTGTGCTTGAAAATCTGTGACCTCCATCAAGAATTTTAACTGTCATTGTGTCTGAACATCCTACTATGTAGTACAGTATTTTTTCGCAATAAGGTTATCAAAATACATATATTTATCCCCCTCCCCGCGGGCGGTCTTTCTGGGGTGGATCGCCCGCGGGCTCCTGCCTACATGTGGCGGGGGGTCAGCCGCGGCTGGGGGCCCTGCCGGGTCCCCGCCCGGTTGCGAAGTGGACTTTTAGCATACCCTGCTATCCTACAGCCCCCTCTTTCCTGTCTTCCCCTCTTTACCCTCTTCCTTGCCCCCTCTGTTTTTTCTGCTTTCTCTGTTCACTTCGCGCGCCCCGTGGGCTGCCGGGGCTGGTCGCTGGGGGTCTCGCCCCCATGGCCGGGGCCGGACTAAGTTGGCTGGTAGGGTGCCCAGGCCTGGGACCCTGGGGGGCCTTGGTCTTTGCTGCCGGCGGGGGAGAACTCTCGACGCTGCAAGGGCCCCTTTTGAAACGGGGGTACCTGCATGGGACGAGGCACCCACCCCCGCCGGCGTGCGCTTGGTCCCCCTTGGGCCCCGGGTAATCGGTTCCCCGCGGCCCTGGGTGCGAAACTACAATAAAAATTTTCTATGGAAACACTTACAACTCTAATGGACCTCGTTGACGACCCGGCTTGTGCATCTGACCTCCCTCTGACTACCTCTTTGGACTGTGGGTCTGGTAAGGGCAGTCGGCAGCCCTCGCCCACCCCGTCTGCTCTTCTTGCCGACGCCTCCTCTCCCTCTCTTCCCCAGGCTCGTGGCGCCACTGCCCGACCCCCGCCAGTAGTGGATGGACCTGCAGTGGACCCCCCCGACCCCTGGATCCCCCCATATGCCACGTCCCGATAGGGACCCACCTGCTTTTTCGCCCTCAGGTGGGAGGCCCGCAGCCCCGGTCGCCTCCCACTCCGGTCGGGCCTCATCGCCCCCGGCCCCTGGGGGACGTGGGACCCGACGTCGCCGTCCGCCTTTCTCGTCTTCTCGCCCCCTCGAAGTTCCGGTGGTGTTTGGCCAGACGGCTTCACTCGGCCTTAGGACGATGGACAAGTTCCTCGTCCTCCGCCCCTCCTCCTCCAAGCCCCTCCCCACTAACCACGAACGTCTCTTTCGAGCGATCCATGGGAAGACGGGGACGGCGCGTTTTGACCTTCGGCCTCAGAGGGATGGCTCCATTTTGATAAGGTCGCGTTCCTCTGCCAAAACCTCCTCTCTGCTCGCTATTCCCGATGTCCTGGGCTGCGGGATCACGGTGACTCCCCACCCCCGCCTCAATCAGTGCCAGGGCACAATTTACGCTGCTCGTCTTCTACCCATCCCGGTGGAAGACCTCCAGATTGACCTCGCCTCCCAGGGTGTTGTGAGGGTGTACCGCTTTCCCGACAGATCGCGGTCCCCAACTGCCCCTTCTCCTCGCCTGCTCCTCACTTTCGACTCACTGGTGCCCCCCGTTTCGGTATTCTGGGGCTTTGGTGAGAGACGAGCGTGCGAATTCTCAGTACGACCATACGTGCCAGATCCTACGCGCTGTTTTCAGTGTAATAGGTTTGGCCACGTGAGCAGCTCCTGCCGTCAGCCGGCCTCGTTGCGTGTCCACTGCGGCGGCCCTCCCCACCCCTTGCCCTGTACTGCTCCGCCTTCCTGCACCAACTGCCATGGACCACACCCTGCTTCATCCCGCTCTTGCCCGTCCTTCCTCTTTGAAAGGGAGGTTCGGGCCCTCTGTTCATCAGAGTTTCTCAGCGCTCGGGAGGCGCGGGAGTGGTTGCGTGGCGGCGAGGCCCGGCGTGGTGCCTCGTACGCCGAGGCTCTCCGTTCCCGGACCCCGTCCTCACCGGCGGTTCCCAACGCGCCTCCACCCACCGTGTCCGCTACTCCCAGTCCATCCTCTGCCGCCCAGCGGACTCCTACCGCGGCTCCCCGTACTACCAGCGCGTCCCCACGTGCTCCCTCCGCGAACGCCGATGCTTCGTCGGCAACCCCCCCTGCCCCTTCTACGCCCTCTCCACCGGCGCCTTCGGCCACCCCCATTCCGGATCGTGACCCGCCGTCACCCACGCGGGCCGCACGACGGAGGGATAGGGGCCGCAAGCGCCGCGCCAGTGGTGACCCCGAAAGGTTCGACGCCATAAGCCTCGCATCACCTTCCTCTCCTAAACACAAACGCCCCCTTCGCCCTACCGCCCCGGTGTCCTCACCGTCCCCACTGCGCAACCGTTATGCATGCTCCCCCCTGGGGTCCCCGTCGGCCCTCGTGGTGGGGGCTGAGATACACCCCTCTCCGGCCGGTCGATGGACCCACTGGAGGGGGAACTCGCCCGCCTGGTCGGCGTGGGTGGGACGTGCACGCCCCCGCGTTTGACCCGCCCCATCTCTCTCCTCGACCTGCCAATGCCTCTGGGTGAGGTATTATTTTCAACTCCCCCTCGTAGTCCTGCCTCCCCCGCACCTCCGGTGAAGGGAGGGGCATTCTGGATACCTCTCACATCCCCTTCTCTGCATCGCTCTCCCCCGGACGTCCGGGAGACTCCTCCTCTGGAGGACTTGCCGGCGTCTGGTTCCACATCGCCCCCTCGTCGGGGGGACCCTCGCCTTCGCCCTCGTTCGGCGTCCCTCACTGAACTCCGGGGCTTTCCGATTCCCTCTTTAATCTCGGGCCGCCCGATCGGCCCACCCACCCCATAATCATCCTTTACGCTGACCTTCCTACCCCTCCCTATACCTCGCTCCTGCAGTGGAACATCCGCGGGCTCCTGGTAGGCCTCGAGAGTCTCTTCTCTCTCCTGGCCTCCAGGTGTCCGGCGTGTTTCTGCCTTCAGGAGATGATTCTGGGATCCCGTTCCCTCCCTCGAGTGTCCGGTTACTGCGGGCTCCCTTCCCCGCCTCTCGATGGGGCGGGGAGGGGGGGCGCCGCGGTCTTCGTGCACCGCTCCATCCCTTTCCGCCCCTCCCGCTCCGTACAGTCCTGCAAGCTGTGGCCGTGCGCCTTTTCTTGGGGTGCCAGCTCACGGTCTGCTCTCTTTACCTCTCCCCTAACGTACGCCCTCCACCCGATTCTCTCCGTGACCTAATTCTCCAGCTTCCCCGCCCTTTTCTGATTCTCGGGGACTTCAACAGTCGGGACCCGGCCTGGGGGGACGTTTGCTCCACCTTTCTCTCCGGGACCCTTCTCTCCCTTATGGACGAGCTCGAGTTCACCTTCTGAACGATGGCTCCCCAACCTGCCTTCACTCGGCCCATGACAGTTTCACCTGTATCGACCTTTCCCTGGTTTCCCTTGAAATCGTGACGGAGTTCACCTGGGGGTCCTGCCGGATTCTTCCGGCAGTGACCATTTCCCAGTGTGTCTTACCCCGACCCGTCTCCTCCCCCCACCTCTGTCCGCCCACGCTGGCTGTTCGCCCGAGCAGACTGGGCCTCATACGCGAGGGGCACGGCGATCTCGCCATCAATTCTGCCTTTCCCTCCGTCAATGAGGCCCTCGCCTTCCTCGAGAGTAAGATCCTCTCGGCTGCCGCCAGTTGCATCCCCGTACCTCTGGCTCCCCCAGACCGCGAAGCGTCCCATGGTGGACCCCAGAGTGCTCCCATGCCGTTCAGGAGCGGCGCCGTGCCGGCCGCCGCTTCTACCGGACCCGCCAGCTGGAGCACAAGATAGAATTTCAGCGCCTGAAGGCAGTGGCCCGTTGGGTCCTGAAACTGGCCCGGCGTACCTCCTGGCGGAGTTACGTGTCCGGGATCTCCTCCTCGACTGCCCCCTTGACTGTTTGGCGCAAGGTGCATAGCTTTGAGGGGACCCGTGTCCCCCCTCGACCCCCGGTTAGGGTGCATCAAATTTCCCATGATTTTTCAAAATGTTTTATTTCAATCTGTCCCTATGATTACTCTGTTCCAATGCCTGAAATAGCACATATGGCCAAATTTCAAAGATTTATGTGGTCATCTAGGGGGTCCACATCATTGATGCAATATTTAGTATTGGAGTTAAATTGACCAAAAATTAAACATTTTATATCCCCGTTTCCGTGTTTGCAAAAGTATGAACCAATAAAAATGTGTTAAATAATCAAAACAGGGATACATTACATTGATTTCTACATTACATTCTGGTTTATACATTACATTATTGGTGATACAAGCAAGTTAAAGTCAAAAGAACACTACGTTAATAAAAAATGTTCAAGAACTGTAAATGAACATGAACAATTAGTTTAGGCTCTAGTTTTCCTCTTTCGAAGATTAGGAAGCTTCTTTCTGTCGGATTCAACAACTTGTAGGACATTTTGGTAATGTTGTTGTGATCTGGCAGCCATGAGAAAATCAGAACTTAGCTTCACCCCACACTCAGCACAATCATTTATGACGTTAACTGCCGAGATGTGTTCTCTGGACATTTGAAAGGAAGCTAATTCTGGCCAATTTTCGATATTATGAGTCAGGAAAGAACTGTCAAGTTCCAGAACAGAGAAAATGTACCATGAATCTTCGTTGATTAAGTCACCAAGCTTTGTTGTGCTGGAAATGGAGTTTGGAAATTTGGGTTCCCCAAATCCTGTGCCAAATCGATGTTGTGGTAAAGATGCCTGATCTTGTGCTGGCTTTACTGCTATAAATCTCTCAGCCAGATAGCAGCGTTCAGCTTCAGGGACTGCATCATTAAAGAGCGCAAGAGGTCAGTCAGGTACCGCGCTTGAACAGGTGATCCACCACCAGCTGTACAGCAAGCAAACAAAGTTCACAAACACGCAGTTTGGGTCATTGTGCTTCTGTGGTAATGG
The DNA here is from genome assembly GCA_023014485.1 of Bathynomus jamesi. Taxonomy (NCBI): domain Eukaryota; kingdom Metazoa; phylum Arthropoda; class Malacostraca; order Isopoda; family Cirolanidae; genus Bathynomus; species Bathynomus jamesi. Next base: position 37,990 of record JAJOZX010000992.1, on the reverse strand, counting down.
TTCCAGAGGGAAGAGAACTGATCTGCTCCTCCAGCAGCACCATCTTAATGGAGTAGAGAAGCTTGGCCATCCACTAGCCTTGTGTACAGCACCAGGACGTCGAAATGAAAACTCTCTACTTGTCCCATCCAAGTAGAGCAAACAAAGATCAGAAAATTCTTTGTAGTCATCACGTTGATGCTTCACAACAGACTGCGCGCATGAAATTGCTCTGGCCCTATAGTCATGGATTATGGTTTGTATGCCATCTGAATAAGAGGTACCATCCAAAAAATTAAGTGACTGATTACTGTTGTGCGGAACTGTGTCAAAATGCTTTTGGAACCGACAGAATATGGTAACTTCTACTGACAATGGTGGTTCTATTTTCAGATCATTGAAGACTTGTGTAAGGATTACCTCGCCAATGTGATGCCGACAAGCTGACCACAGTAAAGCTCGACCTATGTCCTGTTGCAGACTAACACATGCAGCACAGCACTCACATGACCAGTGTTACTAGCTGTTGTGTCAAAAGTCATGTTCACTACCGAGTCAACACAATTCCATGATCGGAGAAGCTCCATAGTGAGATTAGCAATGATTTGACCAGCTGGCTGATCTGTATTTGGCTTGTAGGAAGGCACACCAAGAAGTTTGATGTCATACGAATTGCCAACTGCTATGGTGAGCCTCTCTTCAGCTTTAGTTTGGTATGACAGAGTTGACATCAGTTTAAAATCCCAGTGAAGAGACAGGAACTGTGGTGGAACCCAGGACTCTCTGACCAATGATGCAAGCTCTTCACCAACCTTACGTCTTGCTCTGTCGGCAGTAGAATATATGTGAAACTTTTTTTGTGTCACCTCCTGATTCCTCAATGATGGCTTTGGTAAATGCTGCATGTTGGCCGGTGTGATCTTCATGCTTGTAGACAGGGAAACCATCCTATGGTATTTGAGTATGTCATGACTTATAAAAGCAGTTGCTTGCATCATTTCCTTTCCTGCTTTCTTTGGACTTTTGATGCGAGCTTCTTGTCATGGCTTCCAAATGATGCGACTGTCTGATTTCATTGACCGCAAGAACTCCAGATCTTCAGGATCTTTTATGAGTTGCTCAGCATTCCTTGGCCACAACTGAAATGTTTCTTGTAACTCCTTTTCGATCCCCTTAAGCTTCGCAACTGCACCAAGCGAAGAACACCGATCCACTGGAAGTTCCCTAAGTTTTGCATTTTTTGCAGATAGTGCTATAATTTTTTCAACAGCTTTCCTCTCAGTAATCATGGCAGTGTTGCCTTTCTGATAAAATGGAATTTTTTGCAAGACAAATTTAGCATTGTTCCATTTTGTACGGTTAAACGGTAGACCTTCTTGCTGATGAAACATGTAGCATCGCAACACTTGCTCACATGTTGGCAGCCTAGATCCTGTTATCTCTGCATCTGCATCGCTGATTCAGCACCAAGACCATAAATGGCAGCAGTTTGACGAGTTTTAACAGCATATTTATCATTTGTGCTATCTGAACTGGCCATAATGCACGACAGGTATAAAGAGAACACAAAAAATTCTGTAAAGAGAGAACACAAAATTCATTAACATAAACATTTAACATAAACACACAAAATCATATTTATCATAAATACTTGCATATCAGATTATATATTGCAGTTCCTTTTAGAATATTCTATAACTTTCCACCACTTCCTAGCACTTTCTAGAGGTTTCTATCACTTTCTAGAGGTATCTATCACTTTATAGAAGTTTCTATCACTTTTTAGAAGTATATATGACCTTTAGAAATATCACTTACATGTTCTTAGGCTGATTTTTGTAGTGAACAAAATTTTTAAACTTCTACTATTTGGATCTCAAATCACAGAATGACTGTGGGGTTGGTGTGCATATAGGAAGTCTGTGTGGACCCCATAAATGGCATTCAAATCCAAAAATAATTCACATAGTAGGTTTTCTTAACCATTGGAACATTTCTAACTTAGGGACAAAGTGAAACTATGTCATTGGTGATTTTGATGCACCCTACCCCCGGTGCTTCGGGTCGGGGACGACGAGTTCGTGTCCGATCCGGAGGCCGTCGCGAACGCACTCGCGGCGCACTTTGCAGCCATCTCCAGTTCCGATTCCCCCCACTCCCGCCGCGACCCACCGGAATTTCCACCTCATAGGAATGACCCGTATAATCACCTCTTCCACATGACAGAGCTTCGGGAGGCCCTCCGCCCCCGACGCTCCTCCGCCCCCGGCCCCGATAATATCCCCTATGACCTTTTACGGCATCTCCACCCCTCTGCTCTCAGCTTTCTACTGGACCTCTATAACCGGATTTGGTTGGAGGGTTCATTTCCGGACCGATGGCGTGAGTCCATCGTCGTCCCCATCCCGAAGCCCGATAAAGACCCCTCACTCCCGTCGAACTATCGCCCCATTTCCCTAACATGCTGTGCCTGCAAGGTGATGGAGGCGATGGTCGCCTCGCGGCTGTCCTTTACCTTGGAGGCGAGTGACCAGTACCCTGCTACCCAGGCTGGTTTCCGGCGCTTCCGGTCTACCACCGACCCCCTCCTTCTCCTTAGCCATGACGTGCAGGAGGCTTTCTCCCGGCGTCAATTTGTACTCGCCGTCTTTTTCGACCTCCAGAAGGCCTACGATACTACCCGGCGGAGCGCGGTCTTCGACTGCTTACGCTCCCTGGGTTTCGTAGGCTTTCTCCCTTCCTTTATTTATAACTTCTTGTCTGCCCGTTCTTTCCGTGTCCGCATCGGTTCTGCCCTCTCTGACCGCTTTCCGTTGGAGGAGGGTGTCCCTCAGGGTAGTGTCCTTAGCGTCTTGTGTTTCTCACTCGTGATGAACACAGTCGCTACGGTCCTGCCTACATCCGTTCGTAGCTCCCTCTATGCCGATGACCTGGCTATCTATTGCTCTGGCCGCCTCCCGTCTTTGGCTGAACGTCGGCTCCAGCTAGCCATCAATGCGGTGGTTCGCTGGGCGTCCTCGGTTGGCTATGCTTTCTCACCCTCTAAGTCTTCCAGTATGCTTTTCCGTCCTCGGCGCCTCCGTCTGTCGCATACCTTCGCTCTTACCCTTGCCGGCACACCTCTTCCCCTCGTCCCATCTGTTAGATTCCTGGGTATGACCCTCGACGGATTTTTCGGTTGGGTTCCACACCTTAGGCGGTTGTGGCAAACATCTCGCCGCACCCTCTCCCTTTTGGGTCATCTGTCCCACACGACCTGGGGGGCGGACAGGCGTACTCTGCTGCGCCTGTACACCTCCCTGGTGCAATCCCGTGTCGACTACGGCTGTGTGGTCTACAGTTCCGCCTCCTCTCCGGCACTCCGTATGCTGGATCCTCTTCTCCACCGTGGCCTTCGCCTGGCGTCGGGTGCCTTTCGCTCATCCCCTGTCGCTAGTCTTCAGGTGGACTGTGGACACCCCCCCCTGCCCCTTCGCCGGGGCCTTCTCATGGCGAAGTGTTACCTTCGCATCTGCCGCCTCCCGAAGTCCCTACTCTTCTCCGCGATCTCCCAGGCGCTACCCCGGCCTGACACGTGGCATTTCGCTGCCTCTCTGGCCGAGATTTTCTCGTCCCTGGGGATCCCCCCACCCTCTATTCTGCCGTTCTCCTTCGATCTGTCGCCCCCCTGGCGGACCACCCCTATCTGCCGTTCCCAGGCGCTCCGTGGCCTGCGTAAGGAGTCTCTTCCTGCCGTCCTCCGGTCTTCTTTTCTGGCCCATCTTCCCGTCCATTCGGACGACGTTCCCGTCTACACCGACGGCTCGCGCTCCCCTGCAGGTGTCGCGGCCGCCGTCTTCTCTCCGTCATTGTCACCTACCTCCCGGGGTATCCCCCTGCCGGTTCAGGCCTCCATCTTTTCCGCGGAGCTCTTTGCCCTTCTGGAAGCCCTCCGTCTGGTATCGGGTTGTTCGCGGTCCTCCTGTACCATTTTTTCGGACTCGCTGAGCGCCCTTCAGGCGCCCCTTCAGGCGCTCGAGTGCTATGATTCCATGGACCCCCTCGTACGCCTTATTCAACAGGAGTACCATGTCCTGCACACCATTCACCGGATCCGGGTCACCTTCTGCTGGGTTCCCGCCCATGTTGGTGTTTCCGGTAATGAGGCGGCGGACCGCTTAGCCCGGTCCGCCGCCTCGCTGCCTCCCCTCCCCCGCCCGCTCCCCTTCTCAGACTATGTGCAGGTCTTTCGTTCCTTTTACGATCGCATGTGGCAACAGTCCTGGGACGATGCCACCGGAAATAAACTCTGGTCCATCCGACCCCGTCTGTCATATTGGGTGTCCTCTTTCCACCGCTCCAGACACAAAGAGGTCGTCCTTGCGCGGCTTTGCATTGGCCATACGCGCCTCACGCATGGCTATCTTATGTTCCGGCAGGAGGCTCCTCGTTGCACCTCCTGCCAGTCGCCCCTCACCGTCTCTCACATCCTTGTGGAATGCCCCACCCTGTCGTCAGTACGTCGTCGCGCTTTTCCGTTCCTTTCTGATTTCCCCCTCCCCGAACGTTTACGCCTTATGCTCGCTGAGAGCCCTCTCTTCTCGCTTGACCGTCTTTTCCTCTTCCTCTCCCAATCTCGCATCCTATCTGAGCTTTAGGTGGCTTCTCACCTGTAGTCCGCTGTTCTCCCTTTTCTAGTGCCTTTTCTCCGTCTCCGTTTCTCTTTCTCGTATTCCGCCTCGCCATGATATCCGCTACCATATAGCGGGAAATGGCGGTAAACGCCCCAATACAAAAAAAAAAATATATATATATTTATCAATTCTATAAATTCAATGAAAAGAAGAAAAAAAATATAATTTCAAATAAAAAACAAAATATTTGAGAAAAAAGGGCCAAAAAATTGCATTTTTTGAGCAAAAATGACAAAATATAGATTTGATGCATTATTGACCCTGCAGCCCTCTGCAAATGTTTCAATCCGCTTCAGAGGTGAAAAATACATCATAAAGAGGTTTTTAAATTCTCTTTCTATCATGTCCAGAACCTGAGATAGGTCACTGGGTTCAAATTTTGGTTGCACGCACATACAATTTGTATAAATTGGCCGGTAGCAGTCAGTTTTGTATGAAACCACCCAAAATCAGTTTTAAAGTTTAATCCTGGACAAAAGACAACTATCTAGATCCCCTCAATTTTGATCCTGACACTTGATTTTTTTCACTCCACCCTAAATTTTCCACCCATTTTGTTGTACTTTCAAGTATAAAAAAGAACAATTAGAAGATGTAAAACTTTGCATTAGACATAATATATGTATCAACCACACAAGCAGTTGTCAACAAAATCAAGTCTGGATTGCCTACCCTGTCATCTGGTGGCTGAATAATGGTTTCACTCCCATTCAACCAATTGGTTCTGTTGAATAGGTGGGCTTTGACCAGTTGAAAGTTGAATTGAGGTTTTAATGTATGATGGTCAAGTTCTTAAGTTGGTTGAATATTGGTCAAATCTTGGGAGTTGCCTAGATATTTCAGTAATGAGTAGCTACTGTGCAAGAATTAATCTATTACATTATTTTATTAGTGACTCGTTGATTTATTTTGAAAAAAACCCAGTTAGATATTTTTTTCCTGAAAAATCCCACTGGGGACAACTTAGGTCAGGTCCAATTGGGCCAACCCTGGTGCAAACCCAGTTTTTGGCTTGATTAACCTAGTCTCCCATTAGTTGACTCCATCCAAGAGACAACCTAGCTTTGGCCATAAAGCTTTTAACTGAGTTAAAGAATAGTACACAAGATAATTTTAGACTATAATTAAGGTTTGTAAGAAGGAAGTTAGGCCTAAGGATAAGGCTGTGGCATGTGTGAGCTGTGGTGATTGGTATCATTCAGCCTGCATCAAAATTATACTGTAGAACGAGTGTGTAGAGGTATGACACAACTAAATATTTTGTGGTTTTGCAGTAATTATTTATGTAGATGGTTAAGGACATGGTCAAGGCAAGGTTTCAAAAAATGCTAGCTCAGAGTCTGGTGAGCCGAAGTTAGTTCATCCTATGATTGATAGTGTAGCTAATGAGATTAATGGAACAGTTCAGCCAAAAACTGAATCAAATACAGGGAAATACTACTAGTGATGGGATGATTAATCGGAATTGAGAATTGGAAGAATCGAGCATTTTTCAGGAATCGGAATCGGAATCGAGAGAATTGTACCATGATTTCCGATTCTTAAAACGATTCTTTAACTTTTAATAACAAAATTAATTAATTTATTATCTTTTCAAAAGAGAGGTGGTGGTAGCAAAAGTGATACGAAAGGAAAGTGGAAGGTGTGTGGGGGTTTTCGTTTAATGGTTCTCTTGAAGCCACCCTGGTGCTAAACTGGGAAAGGGCCGTTGGATGAAAAAAAAAAATCTTTTTAGGTAATAACTAATAAGTGATTACGATTACGAGTGAAAGATGACAACTTAAGTAACACTGAACACAGAGTATCAGAACTGACAAGTCGCCACACGCATAGTGAACTAATATATATAGTGGATAAATAGCCCAAAACCTCTCTATGAAATAATATAATATAATAAAATAAATATTTTGCTAATTTTAACTTTCCGTTTAGTGACCAAAATGGTTAAAACTAACGTGTAGGCAAGAAAGTCAGTGTGTTGCTAGCTGTCAGATTAAAAGGTTGTGTGCTGCTGCAGGTGAGTTGTATCGCTTATCTAAACCAAGGAATATAGAATTGGAGGTATTCTACTGAAAGTGGGCATAGGCTTGGCATACCTTATGTAGATAGGTATAATTAATGTATAACATTTAAACTAAGTCACAATTCTAAATAACTTTCTGAATTTCTCGAGGCTAGGCTTAACATTTTCTAACTTAATTTAAACACAACTAGCCTAGCCTAATTGATTAAGTCAGCATAAGCCTATTTTGAAAATGTCTTAGGCTTAGTAAGTTAACTAAGTTAACTTCTAAGCTTTAAATTGACTCAGTTAACTTATAATAATGCCATAAACTAATTATACATAAGGTAGGCCTAGCTTAAACCTACTTTCAGTATAATAGGCTATCCTGACGCGTTTATAAATCCTTAAGTTAGCCTACTATGCCTGACCAATGTACGCTGATGTACATTATAAGCCTCTCTCTATATATATATATATATATATATATATATTATATTATAATTGCTATTGATATAGGAATGCAAAAAATACGATTTTCATAGTCATAAATTGCAAAAACGTTGATAAGGTGCAAATGTAATTTTCAACGATAGGATTTCGGGCCTTATGAACAACTAGAGCAAATGCACATATTTTTTTTAAAATTATTAATTAAAAATAATTATAGAATAATATTATATTTGTTCACGACATTATTTGTAACGAATATGAAACTACATGTTTCTAGGTTACTTGTTTGTATAAGCTTTATTTCTTAAAAAATATAAATTTCTTTAAATAGTTTTTATGCGGCGATTTCGCGAATCAACGTGTGACGTCACAGACTCACAGTATTTAGTATTTACATACAATAGCATTGGTTTTATACGTTTACCCTATACCTCCTATCCGATTCTATATTCCTTGATGTAAACTATAAATATTGTACTCGGGGAGAATGCGTGCAATCCACATTCTCTCTTGAAAGTTGTCACATGTCGCTAGACTATTATATTGTAGTTTCCAGAAAAACAAGTTTAGAATTATATTTAAAAATATTGAGAATCGGAATTGGAATCGACGCTTTTTAGTGGTATTGGAATCGGAATTGTTAAAAATTTTGGTATCGTCCCATCACTAAATACTACATCACATTTCATTTGGAAAACATGGTCATTCAGGCCTGTTGGTGTTATGCAAGTCATGAGCAATATTTTATAATAAAATTGTGCAAAATGTCAATTTCAAGTCTGCTAATTAATGTAAAACTATTTACAATTCACAAACTGTCCCATTCATTCTTTTAAGCATCAAAATTTTTCTTAAAACTAACAAAGTTAATAAATAGTTTTACACGTTCATGAATGAAAGAGCCACTTTGTAGATTGTAAATAGTGTATATTCTTATCTTAAATTATGTAGGCTACTTTGGTGGCTTTGTGAATAGTTGTATGTCAATTAGCTGACTCAAGATTCACATTTTGCACAATTTTATTATAAAATAGTCTAGCTCATGACTTGGATAACCTCAATAGGACCCAGTGGTATAATTTTTTCCAAATGAAATAAAATGCAATATAAAGGAGCTATGGTACCGTACTCTTTACCATACCATATATGGCAAGTCATTCGAAAAATCTACTGCTCTATGACTGAAAAGTACTTTTGTAGATCAAGTCTACAAGTCTGTTTTCTGATTTTCTTATGCTCTTGAGTTTTTCCATCAGCCCTACATTGCGTACCTTCAAACATATCAGTGTCATGTCTAAGGTGAGGAGACCAAGGTTTAATGCATTATTCTAAGTGAAGCCTAACATAAGAATTACATAATTGGCAGATGGCTTCCTTGTGGGAGGAGATTGTAAACACCAACTGACTGAGGAAGTACTTGAGTGGGATGTTAGGCAGGAGAAAGGGACTGCTGGGACTCCCATTTCTCATTTACTATCCTCCTCAGCTGATCTTTTTCCCTCTCTCATCATTTACCCAGTGAGCAGTCCAGCATGCTCTCAAACACATGCTTCTCCCATTATTCCTCACTACACACACAAGTACATGCATCTTACACACTACACAATCTTTTCAAAATTTATTAAAAGCAAAAAAAATGGTACTGTTGAGCCATGGAGACCTTGTTTTTGGCTCTCTCCTGCTATGGAGGGGTAACTTTTGTCAGTGCTTGCCCTTAGCCCCACCTCTTTTCTCCACAAAAAACTAAACTGACATTCCTCTTAATAATACCTAGCATTTTATGTCTTATTTCTAGCCTTTAAGCACTACTTAGAAGATTTGAAATCACTACTAACTATAATACCAAAATATTTTCCCTGTCTAACCAGTTTCCTTGCATCTCATAACTAAAAGTTTTCATTATTTCTATCAAAATGGATGACACTGCATTTTTTGAACATTGAATTCTCCATCTGTCATTAGTCTTATTTACAAAGCTACTGAAGTATCCTATATTGCTTGAGGTAAAATATAGCTACATTATTTATCCATTTATAAACTCTCTCATTCATGAAATTGTCCAAATTTTTCTTAAAACTAAGGAGCAATTATTTACGACATTATATGTCAAGCCATTCTAATTCTAAAAATCTACTACTATGACTAAAAAAGTATTTTCATGGAACCAGTCTACAAGTTTGTTTTTCTATTTTCTTATTATGCACTTTTCTTCTGTTAGACTAAGTAGTAGTTACATCTTAACTGTTCAAACTTTAAAACATTTTGAACATCTGATTATCATATCCTCCTCAAACTCTGAAAACTGAACATACCAAATTCCTTTGATCTTTTACTGTATACCACTCTACTTAAGCTAGGGATAAGCTTGGTTACCCTACATTGCGCACCTTCAAGTATATCAATATCATTTCTAAGATGAGAGGACCAAGCTTGAATGCAGTATTCTAAGTGATGCCTAACAATAATTATATAATTTTCAGATGACTTCCTTACTCTTCTAACTATTACTCTTAATAATGATACCTAGCATCTTATTCACCTTATTTCTAGCCTCGAAGCACTGTTCAGGAAACATTTTCCTGACTAACATTCTCTAACCAGTTTCCTACTCATTATTTCCTGATAGTTCTCAGAGGAATACATTTCAGTTGTATAGCTTCAACACTTTCCTTGAATCTAGACCACATCTCAATAGCATTTCTATTTGCAAATTCATTGTTCCACTTTGACCCTAACAACTCCCTACATTTACTATAGTCACCCCTTGAGAAGCAAGGTGCAAAATAAGCATTGCTGACAAGATTGCTACTTAATTAATCATAAAATATATAACAGAATGGTCACTTTCCCTAATTACTCTCCTGTTATAAGTTCACTAATAATGCATTTAACCATTAGACAGAACCAAATCTAAGATTGTTTGATCTCTAGTTGCTTTATCTTAAAATTGGATTAGAATGCAATTTGATAAGATAAACCAACTATGGTTGACAATAACATTTTTCTATGATTTATAGAGATAACATTTGTTTTGTGCTTACAATGAAGTCTGGAGTGGTCTACTGATTATTGTAATAATTTTTGATGACATTTTGATTTGATAGGAAAATTAGCATTAAATATATCCATTTGGGGGGTTTGAAATTTTGTTTGTTATGGTACTTTCACTTATTCCCATTTATTTTAGTTATTCACTTTCTGAGCATCATAGTCTCTCAATTAGTTTACTTTTCTTTGTGGAGTTTCTCTAACCAGCTTAAGAGATTCATTTGTACCTGTTATTTGAGATTTCTTATGCATTTCTATAATTCCATGGCTACTTTGATCACCTTTTACATCATGTGAGCTAGAATCACCAGAAATAGAACTCTGGGGGTTTATTTTCAAATAAAGGCATCTCATCAGAGTTAGGTGGTCAAGCAGCTTCAAGCAAGAGGAAAATAGCTTTTGACCCTTCACACAGTTTAATTTGTTTTTCTGATAGAATGCAATCTTTTATGCATCTTATTCCAGGATGCTTTGCAAATGGATAATAAGCTTTTATACCATTTGTATCCTTAAATGTTTGAAACATTTTCAAACATTTTAATAGTTTAAATTAATTTCAAAAATATACTTACAAAGCCTGAAATAGAAAGAAAAAAATTGAGTATAAAATATGTATCAGAAATTGTGAAAAAGAATTATATAAAATAGTTCATAGGCCTTATACTTAAGCCTTTGCTAAATACATTATTATTTACACAATTTACAAGTTCTCTTTCATGAAACCAACTAACTTGAAGTTATTTCAGGACCTACTGTTTACCACATAATATAATTCATTCCAAACATCTATTTCATGACTAAAGTGGTTTTGCAGATTCAGACTAAGTCTTTTTCTAATTTTCTTATTATGCCCTTGAACTTTGTCATACTCTAATAAGAAAATATTATTTACATATAAATTGTCTAAACATTTGAACATCTGTATCATCTCTTAATGTCCAATTCTTTCAGTCTTTCTCCATATTCTAACCTTCCTAAGATAGGTTAGTAAAAAATGATTTATATTAGGCCTCTACTTAAATTCATGGAGTAAAACCAAACTTTTGTTATTCTAAACCTTGCAAGATATACCTAATGAAATTAGGTCTTACAAAGTAAAATTAACTAATTACAGCAGATAAAGTTTAGCTACAGGCAATTATCTTTCCCTTGTTTCTTGTTATTGTGTGATTTACCTTTTCTATTAACAGTAAGGATTATACAGTATGATAAGACTTGAAGCGTTATGTGGAATCTAAACCATGGGTCACTACTAGTGATGTATCGATGGCAAATTTTAGCCGAAGTCGATGCTGATGACTAGCAAATTAGCTGAAGCCAATGCTGATGACTAGCAAATTGGCTGAAGCCGAAGCCGATTATTTAATAAATAAAAACTTAAATTTTTTGAAGATTTCTTATGTTGGTATCAAATTATTAATTTTTTATATATCCCTCTCTAGCCAGTTTACCATCTGCAGTACCTAGTGTACAGTAGATTAATAAATTAGTTATTATAATGGAGTAATAACATCATAATAGCTGAAACCTGATTTTGAGTCTGAATTTTTCGTTTTAACTGGAATTTTGTTTCAAAACTTTGAATAAAAAATAGAGGAACAGGGAACACCTAATAGGCCTACTGAAGTTCTGATTGATTCAGTTATTTGCCCATTTTACTCAAAGGAAATCATTTTTACATAAAACCTTCATTACAACTAATTTATGACATCTTTGTTTCATTTTCTCGTTTTTCACCTTCTCATAGAGAAAGGTGAAAATAATTATTTTATGTATGGTGCAATGATACAGTAGGTACCCCCTAGCTATCTTTCAACAAAGGTCATGAATATATACACAAATCTAACAAATGTGTTTATTAGACAATATTTTTAACTTTATTTTTTTTATAATGGCCTCCTCATCACCCCTTATAGCCATCCGATCCTCCCACATTAAATTATTTATTTTTAAAAATCAAACAAATATAATTGGCCACATCATCAGCCAAATTTGGCCAAAGCTGATGCCGATGGCAAAAAGTTGGCTGATATAGCCGATGCTGATTAATTGGTGCATCACTAGTCACTACCATACATCATCTGGATACGGAGGATGATCACTTGTACTACTACTATTCTCCTGACCCAGTGCCATATGACAAAAGACACACCTACAGCTTATTATAGAATCTGAACCATAAGTAACTGGATTATCTGAATGTAGATAATGGCTAAATAACCCAGATCCAATGTTATCTACGATGGGTGGTCAGAAAATAAGTTTATGCAGCGTGTAATTTCGTAACTAAAGGGCCTACATTGATTATATTTGTATCAGGTGAATTCATTAATCATTGTTGGCAACACTGCATGTTGATTTGGTTGCCATCTACCGTACATTAGTTATATGAGTCAGTTGAACATGGTTGCTCGACTGGAACAGTGCCCTGCCCTATGGAGCAGTCGAGGATGTTTGTTTAATGGCTGCTTGTAAATGTTCCAGTGTTGAACAATATGCAGCTGCATTGATTGTTGTGCCTTTTTGCATGAAGTCTGAGCAAAATGCCTTTGTGGTTCCAAAACATGGTGATGATCACTTTGCCAGCGGACCTCACAATCTTGAACTACTATGGTTGCAGGGACCCATGGTGTTTCCATTCCATGCTGGCATGTTTTGTTTCCAGAGTACGGTGATGAACCCATGTTTTGTCTCCTGTGACAATGTGCTAGAGAAATTCTTGACCACTGACAGACTCTGAATATTGTTGCAGAAATGATGGGGCACTGTTCCAATTGAGCTGCCATGTTCAACTGACTCATATAACCAATGTATGGTAGATGGCAGCTGAATCAACATGCAGTGTTGCCAATAATGATTAACGAATTCACCTGATACAAACATAATCAATGTAGGTCCTTTAGTTACAAAATTATATGCCATGTAAACTTATTTTCTGACCACCCCTCATAATTTCCCCCATATATCCAGAAGGGTGTTGCAGCATGGTTGCACAGTAACTGTTCCTTCCTCCTCAGCTTCTCTCTTGCCCTTTGAATAGAGAAACATTCACACTGACTCCATTTTATTAATGATTGTGCAAGGGAGGCTTACTCCCATAAATCATTACAAAAGTTCTACAGGGTGTCCATAAAGTCATGCATTATAGGAAAATACATTTATTTTGTTTATTTATTTTTTATTTATTTATTTATTCATTTATTCAAAATGATTCCCACCAATTTCAAAATGTTTGCAAGTGAAAAAGCAGGTTTCTTTGTTCAACATATTTGGCCTGATGGAGATGTAAATAAATAGACATTGCTTATGTTCCTATGATGCATGATTTTATGGACACCCTGTAGAAGTGTTTTAAGGTGCTTGATCTAAAGACTTAAGATGGAAATTGTCTGTAGCTTATATCATAAAGCTAATTTATTGGTTTTCTTGGTAAAAAAAACTTTTCATATTTTTGCAATTTTTATTTGATAAACTTTTTTTTTTTCCAGCTTTTATTTCTTTGACCAGATTTATAATTCAGAATCTGGAAGCTTTGTATCTTCACTCACATTTACTTGTGTATTTCCTTTTTTAATTTTGAGTATAACTTGAGCTTAGTGTGTTTGTTTAACCTAGGAATTCTTTATTGATTTAGCCTACATAATTTGATCAGTAAATTTTGGATTCAACTTAACTCTTGTGAAGATCCTGAAGGACAATCACCGTCTACTTTATAATCTAACTTCTTTACGGCCCTGTCAAATTTTGACTTAATCCTCATGGCTCAGCCTGAGCCTTTGAAGGTAAGTCACTCAGCTTTTTTAATTAAATTTAAATTTTCACATGAAATTAAACTGGATTTACCTTAGGTCAAGTGGGGAAAGGAATATATATATATATATATATATGGTTTGCAGAAGTATTTACAAATTGAAAAATATTATCCAGATATTAATGGTAGCTTAATTTTTTGCAATTTAGTAAAATTTATTTTAATATACAGGGCGTCCCAAAAAAATGTATACACACTTTAACAGCTGATAGCTCAATTGATGTTTCTTTCTTTCCAAGTTAAACCCATTAGAATTAATAATGGCAGTCAGACTAAGCTTTGAACAAAGGAAATTCATTCTAAAATGCTACTGGAAGTGTGAAAACGCAGTTGAAGTGCAAAGACAGTTTAGGAGGGAGTTTCAAACAGATCCACCAACGCGACTTACCATCACTCGAATTAGAGATAAGTTTGAAGCCGATGGAACTGTTCAGAATGTCCACAAGAAGCGTTCCGGAAGACCACGGACATCGACAAGCCCCACAAAGCAAGAAAGAGTACTGGAAATGTATCACCAAAGTCCAAGAAAATCTGTGCGGCAAGCGAGTCGTGAGGTAGGAATTTCGGAATCGTCTGTCCAACGCATTTTGAAGTGCTGTCAATGGAAAAGTTACATTCCAAGATTAGTCCATGCTATTAATGAAGATGATCCGGACCGAAGAGTGGAGTATTGCGAGTGGTACTTGGCACGATGTGGATGTGGATTGGACGAAGGGGTTTCGTAGAATATCCTCCGCGTTCACCAGACCTCACACCACTAGACTTTTTTTTATGGGGATACTTAAAAGACAAAGTCTATGCTATAAAACCTGCAACAGTCGCTGAATTGAGAGCAGCCATTGAACGAGAATGCGCACAAATACCAAACGAAATGTTTCGTGATGTTTGCGATTCCATTGCTTCGCGTTATCAGCAGTGCCTGGACCAGAACGGACGTCAGTTTGAAAACAGGCGTTGACAAAACAATTAAATAATGTCTGTAGATTCTATTACATTTTGAAAATGAAATGTATTCTAATAAACACTGCCTTTATAATTATTTAAAGTGTGTATACATTTTTTTGGGACGCCCTGTATTTTTTATGGTAATTTATGTTATGCAGAACATAAAATTAGTATAAGCCAGTAATTATTAGATTAAATACAATATTTTGCCACTTTAAAAGTCATTGTAATTAATTCCCATAGAGTTTCTTCAATATTTTGATAATTTAGCATTGCTAAATTAAAAGTCCTCTAATTTTGAAATTAGCAATATAGACTATGCATAGTTTAGTGTGCTGTCAGCCTCGATAGGGGAAGGTTCATTTTAATGCTGTTCAATGAAATTTTTACTTATATATTTCCAATTTGAGAGGATGGTTAAGACACGTGAGTTACCTAGCCAAGAGTTAGGAGAATTGATTGCTCTTGTTAAAATGGGTAATTATTCCAATACAAGTATTGCAAAAATGCTGAAGATAAGTGAAGGTACAGTCGGATACCATAAGAAATGTATTTTAAACCAAGGAAGTACCTGTAAGTTAGTCCAAACTGGAAGAAAGAGGGTTTTGTCAAAGTGTGGTGTAACCATGTAAGGCATCTAAAATTTCTGGCTTTGGAGAATAGATTTATGACAGCAAGTGACTTGAGTAAAGAATTAGTGAAAGTGGGAGAAACAAAAGTCAGTGCTGATACAGTAAGAAGAAGGTTAACAGATAATGAGATATTTGCTTGTGAATAAAAAAAAACCATTGTCAAAGAAGAATGTGATAGCACAATTAGAATTTGCTATTCAACACGAAGATTGGGATGCTGAGAACTGGTTGAAAATTGTATGGAGTGATGAAAGCAGATTTGAAATTTTTGGTGGTGATAAAAGGAAGAAAATTGTTAATAGATGAATTGGTGAAGAATATAAGAATGAATGCCTTATTTTGATAGTGAAAAAAGGTGGTGGGGGGGAATCAGTGTGAGAGGCTCCTTCTCATCAAAGGGAGTTGGAAAATTACACTGGATCACTGAGAATGAAAATGGACACATGGATCAATATGTATTCAAACATCTATTCACTAATATTGCAATCCCAGCTGCTAAAGAACTTCATGGAGATTATGCAAACTTTATATTTCAACAAGATAATGATCCTAAGTATAGTGCTAAATCACTAAAACAGCTCTACAGTAAGCTTGAAGAAGAAGGGTTTAAAATGCTAGGATGGCCTTCTCAGAGTCCAGATTTAAATCCTATTGAACATCTTTGGGATGAGCTCAATAGAAAAGTAAGAGCAAGAGAAGCTAAGGCAAAAAATAAAGAAGATTTATGGAGAGTTCTTCAAGAAAAGTGGTATAAAATCAGTCCTGAATCGTGCATGAAGTTGGTTGACTCAATGGCTTGGTGTCTTGAACTAGTCTGAAAGAACAAGGCTGGCCATACATGATACTAATTTTTATAAGTTTTTATAAATAAATTTTTACAAATAAGTACCATAAGATTGGGTAACTGGGCCCTACTAATTTTAAGGTAAATTTCGTTATTATTTTTTCCATAAATTTTAGGTACCTTTGCATAGGTAGGTACCTACAATTTAAAGAAAAATTCATACATTTTATATAATGAAATTTACCTTAAACTTAGTAGGGCCCAGTTACCCCATCTCACAGTATGGTATTTTTCTTTTATTAACCTGTTTTACTGTGAAATATGTAAAATATTATTATATTGCAATTAACCCATTGATACCTAGTTACGCATTTTCTATCACTTGCAGATCCAAGATGGAGAGAGAGGGGATACTTTTATACTTTTTCAGATTAATTTTATAATTTTGTCATTTTAGTAGATAAATATTACATATATTTTCAGTTGAGGATTTTGCTAAAAAAATTGTCTTACCTTATCATTTACACACTGGCCAATATAATTTGTCAGTGTCAAAACAAAATTTCCTAAGTTACTTTTTGACATTTTTGAGTTTTTGTTGCTAATGCCATGTAAAAAAAATTGCGCTTCTTTTGGTACAAATTTTGTCCTTGTAGGATGAGCTATAAGGGTGATATTTGCAAAAAATCATATTTTCCTGTCATAAGCAATTTATTTTATTTTTTATTTTTTTTATTTTTTATTTTTTCTCTCTCTCTCTCTCTCAACCACAAAAAACGACTTAGGAAAATATGGTATGACTCTGACAATTCTGCAACTACATCATCAATAAATAACTTGAAACACACTATTACTTTTTCATGATCAAACACAATATTTGGATTTATACTGGAATATGAGTGCTGTAATGGAGGCTTCTCCGATGGCCTTTTGTCTTCAAACAAATTTGGAACACGAGTCCAGTTTTTCTCTAATTGAATAGGCTCATTTTCCCATTCACTCTCAACACTGGTGTCACTAAAATCACTAAGCCAATCACTATCCTCTTCCTCAGTAGGAATGTAATCAGAATCAGTGTCACTAACATCTATTTCACTTATTATGAATGTTTATAAGTATAAAAAGCAATTATGACAAACACAAGTCAACCATGCCGTAAACACTGCTCAAGGGCGTAAATGACATGATGTTTATAATGTTAGCCCCACTCACAAATTATACCCATTTGTGATTGGTTGAAAGATTTGAGTCAATAAACTCCTCCTATGACTCAGAAATCCCTCAGTAATATTCTCCTAAGAATATTAAAGTGGTAGAAAAAATAAATGCATATGGATCACGCACATTACCCATGGGATAGATATTGGTGTGTACGTCTCGTGGATAACGTACGTTTTCCATCGGGGCCAGTGGGTTAAATATCTTATTATATATACATTCTTATTCCAAATATATTACAACTTATGATTCATAAATACTTTTGTGGACCAGTGTGTGTGTGTGTGTATATGTGTATATGTATGTGTATATATATATATATATATATATATAATATATATATATATATATATATATATATAATTCATATATAGGTGGGTAAAAAAAAGTGACCCCTTAGAGGTAAACTGTCATATTAGAAAAAGTAAGGGGACTAGAGTTCCCAAACTTCATAGATGTTTACCTTAGCATGTTGTTCATCTTAATTGAGAAGTTGCTCAATGCAGGCCTCCAAATGTGGATGCCACTGATCAATACACCTGTTTATATATCATTGAGACACCTTCTCCCAGCTGAGCAGAATTCTTTCACATAGTTCACCTATGTCTCTTATATTGGTACCAGGGATGTAAACTTTGGACTTCAGGGCTTCCCAACACTATAATCTAGTGGTGAAAGATTGGGGCTACTAGCCAGCCACATATTGGTTTGATAAAATCTGGTGTTTCATTCTCAAGGAATATGACAATTTGGCATGCTCTGTGAGCAGGGGCTCCATCTTGTTGGAAAGTATATCTTTCACTCTATCTAACTGATATTCAACAAATTAGTGGTGGTTCATTATTAGTAGGAAATTATAATAAAATTCAACTTTAATCAGACTAAAGGAAAATGTCATTCTTTCTCTGAAGTAAAGTTGCAGAAATGTTTTGCAATAAAGCCACCAAGAGAATTTAGTCATGAATATTTGCAAGAATTTTTCAGTGTAAATAAACCCTTTGGTAATGTACAGAGCCCAGTTAAAATAAAATGGGTATCCATGCAATAGAAATAACATTTAGGTTGTGCACACAATTTGAAAAAGTTGAACATCATCTACCATAGCTTTCATGCATTATCATAACCCTGATATTGCTCAAGATCAATTAGACTAAACTACTTTTAGAGCTATCATAGAGTTTGCAGATATGCAACTGCAAAACTGATGATGCTCTCCCATGTGTGTGGGAGGTTTCACTTTTTCAATGTTGCATTTGACAAGCTACTCCCAAACATGTTCAGTAAGGTTCATGTCAGGGCTTTTAATTATTATATTCCAGGAAGAACCCACATTTCCCCTTTGTTACTTCCCATTAAGTTGGTTTTGGAACTAAACTACAATATGGTGCATTCTTGTGGTAGCACAGTTGGGACAATGGGAAATGAGTCTCTTGATAAATAACAGTTCAGTCTTCCCAACATATTGAGTCACTACCCACAATAATATTACACTTAGTATAACATATTTAGGTTTAGGTTAGTTGGTGTTTGCTTCAACATGAATTGGTAAGACATGACTGAGAATAGAGTAGAACTCCAAAATGCCATAGGTATGTACAGTATATAATTTTGGCTCAAGCTAATGTTTCTTTTACATTGGCAGCTGAAAGCAGAGGTTCTCAAGTTCTCATTAGGTTCCTCATAGCTTGATTTATACATAGAACCATTTGATGTGACAGACATATTGGTAGTGTTTGTTTGTGGATTGAATGTTACCTGGTTTAGTGAGTGCTGTTTGTGTTTCCTCTTTAAATGGTGATTATTTTACAAATGCTGTTTCCAAGCCAAAATTTTTCAACAGGGCTCTTCACTGTATAGCTAGTTGTTTCAACTCATTGAAGTTTTTTGAGCATATACTTAGTGCTCTGCTGGTCATCAGTTAAATAGAGCTATAGATAATAGAGAATAAGGCCTACACCTACAGTCCAACACAAGTAGCCCAGATTGGGAAGAAGATTTTGTAATTAATGAATTTTTCTTAAGCAAAGTTTTGGTAGTTAAGCATTGTATTAAATAATTGTATAAATGGTATGGAAAGTTCTATACTACAAATATATAGGCCTATGGTAGCCACAGAGATAAGTTCACACTCCTCTGAGTAATCATGCTCAAGAATAAAAGATAAATTTTAATGAATGTAAGCTTATGGTAGGCATATAGAATTGATATAAGAAAGAAAGTTCCCTAATAACAATTTGACCATAGTACAAATATTGGCACTGGGTGTTGGAGACGTAAACAATTTAAAGTAAATATAAATTCTTCTTCCAGTGCTGCTCAGTTAGCTGGATATTGAACTCAGGCTGTGAAGACCTGGGTACAACCCCCACCACTGCTACAATTGTTTTGGAAATGGGTCAGCCACCTTTTCTGTGACTAGTCTAGCTCGGGTGACCCAGTGTTCATTTTAGATTTTTATATCTTTAACAAGGTTTGCTTATCTCTATGATTTGGTCAGCATGCCTGTCTTGATGGATTCTTAATTAGTTTTAAGAATAATAACAGAATTGAATGTACTTCATTAGAAAATGAGTTAAAAAAATTAGATACCGTACATTAACATACTGTTATAGTCCTATCTATGGTACTTTTGATTCATTTGGAGAAAATACAGAAACAATTATAAGCAAAATCACTTCAGCATTAAGTTTGGATTTAACCTGTCATACAGTTTGGTTTTAGTTATAAGACATCAGTTATGGTAGGGTTAAACAACCCCAATAAAAAAAATATATCTATATTTTTTTTTTTTTTTTTTTTTAGTTTGGGAAGAACCGATTCGCCTCTATTTAAAGGGCATATCTCAGCGGAAAAACAAGAAAAAGTGAGAGGAAAGACAGAGGAAAAAGAAAGGGTGGAGGGGACAGTCGAAGTGGAAAAAGACCAAGGATGACAAGGACTGCAGGGTTGAGCCCCACCATCCTTGGGTGCTAGGGCCGGGAGGGCGCACGTGAAACCTCCAGGAACAAGCATGTACAAACGAGCACAAAGAGCACTCAAGAGCACGAGCTTAGAACCCCCTTGCGGGGTATATATATATATATATATATATATATATATATATATATATATATATATTATATATATATATTATTTTGTCTTCTGTTACATGATAGTACATGGGTTGGTAGGCACCATCTTAGCTGTACCCATAAGGAATTGTGTGATGAGCACTCCTATATTTCATAGTGATTACAGGATCGCCAGATGTACTTCGAAAATTAGCACTTTTCTGCTGCTACTGATAGATCTTAGATCTTGAACCACCTTTGGAGGTAGAATGAGGCATGGTCTTATGGTTTGAATGCTTAGTCTAGTTAAAGTTTCAACATTTTTTCATAAATACAGGATTTATTTAATAAAATTTTGATGTACCTCCATTGTATTTGATGATTAATTTTTTCCTTTTGTAGTAGTTTACTGTAATGATGACTTATTTTCAGGTGACTTATGCTGCTGGGATGGGAGATGGTCTGCTTTCCTTGTGTTGGAACAATCATCGTTCCACATTTTGTCATGTTATTTCAACTCTTCGACAAAAGGTAGCTTAAACCTAAAGTTTTTATTTGATAAATGTTACACATTACCTTGTGCTATCATTTATAAAAAATGCTTCTTGAAAGATGGGGAAATTATAGGTACTGAAGGTCTTCATATACAGAAGAGCTTCTTGCATACTGTACAAGGCTATATGACATTTTATATGGATTTTCATAGGTTAAATGCTTTAGACATCCTGGCCCTGCGGAAACAAACTGTTCTTTTCTCAGATTTTAAGACTGGAGTAAAGGCATAAAAATAAAATACTGTCAATACTTTTGGGGTAAACCCATTTTGAAGCTACATGTCAGACAGACACTCAAGAACTTTAGTTCTTGTCTGAGTTGCAGCTTCAAATTGATCTTTATAGCAAATGTATTGGTGCATTCAAGAACCAGGTTAGGTTATCTTTCTCTCTCCTCCTTGAAAGTTTCCAAGTTTAAAATATTTTGTTAAGTTCCTCCAGTAAAAGACAGACTAATAAAGGGTATATATTTAACCTTCAGAGTTTGTTTCCAGTCCCCATTACAGACTATAAGGAAACTTGTGAACAAATAATTGAAAGTTACATCTAGAAATACTAGGAGTGTTTTTTAACATCATTTTTAAAGGGAGTTATAACATCATGCACAAGTGATAATAGACTAATCAGATTCTTAGCTAAGTATGACATCCTAGCAAAAATGCAATTTGGATTAGAGAAGGCCACACCACAGAAGATGCTATCAATGTGCTATTAGAGAATTAGAAAGATCTATAAAAAACACAACCTTTAATTTTCCTCAACCTATCAAAAGCCTTTGATATGCCCTCGCATGATACCTTACTAGATAAATTAAACACGTATGGCATAAGAGGAAATATGTAGAGGTGCACTGGAACTTGGTTCTGGCTTGTTAGTTCTAAGCTAGAACCACAAATTTTCAGAGTTCCAGTTCTGGTTGGAACTTTTCAAAAATAGCTGGCTGGAACTGAACTTCTTAAATTATGTGTTGTTTAAAATTAAGTTAGAAGAAAATATGTATGATATATCATCATGACTTTATTCTTGCTTATAATTATTCAGTGACTACTGCAGCTGTAGGAGGGGAAACCAAGGAAGATTTAAAATTTAAATTGTTGTATACAGTTAAATACAGAGGAGAATGCAGCATATTTTTGTAAGATTCCAATATAATACCTAATGCTAACCTTGTAAAAAAGAAATGATGTGCAAACTGTTTTTCACATAGGTCTACAGTGCGGTGAACCAAATGGAAAATATAAAATTTTATATATGGAGAATCATTTTCAGAGCAGCTGAGTTTGTCAAAATTTTGAAACAGAAATATTAACCTAAATTATGATGTCAGTTTGGTGCAGTATTGCTGGGATGAGCGTGTGTTAGTTATAGCTACCACCCAAGTATTCTAATAAGAACTGATAAAAAGAACTCTCTCAACAATAATATTACACACATTGATTCAGTATACAAAGTATGGTACACAATTGTGGGTCCATTGTATAATGATATTATAAAGCCAATAAAGTTGAATTCATTACACTGGTATGCATATGAAATTTTTTTGCCTGCTGTGAGGGTTTTTTCAACTCATATTATATAATTCGACCATGCTGAATTCGAAAATGACATTGGTTTTTCTCTATTGGCCATTTATTATAAGTCCAATTTTATCCCAAATTTATTGATTTTTTTTAGCTTAAACACTGTAGATACGAGTAATATTATGAACACTCATGAAAAATGAAAACATTGTGTGAATAAATACTTTTATTCATACAATGAATATGGAAAAAAGTTTATTGAGGAAGGAATGAAGTTTTTTTGGCTTTCCGGCTATGTTTTTCTTCGGGCATGTCTCGCTTCAAACACCAGCAATAGTCCGCTAGCATATTGATATCCCAGTTTCCCTGGTACCTCTCTTCCATTATTTTGATATTTTGGTGAAATCATTCACCCTGTTCCTCACTATAATCCCTGCAATTTTCAGGAAAATAGTCCAAGTGGGACCACAAAAAGTGCATTTTTATGGACATGCGCGACCCATGAGCTTTGAAAGCTTCCATCAAGTTTTCGACAATGGACTCGTGTATTCTGGACTTCTACACTTGCCAAGAAAATCAGTGACGACTGATTTGAGTGCCTGCCAGGCATTCTTCTCAGTTGGAGTCATTGCGTTTTCGAACTGAGTATCCTTGATCAAAGTTCGAATTTGAGGACCATCAAAAACCCCAGCATTTAGTTTAGCATCAGATATATGAGGAAATTTACTCTCGAGATATCGGAATGCTGAACCCTCCTTATTCATTGATTTGATGAAATTTTTCATCAAGCCCACCCAGATTAATATGAAGTGGTGGGAGCAAAATTTTTGTTGGTGGTACAAGGGGCACTGAAATGACATTATGCGACGCAGGTTCAAAATTCTCTCTGGATGCCCATTCACGCCGTGCATAGTGCTTCTCATCTGCTCGGCTATCCCATTTGCAGAGGAAACATGGGTATTTCGTGTATCCCCCTTGCATTCTCAATACAAATGCCACAATCTGAAAAAAAATGAAAATATTTAAAGAATTTAGGGAATTTGTTCTATCAGATAAAAAAATCTATGCATTGGACTGTATCACTTCTGTGGGGAAGTTAAGTGTTCTTTCTTATACGCTCTCAAATAACCTTTGGAAAAACAACATAGTCAATAGCAATAGTTTACTTATGATATTAGTATTACCTTCAAATCTCCACAGATCCTACAGTTATGTTGGTCGTATACGAGAGCATCCAGTAAAATTTTCATGTTATCGTAGCTCTCAGTAAGTTGTACGGAATGTGCTACAGGGACTGATGCAACCCTATTCCCAATGTTGAGAAGTACTGCTTTCAAACTTCGTTTAGACGAGTCTATAAATAGCCTCCATTCTGATGCGTTATATGGCAGGCCCAAGGATTCGATTAGCCCCTCAACATTGCAGCAGTACACTAAGGAAGAGGTATTTTCGTGCACTGCAAAAAACTTGTGGAATTCTTCCTCTCGTTTCCTATACCAGGAGAATGTTGTTCCCGGAGCCAGCAAGTTGTCCTCTCGAAGTCGTGAGCCCAAGATCTCGGCAGCTAATTTGGAAAGTCCTAAATCCCTGGTAAGATCATTAAGTTTGGCCTGGTTGAGAGGCCTCGGCTCATTTGAAGCGGTATTTTGAGGTATATACGACTGGGACTGGTCATTGGCATTGGTCATTGATTCATCATCAGAATCATCGAAATAGAAGAAGCATTCAGACAGTGGCGGCTCGTGAGGGAAGGCTGCGGTCTGTAAGATATGAAATAGGTCGATGGAGTCTGTATATTTTCTTTCTTTTTCATTCATACTGTCCCTTCGGGGACAATATGAATGAAAAAGAAAGAAAATATACAATCATTGTATATGTAACTTGTATAACAATATGTATGTGTAAATGTATTTTCTATAACAATATGTATATGTAAATGTATGAGTACCATTATGGTGAATATTATGCTATATATGGTGAATATTACATTATGGTGAATATTATGTCAAGTTTCATATGAGGATTTCAAAATATTTAAGAAAAATAAATTTATAAGCCCACCTTGGAGGTTTGTCATGCAGAAATAGCAATCTGTCACGTGATCCTTTCCTTCTCTCCAAATCATGGGAATTCCAAAGGCAAAGATTTCGCTCTGCCTTTGCTCCATCTTCTCAATTTTCAATGCACGTCTTGCAGCACATATGAGGGGCGAAATTTTTGTCCTGGTCCCCTAGCTTAATTCCAAAGTATGCTCTATACATTGTCTTCACAAATTTAGTGATTTGGGACTGGTTATTTGGCATGGTAACCGTCCCACATATGTAGCAGAATCTATTGGGATCATTTTTACACGCTCTATTCATTATGAAATATTTTATCTATATGCCTGAAAAGTAAAAAAAGATATTATACAAGTGAAACAAGTGATGATAGATGTTACTGTTCCAATTCCGCTTTGACAAAATCACGAAAAATTCTATTTTACTTATGAGGCCATAGCCGGATAACCTGAGCTGATTGAGAAAAACGGATTGCAGATTCGAAATCAGCAGGAAAAACTCTATAAGAATCACTTACAAAACCCTTGACAGCAAAATTGATGCATACCAGTGTTATATAACAATTTTTAACCAAAACATTCAACAAGCACAAAGCTGTTTACAGTACAGTATTGGGTAAATATTATGTATCTATCAATAAAACTGCAAAACTTTTATATGTTTAATTAGTGAGATTAGCTCTTGGCAACATCTGCCATATTTTGCAATCTGACTCATTGGGAAACTGTTAGATTACAATATTATTATATTACTACCCTATGTATCATTATTTGTGTTAGAATGGCTGAAAATTCAAATACTGGTTTTAGTGTATCCCGAGAAATATGTTAAATTGGTTTAAGTCATCTCTCTCTAAGATTCACTTTT
This sequence comes from Bathynomus jamesi, assembly GCA_023014485.1. Lineage (NCBI taxonomy): Eukaryota > Metazoa > Arthropoda > Malacostraca > Isopoda > Cirolanidae > Bathynomus > Bathynomus jamesi. The sequence continues at coordinate 12,394 of JAJOZX010000992.1, read as the reverse complement.
CATAAACTTCTGCAACATTCATGACCTTTACTCAAATTTTCAATCTATTAAACCACCTCTCCTTCTCCAAACCTTACCTTACCTCTTCCTCACTGAAACTTGGGTGTCTGGGCAGGCCCACCAAGAGGGTGGGGATACTGTGGAAAAATCTCCTGGGCCCAGAAAGGGAGGGGATAAAATTAAAAATATTAATAAAGCAATTGATCAAATAATGGAGAGGAAATATAATTAATGAACATACATTTTATAGAGATTATCATAGTCAAACTGAAATGGATGAAATATAATTATCTGCAGTCCACCAATGCCCAAGACTGACGACAGATCTGGGAACCATGGTAGTTGAAAGCCAGTTAGCCCATACTTTAAAGTTCATCAGAATTATTTACCATTTTGCTAGAGAGAGAGAGAGAGCAAAGAAAGTACCCTTCCAATTATGAAAATCTTGCAGTAAACAATTGTCTTGCCTGCATGGACTGGTAGTGCATTTGTAAATTGTATGGTGATAGAATTAATATAATTTATCCAAAAAATAAAATGGTCATTTTCTTCTGAGTTGTTTATTCATATTGTATATTTTGAATAGTGACTTGGACATATAATCAGTTTGCTTGTTATGTACACAAAAAACATTCATAATAAAATATTGAGTAAACAAGGGGGCCCATATACCAATCCTTCCCCGGGGTCTGGGGCTACTCTCGGCAGCCTGTGTCTGAGATGACTGACAGCAACACTTTTTCTATACCCTTCAACTTTCTCTATACTCAATTTCACTCCAAAGGTGGATGTTGCATACATGTCCACAATGACCAAACCTGTTCTTGTATTCCTGAATATGAATCCTCCAAATTCTATACCCTCTGGCTATGGCTTGCATGCCAATCTCAAACCAAATATATCTGTGCTGTTTACCTTTCTCCTAATTCTACTGACTATCCAAAATTCTCTGACTATGTTACTTCCAAAGTGGAATACATTCTATCCCACTCTTCTTTTGCTGAAATCACTATTTTATGAGATTTCAATATTCACCACCATCTTTGGCTTTCCTCTCATTTCACTAACATCCCTGGTGAACTTACTAGCTTACAACTTTTCTATCCAAAATGACCTAGAGCAGTTTGTACAGCACCCTACTTGTATACCTCATTGCCTTGGAGATAGGTCCAACATTCTGGATTTATTTCTCCACCTCTCATCCTCCTCCTTACTCTGTCAAGCTTTTTTCCTCCATTGGGCTCCTTCAACCACAATCTTCTGTTTTCTGTCCTATTGCTCCAATTTGGCCTTTGGATCCTCCCAAGAGGAAACCCTTTGGCACTTTGGTGCTACTGATTGGGAGGCTGTTAGGTAGTACTTCTGCGATTTCCCTTGGAATGATTACTACTTCCATGGCTGGGGCCCCTCTGAGTGTACTGAATACATCATGGAGGTGTACATTCCATATTCTGTTCCTACTACTAATGCAAAAAAACCTTGGTTTAACTTTGCTTATTTTAATGCTCTCCACAACAGAAAGGAGGCCTTCAGAAAGTACCATCACCATCCAACTCCTGTCTCACTTAGCTTATACACTCTACAGTATTTCTGTTTGCAGTTGTGTAAAATCTGTTCTTTGACTCACCAAATTTCCTTCATCTGACGAAAATGTGAAAATTTCTCCAATTTTAATTCTTGCTTTTTCTGGCATCTAGCTAAGAACCTCTCCAACAACTACTCCTTTCCCTCCTCTTTTCATTCTGATGGCTCAGTTGCCATCTCTCCTGACAAAGCTGAACTCTCTGCTTAAAATTTTACCTCCAACTCAACCCTGGATGATTCTCGTGCTGTTCCTCTATCTCTCCTCCCTCTGATTTAATTGTGTCTGAAATTAGAATCTCTTCCAAAGATGTTCTTTCTGCCCTATCTGGGCTGAACTCCAGGAAGGTGTATGGTCCTGATGGTGTTCCTTCTGTTGTTCTCAAGAACTGCACTTCTGTACTGACACCATTCCAAGGCAAACTTTCTTTCTTAGTCTTTCATCTTGGTACTTTTCCTTCCAACTGGAAGTTCACTTTCATTCAGCCTTTCTCAAACAAGGATGATCACTCTTTATCCTCCAACTATCATTCAATTGCTTTGATTTCTTGCCTTTCTAAAGTTTTTGAATCTATTCTTATAGGAAAATTCTTGAACACCCTTCTCACAATCTTCTTTCAGATTGTCAGTATGGGTTCCTCAAGGTATGCTCCATTGGCAATTTTGGTCATCTTCCTTTCAGAATTATGGTGAAACCTTTGCTATTGCACTAAACATATCAAAAGCTTTTGATATTCTTCATCTCTGATTTCCTTTCTAGCTGATCTATAGCTGCAGTTGTAGATGGCCACTTTTCTTCTAAAGCTATTAATAGTGATGTTCCTGAGGGTTCTGTCTTGTCACCCAATCTTTTCCTTTTATTTATCAATGATCTATTAAATTGCATTTCCTGTCCTGTCCACTCTTATGCTGATGATTCCACTCTTCACTTCTCCACCTGGTTCACAAAATGTCCCTCTCAACAGTTACTCCTTCCTTTGCATAGGATGACTATGATACACTTGACCTCTGATCTTTCTGCTATCTCTCAATCTCTGATTGGAACAGAGGAAAACTTGTGACTTTCAGTGCCTCAAAACTCAGTTTCTCCATCTGTCTACTCATCATGATCTTCCACACTACTATCCCCTTACCTTCAACAATACACAACTTAATCCTTCCTCTTCTCTTAACATTCTTGGCATTTCATTTCCTTGCTTTTTTTAAACAGCTTCCAAGAGGTTAGGTGTGTTGTACTGGCTCCACAGTTTCTTCATCCACACTCAGTTGCTGTCTCTGTACAGGGGTCTTGTCAACCCTTGTTTGAAGCTTGCTTCTCATGTGTGGGGGCTCAACCCACACAGCTCAACTTGACTGGATGGAATCAAAGGCTTTTCATCTCATCAATTCCCCACTTCTCACTGTCTTTGATCCCTCTATCTCATCAGCAACGTTGCCTCACTCTCTTTACTATCGCTATTATAATAGACATTGCTCTTCTGAACTCTCTAACCACATGCCTCCTCCTATAAGGAGAACGTGTGGTACATTTAAAAAAAAAAAATTATATATATATATATACACACACACAGGGTGTCTCAAAAGTCACTATCTATTTTGAAAAATAATGGGAATTACGAAAAACTGGTTAAGACATGAAAAATTATTTATTTCAAAGTAAGTGCCACAAAGAATTAGTGCTATTTATTTATCTGTCTCCACATGGTGACCATCAGTGTCTCTACAGAGCTCAAAGCGATAAGTTGTTTTCCGGAAACACACTTTCCAGCATTTGAGGTGTTATTTTCTGAACTGCATCGGTAATACGATTTCGAAGTTCGGCTACATCACTAATTCTTCTACCAGTGTACACCTTAGACTTAATGAAACCCCAGGCGAAAAAATCTAATGGTGTTAAATCGGGTGAATGTGCTGCCCATGGTTGTGTTCCTCCACAACCAATCCAGCGACTGGGGAAGCGTCTGTCAAGATAATCACGTACAATTATTGCATAATGGCACGGTGCTCCATCCTGCTGAAAAACTACTGTGTCAAGAATGCCATCTGTAAGAAGTTGAGGTTCGAGGAATTGTTCAAGCATGTCAAGATAAATTTATAAATTACACAAAATTCGAAATAAACCAATTAACTTTTTTTAAATACACAAATTTGCACCAGAAGTACAGTGCTTACAAGAAGTCTCACGCTTTTGTCTCGTCCCAAGCTAGTCTGTTAGGTATAAAATGGGCGGTCCTTATGGCAGCGGAGATGTGTTCGGATTGGTGCACATAACTGCTCTAACACAATCAATGACGTCCATTATTACGTCACTTCTGCTACATTTTAGTGTTTAAAATACAAATGATTAAGAAGCAGAATGGAGCAAGTTTCGGGATGTTGGGATGGTTATGGAGCAATCCTAGTCATCATAATATTAGCTGGGCATTACATTATACCATCTCAATATATACTGTAGACCAGAGTTTTCCAAACTGTGTCGCGACACATTAGTGTCTTTTGTATTTTGAAAATTTTGATTTTTCTATCAACAAAATCGGCTACAAGATAATCCACCTACTGAAAAATTATCTGATATTTGATATTTGATAACAAAAATTAATTAATGTGTCGTGAAAATTTTTATGCTTAAATAGTGTGTCGCCAACGTGAAAAGTTTAGAAAGCTCTGCTGTAGACTATAGAGAACGACTAATTCGGCAAATATCCCAAATCATGGCATGATACCTAAGTTATTTTGACGCAGGTCTAAATTATTTGCTCAAATGCAATTATTGATATTAAGTAATTGTTGGGAATTGTTGTCAATATTGTTGTTTGTGATATATATCATACGTGAAGAATCTAATGACCAAATTCCTCAGTGAACCTCTCACGCGCTCGCATTTCGAGGAAGTCACGGTCGTCTCACTAATAGATAGTTTATCCATTGTTTTAAGTGGTAACCTATTAAACGAACTATATTAAACCTATTCCATCTTATGAAAGTCATTAGTATAAAGCAGGGGTTCCCAAATTGGTGTTCCGCGGAACACTTGTATACCGTGAGAAGTGTTCCGCGGAACACAATTTGGGAACCCCTGGTCTAAAGCAAGACTGGTGGGCCGTGAATCAGAGAAATTTGCATTTGATTTGTTCATCGTAATTATTACTTAATATAGTATACTGTATATAGTAGTATATAAGAGTTTATTGGTAGCATATCATATGACAATTCCCATAAACATGTGATGACCTCGATGTTGGCAGTTTTTATTTTTTTCCTGAAACTATTACCTTCTCATAGTTTGTTTCAACAATGCATATATTATCATCTCCACGAGCGTAGACATTGCAAGAAAAGATTCTAACTAAGGATAAGTAAAGTTCTTTCATGGTCACAATATATACTTTTATAGATGTCAAACAAAAATATAATAAAATTCTATATTAACATAAATATATATTCGATACACATTTACGTCATGGCTTTGACATCAGTATTTCGTATAGCTTCCTCCAGCATCAATAATTTCTTGCAATCGTTGCGGCATAGAAAAGGCCAGATTGTAGGGAATGTTTGGTGTTCGGCGTAAGCTTTCCCAACTATTCCTCGTGTGAGCTAAAAGTGCTTCAAATGTTCTTTCATTGCGTTGCTCCCATTCGCTAATCATTATTGCCCAAAGGTTTTCAATCAGATTCAAATCAGGAGAACGTGGTGGCAGAATTAGATTAATAATCTCGGGTGATCTTCGTACACGCTCTCACAACGTTACTCCTATGAATGGGACTGTTATCTTCCATAAGTAAAATGGTTCCGGTGCTGGAACCAGATACGCACGAACACTGGGTAGCAGCACCTTTTCCAGTATCTGGCAATATTGCTGTCCAGTAAAGCGTCCATCTACTTGAGTCAATTCTCCGACACCATAGCCAGACATCCAGCCCCACACACCGAGATTGATGTGACCACTACGTTTGCTCGGGAAAACATTTCCTTCTTCATAGCATTTTCCGCGCTGCCTCCAACAATGCAGGAACCATGACTATCTGTTGAAAATGTTTTTTCGTCACAGTATACAACTTTTCTCCAGAATTCTTTCTCCTGCGGCAAGTATTGCAAGGGAAATCCCATCCGCGCCTCTTTATACTCAATCGTCAATGCAGGTTTTATAGCTGGACGGTGAGAAAAATACCTTGCCTCGTGAAGTCTGTTGTTCATTGTATTTGCGCTACAACGAAGGTTCAGGTGTCTGTAAATATGCGTCGCTGGAACAAACGGATGCTCTCTGGCATGATTAACAATCGCAGCATCTTCCTCTTAAGATGTTGAACGCGGAGGACCAGACCTCGGCAAAGTAGCGATTGAGTTTTCTGCTTCATACCGATGAATCCACCGTTCCACAGTGCTTCGGTGAACGTCTATTCGTCTTGATATTTCTCTTATTGGCACACTATATTCATGCAGTGTCACCATTGCTCCCCGCATTGCCTGGGTCATCTCGTGGTGCACAGACGGCCTTTCCATCTTTGTGTAAATGGCTTATGTGAAGCGTGCTGGGACGATAAGGAAATGAGGATACCATGCACCCCTTCTGAAATTGATTTTGGTTGTGAAGGGTACCAACCCTTCGAATGGTAATAATAATCAGCCAATTTCCTATTTTGTTAAAACATATGCATAAAAAATTCGTCTTAAAAGCCAAGAATCCAAAGATTGTCAGCAATAGTTTATATCCCAACTGAATATAGTCAGCCATCAACAGTATAATCATATTTTATTTCCATAACTACTCATGACTACTCTGTCACAGTAAATAACCTTATTATGACTTAGGTAGTAGTGGTAATTCTGAGTGGCGGCCTCTAGCCACATACGTTAAACCTATCAGTGCGTCTAAGACCAGACTCTTCTGTTTTCTGTCAATTCATTGTTAGTTTAAGGTATTTTGCTCTTTGTCTTTCTAGGTCTAGGGCATTAAAATAAATATTTGAGTTTGTGTTTAGCATTTCGTCCTCCCTTCGTAATTCCCCACCCAACCTCGTTTCCTTCAACATAGGAACGCTTACCTCCATCCTCATTCCACTTCCTTCATTAAACCTATTATCGCTTTTACTGTCCCTTCCTTCCATCCTTCAATGCCAGCGTTCTTAAACCTAGCACATAAATTATATGATATGGAATCCAACACCTTAGATCTCTACGCATTCATGTTACTTGAAGACGCCTGTGTCTTAGGGAATCTAAGTGTTGAGAGTGGGCTTGAGGGGTAGTCTATAGATTATTACAGATGACCTTGAACGCTCCAACTATTTAAAAATGATTATTTATTACGCACATCATATGGCATAATACAAACATGAATTTAAGTATCTCTTAGAGAGAGAGAGAGAGAGAGAGAGAGAGAGAGAGAGAGAGAGAGAGAGAGAGAGAGAGAGAGAGAGAGATTAAATCACACCTTTTAAATGGTTTGTGGGTAAGGGCTTCACGTATGTTATTTTAGTCCAGGGTAGTTAATGTGGAGGTGTTAACGTAACTTGCACTTGGGACTGTTAATTGTAAGACAAGTACCATAGCTGGGACTGAGACACGTTATCCCCTGCATACTCTATATACAGTATGTCTCTATATATAAACAGATAGAGTGATCAACACAATGATAATGTGGACGTCATTGATGGGGTTAGAGCAATTATGTGCACCAATCCGAACACACCTCCGCTGCCATAAGGACCGCCCATTTTATACCTAACAGACTAGCTTGGGACGAGACAGAGGCGCGAGACTTCTTGTAAGCACTGTACATATCTTTATGCCAGCATAGCATTTTTAAAAAAAACATCTGTCACCGAAATAGATAGTGACTTTTGAGACACCCTGTATATGAGTTTTCTTTTTATTAAACAAAATAAATTCGATTTAAGCGAAACAAATAAGGTTGCAGTTGTTTGAATGGAAGTTTTATTGAAATGTTATAAATGTGCACTTGATTAATGACATCAATATTATATAATGCTCGAAGTAATGGTATTTGTATAAAGTTTGGTGAATGACACCAGGCCAATGAGGGCCTGTTACAACGTTATTTACATGATGAGATCGAACGTGTCAGAGGAGAGAAGTGATGCGATTGAGGCGTCGTGCCAAAGGGTCCTTGAAAGGAGGTTGAGGTGTGATGTTCAAGGCAGAAGGAAATGCTTTGAGTGTGGCTCGATGTGACGTCATCTTAGTCGTGGTTGTGTGGAAATCGCGAAAGTATCTGAAGGCGTCTCCGTCGCTACAGATGATGCACGCTATCGGGCAAACAACAACAACCCCTATTAGATGGATCATGATGTGCAACATGATCCGCAGATTATGGTGTGGGCGGCGATATGAAGCGATCAGTTAATCGGTCCATACTACTTTGATGGTACTGTGACAAGTGACAGCAATTCGAACATTTACTATAATTTTTCCTATGGTGCGTAACTTTTGCGCCATCCTGTATTGTATATATTTTATCTCTTGCATTACAGAAAAGAGAGGATTGGGCTAGGGACCTATCCTTCCTCTTCTCCCCAACAGTGGGCACCAACACTCCCGGATAGATAGTATCTGGGTTGTTTCTGCCTTCTCACCCCAAGTTTGTTGGGACACGAGTTATTTGATTGTGTGTGTGTGACACACACACACACACACACACACACTTTTGGGTTGGGGGGCAGGTTTGTGGTTCTGAGCAGTTAATACTGAGAATGTTCACTCTTTTTCAGGAGCGATACAGCGACGCAACCCTAGCTTGTGAAGGAAAGTTTTACCCTGTACATAAGTTGGTTCTCTCTGTGTGTAGCGAGTACTTCGATGCGATGCTGGAACGCACTCCTTGTAAACACCCAGTCATCGTGCTGAGAGACGTTCATCCAGAAGATTTAGAAGCCCTTCTCACTTATATGTATGAAGGAATTGTCAGTGTCGCCCAAAATGATCTTCGTCTTATCAAGACTGCTGAAATGCTTCGAATAAAGGTAGGGTTGCCGCTGTACTCAGACGAACATGTTAAGTATTTAGTGTTAAAACTAGAAAGTTTTGTTAGTTATAAGACTTTATTATTATTTTTATCAAGAAGAAAGTATTGTCTCACTATCTGGTAACATTCGAAATCTTTATTTTCCCATAAAAATGGGGTTAAGTGTGAACTCTGTTACCTGAGCTTGAACATTCGGAGGCGGAAATCGAACCCAGAATCTTTACGTTCCGAGCCTGATAGCTTTTTTTTTGTGTAGTTACCCCACTTGCTGAAAGTTAAATTTAAAGGTTTCCACTACTTTCAAAAATGGAAGTTTGAGATGTATTTTTAACTCCAAACTGTTTCATTAGTCATAGTTTGAAAAACGTGACTGACTTCTAGAATTTTCTTTACTAGCTAGAACTTCATCGCGATAAAACTGTTATAAGCAAAGATTGTTAACCAATAAAAAATAGATAAGAAGAGTTTGAGAGAGAATAATCAGTGAAGAGGGCCAGAAACTGGAACAGCCATCAGATCAACTACTGGGGCGCACTATACAAACTCTTGAATTATTACCATCAGCACCATCGGGAGTCGAGCTCCCAACCTCGGTGTCTTTAGTTCGCTTACAGGGAAACGGGGTTACCCGCTGAGTTACGGGCGTTGGTTGAGTTGCGAGATACTTGCCAATTAAGAATATCACAGTGCGAGTTTTCATTACCATATTCACCTATTACTGACACGTCTGGTTAGGATTAAACCGGGAGAGGGGGAATCTATACTAATTTTATGGACGAGACATTTCATCAACTCTTAGTATTAACCTAACTGGGTCTAGTCTCGTTCGCAGGACACTCGTCCATTAACGAAGTGTCGTCGTGGGGAGTATTTGTCTGGGATAATTCCTAGACGCAGCCTTTATAGGGGTAAGGATCTTCAAGTGCCTCTCATCCTTTTATTTTTCCTTGAAGGGCTTGGCCGTCCCGGACGACCCTCCGACGGCTCCTGACGGACGTCGCGTCTCGAGCGTCACAACGACGTTGCCCATCATCGGCACCGCCCCCCTCCCGACCCGGCAAACGAGGGACGGTAGGGGCAGCCCTCAGCCAAAGCGGCGACGGAGAGAGGAGAATGGGGGCATTTCGCAGGGCTTCCCTCACGGAGGATCTCCCCCGACAGACGACGTTTCTTCCCCTTCGAACCAGGAGCACTACGACAGACACCAAAGGTCCAGAGTGGAGATTCACAGGGACCAACTCAAAGAAGTACCCCAAACCACTGAGGTGAGATCATGATTCCCCGTTTCCCCTCAAAAGCACTGCGGGAGAGCAGCGCTGTTTCGCATTTAATGTCCTCTTATCCTTTCCAGTACTTTGACATTTAGGGAAAATAAAGGAAAGCGCTCGTGTGAAGTATTGAGGCCGCAAATCAATGTTATAGAATAGACATTTTAAATGCCTTTGTATCGATGATAAAAAAAGGTCGAGAGATTATTATTAGACCAACATTAGGCTAATATGCTTCATGGATTTATATTTATGCTCTTTATTTTTATGCAGGAAGGAGGGGCCATGGACCCGCAATCCCCCCCTCGTAGAGGGAGAGAGCCAAAATCAAGGTCCAAGGTTTTCGAGATGTGTGGACACTGTGTTTGAAAGAGTGGAGGTCATAGACTTTAGACTTAACTAAACTCGTTATCAGTAAATCATTATTATAAAGTAATTTAAGTAAGAAATTTAGATAAATTCGAGAGATTAATGTAACTCAAATTTTATGCGCAAACGAGAACTGTGAGCAGTTGACATTGGTCAGTTACAGTTTGGGTTTCAAGAACGTTTGCAGCCCTGCAATGAGCATAAAAAACTAAAATCGCTTGGTGCAATAACTGTACTGAAATAAGATGGAAAGGCAGTAAAATGGGAAACGTGGAGCTAGTGGGGCACGAACCCACGTAGTTACGTTTCATGCGGTTATTACATTAAAAATGCGTTTATTTGCATGAAGGTGAAGTTTAATGGAAGATGGTCAAACAGCGTAAATATTGGTCTCGCCTGAACGAATCTATTTTTGGGGGTAAATGTAATTAATGTTAGGGTTGTTTAACCTTCGCAACATCTAAGGTCATATGACGGAGGGCACCTACAGCTTTCTTTACGTAGTTGACGCGGAGGACGGTGTCCCGTCCAACTGCTATCCGACCCAATGTCGCTTAACTTCGCTGATCAACGGGAAGCGGTATTACGACGTAGGTTCTGTATCGCGTGATCGGTAACGCGTTGACACCGAAACCACATGACGCGGGTTCGAATCCACTAGCTCCAAGTTCCCCGCTTTATTGTTTTTTCTCTTTCGACACAACCATTACACCCTTCAATACAGACCAGACCACTAAGATCATCAAAAACATTAAAAATTCGAAGACTTCTGGACCAGACAACATATTTAACACACACCTTAAACACTTAGGCCCACAGGGAATACTAGCTCTCACAAACATCAGCACATATTCATACCAACACTAGTATTCCTGACATATGGAAACAAGGTAAAATTATTACACTACTCAAACCAAACAAAAATCCAACAGAACCAGCTTCCTATAGATCCATTACTTTACTATGCACACCTTCCAAAGTAACAGAAAGACTAATCTTACAAATCACCAACCCCCACACACCACTATCGGGTACTCAACATGGATTCAGACCTCACCACTCAATCACGACATTACTCACTAACCTCACGCAGCACATCATGGATGACATCAACTCCAGACGACCAGCTCAACGTACACAATTAGCAACAATAGACATTAATAAAGCATTTGATGCTATTCCACGCGTCCCTCTCATAAACAAAATACTCAACACAAACATGCACAATAACACCAAAAGGTGGCTGAGCAATTATCTTTCAGGAAGATACTCGCATGTCACATTTGATGGTAAGTCATCCAAAAACAAGCTTTTTCCGAATGGGGTCCCTGAAGGCTCTGTTCTCTCACCAACACTTCAACTTATACATGCAGGAAATTCCAACATCCATAGATAACAAGCTTACGTTATCATATGCAGATGACATCACACTAACATCCACCCACAACAACAGCGACACCGCTACAAATAACCTACAAACATACATAAACGTTATACAAGACTGGCTCACACACAATAGACTCGAAGTAGCGCCCACAAAATCAACCATCACCTTGCCAACAAGCAACACAAAAGAACACCAGATAACTCCACAGCTTACACTAAACAACACCAACATTCCACACACTCGCAGGACCAAAATACTTGGTCATATCCAACACGTCATTATCTTTTGCAAACCACATTCAGGACATTAAAAACGAATGTACGTCAAGACTTGCATGCTTTGGGTACTAACAGGCACAGACTTTGGACACCAGCAGGAAACATCACCACTCATACGCAAACAATATATTCGCTCAGTTATGGACTATGCTATCCCATGCTGGGCACCCATTATCTCAAACCCACACATAAACACCTTGTAGACAATACAAAACAACGCACTTCGTATCATTACAGGATGTACTCAAACAACACCAATAGAACACCTGCACACAGAAACAAAAATGTTGAAAGTTAGGGAACATTTAGACATGAGGGGAACACAATTCATGGCAGCAGCAGCGACAACTAACCCACAACACCCTTGCCACTACATGTACAATCATGCACCGTCACCTCGCACCATTAAGGTAACACCAGACTGTGACGGTGACCAGAGAGACATTATAACCAAATGGTCAATTCCATACCACGCCCCCCCCACCACACCCACGGCCCCCCCCACCCCACACCACAAGGCCCCCCC